>JAOPHQ010006361.1:0-57500 GCA_030340625.1 Merluccius polli
ACAAGGACAGGACACAGAACATAATGCATAATAATAAGTAGAAGACATTGACAACACAACCCAGTGGGGCCCATTGACAGGACGGAGACATGCAGCTCCAGTTACAAATACACAATACAGGGATAGATTCAGTATGGCAGATACAAATGTAAAAGCATAAGTTAACAATACAGATGACACATAAAGTCTGTGTGTGTGTGGAACCGTCCAGTCGATGCCTATTTGCGTTGTTTATTAGCAACATTAATTGAGATAGGGACAGAAGAGTTTTTAAACCTGTTTTAAAACCAAGTGCATGACGGAGGTGATGGCGTCTCCAGTGCTGCGCCCCCGTTTGTAGGCAAACTGAAGTGGGTCTAATTTGCTATTCACGTCTGCCTTCAGCTTACCGACTACATGTTGTAAACATTTCATCACTACTGATGTTAACGCCGCGGGCCTGAAGTCGTTGTGTGCTATGGGTGGCGGTTTCTTTGGCACTGGAATAATCCCGGAGCGCTTCCATAGGAGAGGGACTGTGTGGGTGTCAAGGGACTGCCGGAAGACCGGACACCAGGCCGGGGGAAGCTCCTCAGCAAAGGTTTGTAATATGAAGGGAGATATCCCGTCTGGCCCCGTGGCCTTCCTTACAGAAAGCGGTTTAAATAGGAGTCGGAAACGTTTCGGCTCCGTCGGTAATATAATATATATAATATAAATATTATATATATTATATTAACTTAATTAACGGATGTGTTAGTTGCGTGACGTCATTTTTGCTCGCGATGTTTGGCGGTGAGATGACGATGATCATAAACTACAACCTACACAGAGACACTGAGGAACCAGAACCATAGAACCCAAACCCAGGGAGGAGGTCCTCCTGGGTGAATGTGGTCCAGAAGTTGTGGATGTGTGTCAGTGTGTGTGAGGACCCTCCTACACCTGGGGACACTCTGTAGAAGGACAGAGAGCCAGCAGGCCGGTCCACATACACTCCTACTCTGGTGGAGTCAGAGGGGGGGAGAGGGATGACTGTTCTAATACCGTTGTACCGGACATAGTAACGATTATCATCATAACACTGAAGACTCCAGGACTTGTTGTTCCCTCCAAGCCAGCTGTCACCCCCTCCTCTCCTTGTGATTCCTCTGTATGTCACTCCTATCTCAACAGTTCCTCTCCTCTCCACCTCCCAGTAACAGCGGCCAGTCAGACCCTCTCTACACAACACCTGGGGCCTGGAGACAAATCTCTCTGGGTGGTCAGGATGAGACTGAACCTCTCCAACCCTCTTCACCTTCCTGAGGTCCTCAGACAGAGAGAGACGTCTGCTGGCGGTGTTTGGGTCCAGTGTGAGTCCACAGGCATCTGACGGGAGAACAAGACATGATTAGGGGCTGAAGGTCCATTCCCGGTTTTCCAGTCCGGTCCGGTGCACCGGCCTAAACCGGTTTGATGTGATGCAAACCGACTGAACCGGCATTTGTCACGAAGAGACCGATCCAAAAGTCTCCCAGATCCAACTTGTATTGTGTTAGTAATCAGCAGGATGAGCAGGGGGGTATTGCACAAAACTAGGATACATAAATCCAGGATAATTGAGTAAGCGCGGCTTGGACTATTCTGCTCGGCGGTATCCTGGCTTATTCGGTTGCACGATTGCCAAGCCAGGATAAATGGGCCCGGCTAAGTCACGTCAGGTGAAGCTAGTTGGGATAAGCGGCTTGAATAGACCTCGTGATCGCTCACAGAATCACCGATCGGAACATGGCGTTTCATACGTCACGGCCGTTGAACAGCTCCTTATTGGATACCCAAGCCCGACGGGACCCGAGGGGACCCGACGGGCCGGGTCGGGTTCGGACTCGGTGACGTCTGCGCGATTTGAAATTTGAAATGTAAAACAGCTTATTCTGCATGGTAGCCAATGGGCTGTTTCACATGTTGCAAAGGTTCGACTGTGTGATTAAAATACATTTTATACATATGACATAAGCGTTGCGCTCATCTGTTTGTTGACATTTCCAAATGCGCTGCAGTTGCGTAATAAAGGCGGACTTTCATAAACACAAACGTAAATGTGTCATAGTATGACAAAATATAGACTTTAACTGTGTTGGCCTGAGTAATAACACTTCAATATAAAAAACAGCCAACAGATTTAAATGAAATGAGAAATGACTATATATGTAATATTTTAATTCGGGATAATTAAAATGATGCAACATACTTAGAAAGACCACATGCTGTAAAACACATTAATTCCTCCCAGGATTGACGGTGTAAATACAGGTGAATCACTAGGATTAAGCTTAGCCTGGCTGTTAGCCTGGTCTGGAGCAGGCTAGCTGCAGAGAATAAATCACCATGGTAACTCAGCCGGGATAAGTGTGAGCTGCTTTCATGTAACCGACTTGAGGCTAAATTTAGCCAGGATAACCTAAATCCGTAAACAAATCCCGGCTTAATCCCTTATCCTAGTTTTGTGCAATACCCCCCAGGTGATGTGATGTTTAGTGGATGGTGATAGGAAATAAAAACCCCATGTGTCACTGAGTGGTTGATAGTTGATCACTATCCTCTCTCCTCCTTCTCTAGTGGACCACAGGGTCCAGGACTTAAGACTCAAGTGGACACCTAGTGGTCTCATCCGGTACACCGGTCCGGTGGCTTCACATCCAACCGCTTGGACTGTTTATACACCGACCGTACCATAGAACTGGTTCATACATACTATACATACATGTACATGTACACATACATACGTACACATACAGGCTGGAAATGAAGTGTTCATACCATAGAACTGGTTCATACATACTATACATACATGTACATGTACACATACATACGTACACATACAGGCTGGAAATGAAGTGTTCATACCATAGAACTGGTTCATACATACTATACATACATGTACATGTACACATACATACGTACACATACAGGCTGGAAATGAAGTGTTCATACCATAGAACTGGTTCATACATACTATACATACATGTACATGTACACATACATACGTACACATACATGTATATGTACACAGTGAAACATACGTACACATACTCAAGTACACACATGTAAACATGAGTACACAATACCAAACAAGATGTTAATAATGACTTCCAACATAGTATTTCTAATAGTCCCCAGGCCTTATAATAAGGGTGATGTCATAATAAAACAACAGTCCTTGTTCTACTAGAATCCACACCCATCCATTTTGTGGGGCTCATCCGGGGCCGGGGGGCGGTGGCAGCAGGCTGAGCAAGGAGCTCCAGGCCCCCTTCTCCCCAGCAACGTTTTCCACTTCCTCCTGGGGGACCCCGAGGCGTTCCCAGGCCAGCTGGGATATGTAATCCCTCCAGCCAGTTGTGGGTCTACCCCGTGGTCTCCTACCAGTTGGACGTGCCCGGAAAACCTCAGAGGGGAGGCATCCTGATCAGATGCCCCAACCACCTCTACTGGCTCCTTTCCACGCCGAGGAGCAGCGGCTCTACTCTGAGCTCCTCACCCTATCTCTAAGGCTGAGCCCAGCCACCCTACAGAGGAAACTCATTTCGGCCGCTTGTATTCCACATCTCCTTCTTTCGGTCACTACCCAAAGCTCATGACCACAGGTGAGGGTTGGGACGTAGATGGAGTGGTAAATTGAGAGCTTGGCCTTCCGGCTCAGCTCCCTCTTCACCACAACGGTCCGGTACAATGCCCGCATCACTGCTGACGCCGCACCGATCCGCCTGTCCATCTCACGCTCTGTGTTTCCCTCACTCACTCAGAATAATAACAATACCTCATAATGTTGTTTAGCTTGAGTGGAGGTGAGGGAGAGTGAGCAGGTTTTATATTCAGTTCTAACATCTCCTCATCTCCATCATCTCCGCCTCCAGGTGGAAACCACCAAACTGTGAGTGACTTGATGCGCTGCTTTGGAGCTCGCCCTCTACTGGCTCAGAAAACACTTTAAGACCACTACACCGTTTATACACGGACCATTCACTGGGATGCTCACAATATTATTAGAAGATACATGAGGTCTTCATGAGCGGACGTCACCTACTGCTGTGTGGATGGATGTGGTGGAATATATGAACTATAAACCACATCACATATATAGGCTGCTATGATGTATAGTTCATTAAATAAGCCTTTGTATAAAGTCTCTCTGCCACTAGAAATAGCTCCCTTCCTCTCTCCAATTAAAAGGTGTTCAGTTAGTAGCATTGGCATCTCCACTGTAGCCAGGAAGTGTGGAGGCCATGCATCTCCTCACTTCTTTCTTGTGCAGATCCCTTAGTTGTCTTGCGTCCTTGCAGACATGTCCACTTCCCCCCTTAGTGTAATGCTAATGAACCTGGCCTTGGCCATGGCCAGGTCACTCCCCTCACCTTTTGTCTCCCTTGTCGTTACTGCCCACGATGTGAAAGTGTCCCTCTAAGAGTCATGTCCACCCATTGTCTCTCTGAAGAGGTTAATGCTCCCATGTGTCTTCCCAGGATCAGGACTTCAATCAAATACTTTGCTGTCAAGAAGTGTCCTAAAATAAATGACTCTTCATCAATGAAGTGTCCATCTAAATAGTGAGTGTGTGTCGCGATGAATCAAACTAAACAGACACTTACACTTCTTTAGAGCTGGTCTCAGCCTCCCCACTCCACCATGCTCCACACTGGGGGGGAAACACAGTGAGAGCAGCATGTTGGCTTTAAACATGGAAACATTCACCTTCATCATCTGCTGGATCATCACTTTCTACACAACATTAGTTACAGTTACACTTCATCTAGCAGGCGGTTAAATCCTTGGAGGAGACATTGTCTCACTGAGTGGTGAGCTGTCCTCTCCATACCTGAGAGTGTCCAGTCTCCAGCCTGGATCCTCCAGTCCAGCAGAGAGCAGCGTAACTCCTGAGTCTCCTGCAGGGTGATTGTAGCTCAGGTCCAGCTCTCTCAGATGGGAGGGGTTGGAGCTCAGAGCTGAGGCCAGAGAAGCACAGCCTTCCTGTGTGACCATGCAGCCAGACAACCTACACACACACACACACACACACACACACACACACACACACACACACACACACACACACACACACACACACACACACACACACACACACACACACACACACACACAGTTATTCTTATGAAAAATCTATATTTAGGCGTGTGATTTCTAACTTTAATGGATGTAAATCTGTTAGATGTCTTCTGATGAGGAGCCTTGTGGTGGGACTGTTTGCACATTGAGTCCAACTGACCTGAGAGTCTCCAGTGTACAGTGTGGACTCCCCAGTCCAGCAGAGAGCAGCTCCACTCCTGAATCCTGCAGATCATTGGTACTCAGGTCCAGCTCTCTCAGACTAGAGGAGTTGGAGCTGAGAACTGAGGCCAGAGCTTCACAGCAGAACTCTGACAGATTACAGCCATTCAGCCTTTAATGAATAGATACAAACATTAATTATTATAGGTTTCATGGAAATATCTTTTAAACATCATGCAAAACTGCAAATAGTGTAGCTACTAATCACTTAAAAAACAAAGATTACAATACAATATTGAAGACAACTCTTCATAAAAATATTGATATACCATGACTCAATACTGAAGCACACATGTAGGTATTACATTTATCACATTGAGTCCAACTGACCTGAGAGTCTCCAGTGTACAGTGTGGACTCCCCAGTCCAGCAGAGAGCAGCTCCACTCCTGAATCCTGCAGATCATTGGTCCTCAGGTCCAGCTCTCTCAGACTAGAGGAGTTGGAGCTGAGAACTGAGGCCAGAGCTTCACAGCAGAACTCAGACAGATGACAGCCATTCAGCCTTTCATAATCAAAAGATACAAATATCAATTATTATAGGTTTCACAGAAATTACAGAAATATGTTTTAAACATTATGCAAAACTGCAAATAGTGTAGCTACTAATCACTTGAAAAACAAAGATTACAATCAAGTATTGAAGAAAACTCTTCATAAAAATATTGATATAACATGACTCAATGCTGAAGCATTACATTTATCACATTGAGTCCAACTGACCTGAGAGTCTCCAGTCTACAGTGTGGACTCCCCAGTCCAGCAGAGAGCAGCTTCACTCCTGAATTCTGCAGATCATTGGTACTCAGGTCCAGCTCTCTCAGACTAGAGGAGTTGGAGCTGAGAACTGAGGCCAGAGCTTCACAGCAGAACTCTGACAGCTTACAGCCATTCAGCCTTTAATGAACAATAGATACATACATGTTTAATTCCTACACTTGACAATGTTTCAACATGTCAATTGGTGTAAAGCAAAGCTAAATTAATTAACAAAAATTCTCACTTCTTCATTCCTTTAAATCAACTCCTTCATGTAGACCCCATAATGTCCAGTAAACAGTTTTATTTAATGACATTTATATTGAACACACCAAGTCTTGGATTTGACTGATTTCGACTGACAAATGCAAAACAGATGATAGTTAATTATTGTTATTAGTGAACCTACAGAGATGTTTTGTATATTATTATAACTTTTATATTCTAGTATATTGTGTTGTGTGTATTGTAATACATGTTATTAGTGAACCTACAGAGATGTTTTGTATATTATCACTTTTATATTCTAGTATTATGTATATTGTGTTGTGTATTGTAATACATGTTATTAGTGAACCTACAGAGATGTTTTGTATATTATCACTTTTATATTCTAGTATTATGTATATTGTGGTGTGTGTATTGTAATACATGTTATTAGTGAACCTACAGAGATGTTTTGGAGGCTTTGACCACTGGCAGCAGCCTCAGAAGAGCCTCCTCTGAAGCAGAGTATTTCTTCAGGTCAAACACGTCCAGCTCCTCTTCTGATGTCAGTAAGATGAAGACCAGAGCTGACCACTGAGCAGAGGGGAGAGATGCTCTGGAGAGACTTCCTGATGTCAGGTACTGTTGGATCTCCTCCACTAGAGAACGGTCCTTCAGCTCATTCAGACAGTGGAACAGATTGATGCTTCTCTCTGGGGAGAGATCTCCACTTATCTTCTCCTTGATGTAAGACACTGTTCCCTGATTGGTCAGTGAGCTACTTCCTGTCTGTCCCAGCAGACCTTGTAGGGGAATCTGATTGGTCTCCAGAGAGAGGCCCAGGAGGAAGCGGAGGAACAAGTCCAGGTGTCCGTTCTCACTCAGTAAGGCCTTGTCCACAGCACTCTGGTAGAGGAGTTCATCTTCCCTGGAGGTTGGTTGTTCTTCTGAGAGTAGGTTGACACCAGTGTTTCTGAAGGACAGAAAGACATGAAGGGCAGCCAGAAACTCCTGAAAGCTCAGATGGACAAAGCAGAAGACCTTGTCCTGGTACAGCCCACACTCCTCTTTAAAGATCTGGGTGAACACTCCTGAGTACACTGAGGCGGCTCTGATATCGATGCCACACTCCTCCAGGTCTACTTCGTAGAAGATCAGGTTGCCTTTCTCCAGCTGGTTAAAAGCGAGTTTTCCCAGAGAAACAATGATCTCCTTGCTCTCTGAACTCCAGTGTGGATCTGTTTCAGCTCTCCCATGATACTTCCTGTCCCCCTGTATGGACTGAACCCTCAGGAAGTGGATGTACATCTGAGTCACAGTGTTGGGCATCTCTTCTCCACTCTGGGATGTTGTGAAGAAGTCCTCCAGAACTGTAGCAGAGATCCAACAGAAGACTGGGATGTGACACATGATGTGGAGGCTTCGTGATTTCTTGACATGGGAGATGATTTTCCTGGCCAGCGTCTCCTCTCTGAATCTCTTCCTGAAGTACTCCTCCTTCTGTGGGTTGGTGAACCCTCTCACCTCTGTCACCATGCCAACACACTCAGCAGGGATCTGATTGGCTGCCGCAGGGCGTGTGGTTATCCAGATGCGGGCGGAGGGAAGCAGGTAACCCCTGATGAGGTTTGTCAGCAGCACGTCCACCGAGGTCGGCGCTGTGACATCAGTCCAGATCCGGTTCTTCTGGAAGTCCAGAGGAAGTCGACACTCATCCAGACCATCCAAGATGAAGACAACTTGGAACCGGTCGTATCTGCAGATTCCTGCTTCTTTGGTCTCAATAAAGAAGTGATGAAGAAGTCCCACCAAGCTGAACTCTTTCCCTTTCAGTAAATTCAGCTCTCTGAAAGTGAAGGGAAATGTGAAGTGTATGTCCTGGTTGGCTTTGCCTTCAGCCCAGTCCAGAGTGAACTTGTGTGTTAAGATGGTTTTACCGATGCCGGCCACTCCAGTTGTCATTATCGTTCTGATCGGTTGATCTTGTCCAGGTAAGGGTTTCAAGATGTCTTCACATTTGATTGGCGTTTCCTCCTTGGCTGGTTTCCTGGAAGCTGTTTCAATCAGTCTGACCTCATGTTCCTGGTTGACGTCTTCACTGCTTCCCTCTGTGATGAAGATCTCTGTGTAGATCTTATTCAGATCTGTTGCTTGTCCTGCTTTAGGGACTCCTTCAAACACATGCTGGGTCTTCTCCTTCAGATGAGACTTGAGTTTATGTTGGCACTTCACAGCAAAATGTTCTGAATAGAGAAACAACAGAAGTCATCAGTCAGGATGTTAATGTGAGCGACTCCAACTCGTTTCTTCACTGTTGGCTTGTTGGATAAATAGTCCTCAACTATTTTAATGTAATCAATCAAGAAATGATCAGCAACACCACAATCAGATCCAAAGGTGTGTACAGTTTTTAATCTAAAGTTTGATAGAAACATATATCTCCCATTATGTCATTTAGTCTGTGTTTTATATTTAAGCTGTGAAAATATGAGTCTATTACTGATTTATTTCAAAATAAGAGTTTTATTGATTTGTTTCAAAATAAGAGTCTCTTACTGCTCTGCAGAGAGTCGGCCAGCTCCTCCTGCTTCAACTGCTTCAGGCAGAGCACTGTGATGTCTACCACTCCCTCTATGGCACGCCTCCTCTGCTCCTCTTCCTCACCATCCACCACCTCCTCATCCTCCTCCCTCTGCGTCTCTGAGCATTGTGGGTAATCTGGGAAGTGACCCCTCCAGAGCTTCTTCAGCTCCTTGTCTAGAAAAGCGTGTGCGTCGTCCTCAGCCCTCTGGAGCAGAACAAACATCAATGAGAACTTGACTCTGAACTCACTGAGGACATCAGAAGCATCTGTCCTAGATTCACGTCCCGCTGGTCTACAGAGGGAAGCCTGGAGACCATCAGCACCACAAGAGATGCTTTCTAATGTTCATGTAGAGCTATGAGTCAAATGTCTTGTTGGACCTTTACACACCTGGATCAGCTCTGTTGGATACTGCTGTACAGACTGAGCACTGGTAACCTTTGACCTCTCCTGGTGTCGTCTGTGGAGAACACACACACACACACACACACACACACACACACACACACACACACACACACACACACACACACACACACACACACACACACACACACACACAGGCGTTTAAGCAAAAAAAATCCTGAGCCTGAACTTTTTTTTAATGTGGGTGCGTGGTGGGGGGGGTCATCCTGTGGCGTGGACCAGAGGAGGCTCTTCCATTGAGGAAATGGAGGAAGGCCCTCCCCAAACTTTGAGAAAAAAAAAAAAAAATTGAAGTTTGGGCCAACATCGATGAACCAATAAACAATGGATATGGCGTTGGAGGGCGGGGCTTAGACATTAATTGCAGAAGAAGTTCCCCTCCTTGACCATTCTGCTGTAGGATATCGATCGACAGAACTTCACCCCTAAAGATTGTTGTAGAAAGATTGCAAATAAAGCGATGTTGATGTTGATGACAAATGGTTAAATCGCTAACTAAAATGCTAATTAAAGCGTTCAAGTTGTTACTCTTGACTGTTCTTGTTCAGCTGACATTCTGAATGGAAATTGTTAACGGATGTTTCAGAACGCGATGCGTTTCGTATCAGTTGTAATTACGTTGTCACTTGGGTATTGGCCTCCATTAGTCTAATTTAGTGATAGCTGTAATAATCTGCATAATCTGAGCAGTTAGTTGGGCGAGCTGGAAAGACAGATCATGCTCTGCGATGAACGTGCACACGCGGATTTTCAAGTCACACACACGTAACTCAGTTATTGATGCTCCCGGTAACCACGTTGTGTGTGGGAGAGCGCGAACAGCTGCTCTATGAGGGGGTCTCACTCATGACGTGAACAGCTGCTCTATGAGCGGGTCTGACTCATGACGTGAACAGCTGCTCTATGAGCGGGTCTGACTCATGACGTGAACAGCTGCTCTATGAGCGGGTCTGACTCATGACGTGAACAGCTGCTCTATGAGCGGGTCTGACTCATGACGTGAACAGCTGCTCTATGAGCGGGTCTGACTCATGACGTGAACAGCTGCTCTATGAGCGGGTCTCACTCATGACGTGAACAGCTGCTCTATGAGCGGGTCTGACTCATGACGTGAACAGCTGCTCTATGAGTGGGTCTGACTCATGACGTGAAAGCACATTTTTGCCACGTCAAAGAACTAGCGGCGACGAAGACCGACCGTTGCGTCGCCTGTGTCTTGGCCAAAGAGTTGCACTTTAACACACCGCAAAGACTCCAGCCAACGGCCAACTAGCACGTACGTTCTGCGCCTGCGTGAGAGGAAATAACTCTCCACACCAGCAGGTGGCGCTAGTCTGTATTCATCATTCAAAAAGGGACACCGGAAGACCTAGGACTGCGGATATATACAAACATGAAACAAAGCTACTTCTAATCGAGAATATGAATGATCAGATGAAGTTGAAAAAGAGATGATCTTTTGTGCATGCCCTCTTGACGAAAGTCGTTTGCTGCTTTGTTAACTTCCGTTTCTCTTCTTGCGCGCTGATTCGCTTAAGCTGAACAGCCAATCAGAGTTATTTCTCTCACCGAAGGCCTCCATCGCAGATTCAACATGCTGAATCGGCCAGAAAACCCGCCAACAAGGGCGACTACTGCTAACGGTGCGGGACACACCGCAAAAACTAGGGCCACAGACGCTCACCGACGGCCCGACTCTCGCCAACGGCCGACCGTCGGCCCGGTGTGTCAGGGCATTTAACTTTTTGCACCAGCTAATAAAATGCTTACTGTCCTTCCCTATCTCTTCTATCCATCCCAGCGCCATTTATTTTTTAATACTTTATCAACTAAGAGGGCATCTTCCCCAGGATTCATGAATTTACTCATCTGAGCGATAGAGAAAACATAGGACTCGGTTGAAGCATGTTTTCCCAAGACCCGCCCCATTCTACTTCTGATTGGCTAATAATGTTAGTTTAAGAGCGGGAGAGTTGTGTTCCTTTCATATCATTGGCAGACGAACGCATACACTCGAAAGCGATGGGGATGATATGGAACGTTTTTTTTTAAATATAAGATTTATTTTCGCAGCCAAACAGTACAAGGTGTACTACGAACCTCGATTAGTGGGTTAGCGGGGTATGTTGTGCTCAAAGCCTGGGTTAGCTGTCCTACGAAAGTCGCTCTCTTTTAGTGTCGCTATATCACCATGGTAACTTATGCTGGCAACCAAACCTGGTCGGGAGGAGGTTTTCAGCGAAGACTTTCTGATTAGATCGGCTTCTTAAAGCTGAGCGCCGCTTTCGGGACAGATCAGATCCCTTTATGAGAGATACAGGTTCTCATCAGAGGATATTCTGTATGAGAGATACAGGTTCTCATCAGAGGGTATTCTGTATGAGAGATACAGGTTCTCATCAGAGGGTAATATGAGAGATACAGGTTCTCATCAGAGGATATTCTGTATGAGAGATACAGGTTCTCATCAGAGGATATTCTGTATGAGAGATACAGGTTCTCATCAGAGGGTAATATGAGAGATACAGGTTCTCATCAGAGGATATTCTGTATGAGAGATACAGGTTCTCATCAGAGGGTATTCTTTATGAGAGATACAGGTTCTCATCAGAGGGTATTCTTTATGAGAGATACAGGTTCTCATCAGAGGGTATTCTTTATGAGAGATACAGGTTCTCATCAGAGGGTATTCTTTATGACAGATACAGGTTCTCGTCAGAGGGTATTCTGTATGAGAGATACAGGTTCTCATCAGAGGGTATTCTGTATGAGAGATACAGGTTCTTCGCGAGGTTGTAGCTGCTGCCCTAAATACACTGCTAAATATGTTTGTGGTGTTTCCCAAATTTCTGCCAACACAAACTGTCAAGGAAGGATTTTATCAACTTGCAGGTAAAAGAAAACACCTGTTTGTGTGAATAAGTGGTAGAGTGGCGGTAGCGCGTCAGTCTTGAGATTCTGCGTGTTGGGTTCGATTCCCAAGCGAAGTGCATTTATGTGTATTTTAATAAGTTATATTTCTTATGTCATATGAAATACTTATTCATTAATGTTATGGAATTATCCAGTTTGGTAATCTAGATGGGGGTAAAGGCGTGATGATGGACAGGCAACATATGAACCCCGGTCGCTGCGTCAGCTCACATACTAATCCACCACACCACCGTCGCTACTGTCCAGCACATGCAATACGTTTCTTACATATAGGATGTATTTGAAATGAATTCCCTGAATTACACAATAAAGCAAGTTGGAGGTTGCTTTTGCATTTTGCAATCATATGCACTCTATTGGGATTAATGGCGAACAATTCTGCATTTAGCATAGTTATTTTTAGACAGTTAGGCTATGCAGAATCTTTTCACGCATTCACAGAATCTGCTGTTTTTTGCCAGCACGCCTCCCTAGCCTTATTATGGGCTATAACTGTATGGCCCCTTGCTGTTATTTGCTTTTTAAACTCCTCGTATGAGTTCATAATCACTACTTGCTCCTCCTGAGTGACATCACAGCCTGTGTTCGCTCCGTCGGATACATTTCGTCAAGGTGGATAACGTTGGGTTGTTACGCCCTTTTTATGTGAACGCGCATTGAAACTAAAGCGGAAAACCTGGCTTGACAAAGTGACTCGTAAGTGAGCTTTGTGGAACCGTTTCACTCTGATCGCGAGTTTCGTATTTGTCGATCCAGGTTATCCAAAGAAAGCCTGGGTATGTTCAGCGAGCTTCGTAGTATACCCCCCAGGTTTAACATAGATAGATAATATAGAGAGAGGATATTCAACTATTGTATTTTATCATCTCTAACAAATCCTTACCTCTTCTCAATAGACTGATTTCCATCTTTAAACATATCAGGTATATCCATAGAGCGGTCACTCTTCAAGGAGACACAGCTGGATCCAGGGGAGTCTGCTCTCTCCTTCTGGACTCTTCTAGAAATACAAGAAGCAGGATTAATGGACATTTGATAGATACTATATCTTTATAATGTCTGATAAATCCTTACCTCTTCTCAATAGACTGATTTCCATCTTTAAACATATCAGGTATATCCATAGAGCGGTCACTCTTCATGGAGACACAGCTGGGTCCAGGGGAGTCTGCTCTCTCCTTCTGGACTCTTCTAGAAATACAAGAAGCAGGATTAATGGACATTTGATAGATACTATATCTTTATAATGTCTGATAAATCCTTACCTCTTCTCAATAGACTGATTTCCATCTTTAAACATATCAGGTATATCCATAGAGCGGTCACTCTTCATGGAGACACAGCTGGGTCCAGGGGAGTCTGCTCTCTCCTGCTGCTCTGGGCTTCAACACAACACACACACAGCTTTTACTCAGACTCATGATGGTGTGATGATATATCACTGCTGAGCTCTGAGATGGACAACAGTCACACACAGTTAGAGATCCTCTTCTTACCTCTTAGCTCTGCTGTGGCGGCCATGTTCCCCAGACAGAGTGGTTTTAGAGGGAGGACCCCCCTCCTCTGTCTCCTCATCCATAGCAGACTGGACACCTGGACACACACACTATAGTGGAGGGACACATAATAACACACACACACACACAGTTGTATAGAGTAAAGTGCTTCCTGGTAATAACAGGACGGCTGTAATAATAATAATAATAGTATTATTATTATTAATAATAATAATAATAATAATAGTATCAGTAATTATTATTATATAATAATAATAACAATGAGAATAATAATCATTATTATTATTATTATTGTTATCAAATAATAAAAGAGTAAAAGAGAGGGAATAAAGAGTGAGGAAGTCAACGTTTAGTGTTTAAAACCAGAGAAAGCAGCTGAATGTTGGAGTGTGTAATATAAGGCCTCTAAGTGTCCACATAGAGAGTATATGGAGAATATCAGATGGCCACAGTCTGCTCAACACGACCTGTATTTACACGATGAAAGGAGGCTGGGAAAGCGAAAGCGAAAGTAAAACACACACACACACACACACACACACACACACACACACACACACACACACACACACACACACACACACACACACCCTATAGGAAGGCCTTTATTTGTGTAGAGTCGTTGTTTATATTGAAATAAATATGAAATAGTGTCCTTAATGTTTATCGTGTGTGCGTTAAAATATCTAAAAGAGTTGTCTCCAAAAAAGCGAGTGCGACACAGATGAGGAAGTCAGCCATTTTGTAGTTTAGCGTATTGAGGATGTTTACGTTTCTTAACGTGTTAATAATGTTGTTGGTAGTGTTAGTGATGTTAGTACTTTAATACGAGGAGCTAGAGATGGTATATGAAGAACAACAGACAGTAAAGTGCAGATATAGTAGGAAGTCTACCTTTATGTCTTCCGCGTTACAAGGAGCCGTCGGCCACCGCTATTACCTGCGCCTTTTCTTCCACCTGTGTCCAGGTGGAGGGGGGCGGGGCCTCCACTATTAAAGCCCTACACACCTGCCATGGTGCGGTCTTCTTGTTTACTACCCGTTCACCCGTATCCATTCTGCTCTCGCTGCCGCTACCACCGCTACTTGTCTTTTTGGCATAATTGTTTGCCTAGTTTTTGTTAAATACCATTTTCTGTTAATAAATCGATTTTGAGCCCTTTTTGTTGTCCCTCTTATGTTCGGTTTCAGCCGTAACATAATTGGGGGCTCGTCCGTTCTTTAATTGGACCATTTTTATTAAGGCTATTTTTTGCGATTTTTGAGGCATTTTTTTTTATTATCCCTATTCTTTGTTTATTCCAGCTGTGCTGGTATTTCGTAGAGATGGGATTTATGGCTCTTTGAAGGGAGCCGGATCTTGAGGAGCCGTTCTTTTCAAAGAGCCGTTCAAAAGACTGGCTCATTTATATTAATTTATTTTTAAGAAGCTAGCCTAGTGGTAACCCATTTTATCTGGGAAATAATCACTGGGAGGAATGATAGGGTAAGAATTGGATCTGCGCTTTCTTTGGCTCATTGTTGCGGTACTCTGCCTGCCTCTCCTCTCCGCCGCGGACGCACTCACGTGAACAAACAAAGGGGTGTTCCCGCTTCTGACTGACATGTGAAATTTGCATATCAACATTCCACCACGAGTGCACTCTGCATGCTCTCTCCGTCTCAGTGGAGTAGGAGGAGGAGCTTGTGTGCGCATGCTGTGAGCGTGACAGCGATACATTTTTTTTTTAAAAAGAACAAAGAAGAAAATGAACGGCTCACCACTGCGACTCGGTTCTCATCGTTCATGTTAAAGAACCATTCAGTAGATTCGGTTCATTCGCGAACGTCACAACTCTAGTATTTCGTGCTCCACAATTTGTAGGTGAACCTGTGGTCATGTTTTTTGTGACCACTTTTTGAATTTTGAAACTGATATTCGTTTTGTAGCCTTTGAATCAAGCGTTCAAAATTTTGATATTCGATTTTCTAATAATATTTAGTTATCGAATCTTATTTAATTTAATTGCATTTGGCATGTCAAAATGTCATTATTAGATGACTTCATTGCGTCGCCATCTGTGGAGATTCTCTTTCAGTGTACGAAAACTCAGTTATTGGAGTTATCAGAGAAGTACCAAGTACCTCTGTCGAACACTGAAAAACATTTAAAGGACACAACCTTAGCTGCTTTAATCGACGGTCTTGTCACGCAGGAACTCTTGCCCGAAATAGCAGCTGACACGAAACCACCGCAGAGTAGCACTAAGGAGCTTGAACTCCAAATTCGCTTACAAGAGCTCACTTTACGCGAAAAGGAGCTTGACAATGAGCATGAAAAATTGCGTTTCAGCTCGACAAGAAGAGCTGAATAACACCTTAGAATTAAAACGATTGGAATATGAATCTAGAAGGTGGAGTCAAGCGGTGCCGTGTGATGAGTTTCAAGTCAGTCGGTACGTTAAAATGGTTCCTGACTTCACTGGTAAAGAGGTGGAGAAATATTTCCCTCATTTCAAACGGGTTGCAATTACTTTAGAGTGGCCTAAGCAATATTGGACGCTCCTATTGCAGTGTGTGTTGAAAGGCAGAGCTCAGGAGGTTTACTCTGTCATTCCTCTTGAGGATAGTGCAGATTATGATAAGGTGAAAGCTGCAATCTTAAATGCCTATCAATTAGTACCGGAGGCATATAGACAGAAATTCCGTCATCATAAGAGAACAGACAGACAGACTTATGTTGAATTTGCTGCAGAGAAAGCAACTTTATTTGATCGATGGTGCCAGTCAGAAAGGGGTTAATTCCGTGGGCAAGCTCAAGGAGTTAATCCTAGTTGAAGATTTTCGTAACTGTTTACCTGATAATGTGTCTACTTATGTTGCCGAGCAGAAAGCGGAGACAATCTCACAAGCGGCCTGTCTCGCGGATCAGTATGCATTAACCCATCGTGTGTATAAGGATCGGAATCGTTTTAAAAGCCAATCGACTGCATTTAATCCTTTTTACAAAACACCGAGGCCATTTGATTCGAGAATTCAGAGTCCATCTGATTCGAAGGTTCCAAGTCCACCAGTTGAAACGGAGCAGAGATTCTGCAACTATTGCAAAAACTCTGGGCATCTTAAATCCGATTGTAGTAAACTAAAAAAGAGGCAGGAAAAATCTGTTGGCCTAGTCACAACAGCAAGGCAAAATAGCATCTCTCTTAAGCCCATCGGCACTGCACTTGTGAAGGCTCCGTATACCTACGAGCCTTTCCTCACTGATGGGATGATATCAGTCGCTGATGGTCAGTCTGCGCCGGTGCGCATCTTACGCGATACGGGTGCGGCCCAAAGCTTCATGTTACGGGAGCTCTTGCCGTTGTCTGAGAAAACTGCCACTGGCAGTAGTGTTCTTGTGCAAGGGATTGAGATGGGGTTCATTAGAGTGCCTCTTCATCGCATATTCCTGAAATCCGATTTAGTCTGTGGTGACGTAGTTGTAGGGGTAAGATCCTCATTTCCTATTCCCTCGGTGAACTTTATACTGGGCAACGACATTGCAGGCCCGAAAGTGTGGAGTCGAGGTGAAGTACTGCCTGAAGTGATTGCTGCACCACCCGTGCCAGTGGGCATGGATGATTGTGGACAAAAGTTCCCAGATGTATTCCCTGCCAGTGTGGTCACACGCGAGTAAAAAGTTACAATCTGTTTCTCCCGTTGACATTGACTTAAGTGACAGCTTTGTAGCCCAGCCTAAAAAGCGTGAGAGACTTTTTGAGAAGCTAGAGCAGTCTGTTCCCAAAGTTAAAATCATTCAAAATAACACTGCTAATATTTCATTGTCACGTGATAAATTGATATTGCACAACCAACAAGGACATTTCATGGTTATAAAATACATAAATTGCTGGTTAGAAAATACATAAATTAGAATTAAGGTGACGGTGATGCAGGGTTGCCAGCTTCACGGCTTTCTCGCCAAATTGGGCTGTTTTGAAAACGGAGTCGCGGGTGTAAACCTCAAAGACGCGGGTCACGGTTTTCTTTTGTGCTTTCAAAACCCACCACAGAAACAGTTGGGGTGTAATAATATGTATTGCATAATCTTTATGAAAACTCAGTCAGAACAACACAGTTTCACTCCCAGAACGTCAAATAGCGACTGTCGGTAAGGGCACTTTAGCATCAGTATCGATATTTGACGTTCAGTGGTGTGTGGGCATCCGTCCTATTAGTTAGTTATTACTCCTGGGCCCAGTTTCCCGAAAGCGTTGTTAGCCTAAGTGGTTTGTTAAGTTCGTCGTACGACGAGCTCTATAATCTTATCTTTGATGTACACCTAGGAAAGACATTGACGCTATGAAGACACTATGGCCACGTTGCTTGGCAACGCCTGCATACGGGAGATATTAAATAGTCTGGTCGACTTATAAAAATAAAAAAACCTCACGATTGTCACCAGTGGTTAAATTGGGCCGGGGCTAGCCGGGGCTCAGCCCCGGCACATAGCCTAAGCCTGCCTGCAGTCAGTTGCGTACTGGAAATGTCACATAAGATTTGATGAAAGTAATGCTTTGGATGAAAGTAATGCTTTTGAAAATATGATATTTCCGACAATAAATGAACGTTGTTTTTCAAATGGAATTTCTATTTGGCTCAGCGGAGCTGAGATGAGAACAATGGGAACACGAGTAGCCGACTATTCTGTTCAGCTGCTTCTCATTGTCAGTCGACCGCAGCACCGCATGCATTCCCAACGCAAGTGCACAACATTGGCTACCAAGAAAAGGCAACCAGAACGACAGAACCTTCATCCAATGAATTTATCCCCTCGAATCAATTGCTAAAATATTAAAGTTATTTAATAACAAAAAATTAAAGAAATTTCACAGATCAGGGACATTGCTACATGCCCTAATACCTGTTGATGCTAAAACAATGCATAGTATAGGCGCTAAACCTTGCAGTTTTGCACATATCATGTAAGACTCAATTTCTCCATTTCTTTGCACAAAACTCTCCAGAAAGTGCCATTTAATGGTTTATTTTTCAAAATTTTCTCCCGGGGGGGCATACCCCCGGACCCCCCTAGGTAGAGCCCCCCCACATAACAAATCCCAATTTAACCCCTGATTTAACCCCTGATTGTCACTCGAAAACATATTAAAGTATTATTAATTGATTTAATATTAACAGAAATGAATGGACGACGCGGAGGCGTGAACCGCAGAGGACGGTTCTGTTAATGGACACCTCGAAGGGCATTATCCCGCTTCAGTTGCTAGCTACCATTTAGAAACGCAGCAACGAGCGCTGGAGCGGTCTATGAACAGCAGTGCCAACCGTCCCTTGAAACACGGACTCGTCCGTATTTAGAAACTAAAGCAGCCGTCCCGCATTGAGCTGAACAGGGACGCACTATGTCCCGTATTACTGTGAGAGTCAAAACAGTCATATAGTAAAATGCCAATGGAAAATGAATAACAGGGCGCGTTATATGGACATGTACGGTAAAGTTGTTCCCGGGCCCTGTCCTGGTCTGTGACCAATGAGCTGACAGCATATTCACACACGGGTATGATGATACAGAATACGCTCATCCCATTGGTCGACGTACTGTCGCTCACGGAGAAGATAGCGGAAGACAACAAAGCAGCACGGGTGACGCTGACAGTGAGACAGACGCCGGCACCGCTTTACGGGGCGGTACACCTTCGAGCAGCAATGCGACGAGTACATCAACTACTGCAAATACTGTTGATAGATTGATAGATAAATGCTATATGTATTTATCTATTTATCTGTATAATCTGCTGAACAATCTCTTACTAGTCTCTCTCTACTCGTCTCTCTCAATGGTCTCAAGGCGGGCTTTGGTCTGTTGTCTCACCGATGTGACGTCATGCAATGCATTGTGCGAGAAATGAGAATCAATCCCAAACTGCTGAAATAGTAGCTACTTTTTCGTATTATATTACGTTTTGTGATACCCAACAACATCAAATACAATTAATAACAGCTTAAATGTTTATTACCAACAAGCAAATACGCAAATTGGTTAGAAAAATAAACCTGCACCACGGCCTTTAAGTACTTTAAGTAAAAATTGGCACTACTCCCCATTCTCCCCTAAATGTGTCATAGTATGAAAAAATATAGACTTTAACTGTGTTGGCCTGAGTAATAACACTTGAATCAATATAAAAAGACTGTTGCAATTGCAAACAGCCAACAGTTTTAAATGAAATGCGAAATGACTATATATGTAATATTTTAATTTGGGATAATTAAAATGATGCAACATACTTAGAAAGACCATGCACATGCTGTAAAACACATTAATTCCTCACAGGATTGACGGTGTAAATACAGGTGAATCACTAGGATTAAGCTTAGCCTGGCTGTTAGCCTGGTCTGGAGCAGGCTAGCTGCGGAGAATAAATCACCATGGTAACTTAGCCGGGATAAGTGTGAGCTGCTTTCATGCAACCGACTTGAGGCTAAATTTAGCCAGGATAACCTAAATCCGTAAACATATCCCGGCTTAATCCCTTATCCTAGTTTTGTGCAATACCCCCCTGGAGAGTCGCATCGCCACATACAGTAGTGGGTGGAGCTGCAGCGCTCCCGCCACGCTGCAAGCGCCTCGTGCAATGCAGGCAACACTTTCTTCATGAATCATGAACTCAAAATACAAATTTATTTCTCTTATTTTACATCTTTGAGGGGAAAACCATGGCCAACATATAATTTATTTGGCAATCATATCAATATTTTAGAGCTCCCCCAAAATGTCACAAACCATGTTTCCAGGGGAGCTCAGGTGGCCACTAGGGGAGCCATGGCCCCCCCTGCCCCCCCCTAACTCGCACCCTGCTTTCAAGGCCTACGATGCCCTGCTAATTACACAGTCAACTTACATGTTAACGACTCAACATACATGTTAAACAATAAACAAAATATGTAGTACATGTTAAACAATAAACAAAATTATGTATTATATGTTAAACAATAAATGACATAGTACATGTTAAACAATAAACAACAAATAAAAGTATGTATTACATGTTAGGTGAATAATGAAAGTTATATGGAAAATGATAATATGATAAAACATCCTTTATGTCCCATGTCTTTCTGGTTTTCTGGACACCGTTACTTGAATCAACCTTACTTGACAATATATATACATATATTACATATTACACATATATTACCTGATTTATATATATATATATATATATATATATATATATACTGTAAAACTTCTAATAACGCCCGTGCGTTTATTTGCTTAAATCACTGAAAGCACCCTGCCTTTATTGGGGACCTGCGTCTATTGGGGACAGGCGTTTAATTAATTTGGGAAAAAATTCAAACCAGACCATATCAAATCAGACCGCCGTCTCATCCATTCGTCCGGCTTTAGGCCGGACTGTCCGGTTTTTCAATGCCCTGTCCGGCGTCCGTATTTATCCTCCTTTTTGAGACCCCCCCCCCGCCGGTCATAGGTCCCCCCGCCGGTCGTAGGTCTGTGGTGTGTTACTATTGCGCCCCCCCCCCCCCCCCCCCCGTTCGTAGGTCCGGCGTGTGTTTCTCGGTGTTGCCGCCATGACGCTCGAACGTGAACGTTGTTTTACGGCAGCGGAAGATTTACGACAGCCAGCATACAGACAGTAAACAGACAGTGAGCAACGGACTTCACACGATATTATTCACAACTCGGATTAATTTAATGAAACCCATTGATTCTTTTGACCGGTGGACCCTTACGGACTTAAGGAATATAAACAATGCAGGAACAGACACACACCGTACGGACTTTATGATCGCTTCAAAAGTTGGAAGTCAGACCTTTTCCCCGTCTCTCTTGTTTACCGGTAAGTCTGGATGAATTATGCGTTGGTGTTCATAGTTTGTGTTAAATGAACTGAATTATTTATCTGTGGAGAATCTAACTGATCTAACGATGTGCGTTATGTCCATATGGACAGACGTTTAAACGGTTACCGTATCTTTGTGTAGGTGATCTAAACGGCTTAAGTCGTTCAAGAAATAATTTAGATAAAATCCAGACCCGGCCTCAATTGGAGACCTGCGTTTATTTGTCAAAACGTGTCGCCACACCCCTGCGTCTATTAGGGACCCTGCTTTTATTGGAAGTTTTACGGTATATATATATATATATATATATATATATAAATAAAAAACCTGATTATATATTATATATATTTATACCATGGCCCGGGTGAATACTCGATTCTGATTGGCTGGAGAGGTGTGCATTAGTTTTCGATAACATGCACACCTTGTCGTGGATTATCCCTTACATATTACATGATTATATATTATGTATATATTACCTGATTAGATATTATATATATTAACTGATTATGTATTATGTATGTATTAACTTATTATATATTATATTAACTTAATTAACAGACGTGTTATGGCCTTTACACACCGGGGGCGTGACGAATAAACGACACGGAAAATGCGAAATATTTGCCTGCAACAATTGTTCAATAAAAGGTTGGGAAAGATTCACTCAAAAAAATGACGTCGCTTTTCGCCGCGTAATATTCGCGTTCTGTGTGAAAGTGCTCATGACAAAAACAGTAAGAAAACAAATAGACGTGCAAATTAATTGAATGAAACAAATGCCCCGGTGTGTGAAGGCCTTAGTTGTGCGTGTGACGTCATTTTTGCTCGCGATGTTTGCCGGTGAGATGATGATGATCATAAACTACAACCCACACAGAGACACTGAGGAACCAGGACCATAGAACCCAAACCCAGGGAGGAGGTCCTCCTGGGTGAATGTGGTCCAGAAGGTGTGGATGTGTGTCAGTGTGTGTGAGGACCCTCCTACACCTAGAGACACTCTGTAGAAGGACAGAGAGCCAGCAGGCCGGTCCACATACACTCCTACTCTGGTGGAGACAGGGGGGGGGAGACGGATGGATGTTGAACTACCGTTGTACCGGGCATAGAAACGATTATCAGCATAACACTGAAGACTCCAGGACTTGTTGTCCCCTCCAAGCGTGCTGTCATCACCCCCTCCTCTCCTTGTGATTCCTCTGTATGTCACTCCTATCTCAACACGTCCTCTCCTCTCCACCTCCCAGTAACAGCGGCCAGTCAGACCCTCTCTACACAACACCTGGGGCCAGTAGTCAAATCTCTCTGGGTGGTCAGGATGAGACTGATCCTCTTCAACCCACATCACCTTCCTGTGGTCCTCAGACAGAGAGAGACGTCTGTGGGCTGTGTTTGGGTCCAGTGTGAGTCCACAGGCATCTGAGGGGAGAACAAGACATGATTAGGGGCTGAAGGTCGGGTCCATTCCCGGTTTTCCGGTCCGGTGCACCGGCCTAAACCGGTTTGATGTGATGCAAACCGACTGAACCGGCATTTGTCATGAAGAGACCGATCCAAAAGTCTCCCAGATCCAACTTGTATTGTGTTAGTAATCAGCAGGATGACAGGTGATGAACATGATGTGATGTTTAGTGGATGGGGATAGGAAATAAAAACCCCATGTGTCACTGAGTGGTTGATAGTTGATCACTATCCTCTCTCCTCCTTCTCTAGTGGACCACAGGGTCCAGGACTTAAGACTCAAGTGGACACCTAGTGGTCTCATCCGGTACACCGGTCCGGTGGCTTCACGTCCAACCGCTTGGACTGTTTGTACACCGACCGTACCATAGAACTGGTTCATACATACTATACATACATGTACATGTACACATACATACGTACACATACAGGCTGGAAATGAAGTGTTCATACCATAGAACTGGTTCATACATACTATACATACATGTACATGTACACATACATACGTAGACATACAGGCTGGAAATGAAGTGTTCATACCATAGAACTGGTTCATACATACTATACATACATGTACATGTACACATACATACGTACACAAACATGTACATACGTACATATACGTACATATATGTACACAGCGAAACATACGTACACATACTCAAGTACACACATGTAAACATAAGTACACAATATGTTAATAATGACAACATAGTATTTCTAATAGTCCCCAGGCCTCATAAGGGTGATGTCATAATAAAACAACAATCCTTTTTCTACTAGAATCCACATCCATCCATTTTGTGGGGCTCATCCGGGGCCGGGTGGCGGTGGCAGCAGGCTGAGCGAGGAGCTCCAGGCCCCCTTCTCCCAGCAACCTTTTCCACTTCCTCCTGGGGGACCCCGAGGCGTTCCCAGCTGGGATATGTAATCCCTCCAGCTGGTTGTGGGTCTACCCCGTGGTCTCCTACCAGTTGGACGTGCCCGGAAAACTCTATTCTCTCTACTCTGAGCTCCCTCCGGATGTCCGAGCTCCTCACCCTATCTCTAAGGCTGAGCCCAGCCACCCTACGGAGGAAACTCATTTCGGCCGCTTGTATTCCACATCTCCTTCTTTCGGTCACTACCCAAAGCTCATGACCACAGGTGAGGGTTGGGACGTAGACGGAGCGGTAAATTGAGAGCTTGGCCTTCCGGCTCAGCTCCCTCTTCACCACAGCGGTCCGGTACAATGCCCGCATCACTGCTGACGCCGCACCGATCCGCCTGTCCATCTCACGCTCCATGTTTCCCTCACTCACTCAGAATAATAACAATACCACTCAGGGCCCTATCTTGCACTCAGCGCAATTGACTTTGTTCACTGGCGCTTGCGGAATTCCTATTTTGCACCCGACGCACATTGGAATTTTCCGACGCAAGGCGCAAGTCCTTCACTTGGGGAATGAAGTTGCGCTGCGGGGGCGGTTCAGCGAAAACAGGAGGCGTGTCCCGGCGCTAACGTTCCCTGGTGCTATTCTGCACTTTCACAAAACAATAGCGCCACAGACCAGAAAAAACCTAGTTTAAAGTCAGTGGCGCTTATTCAGACCCTATTTTAAGGGCGCTTGGCCATAATCAGGGTGGGGGAATGCGCGATTGTTGACGGTGGGGGGGGGGGGATGCGCGATTGTTGACGGGGTGGGGGGGGGGGGAATGCGTGATTGTTGACGGGGGGCCGGCTCAAAAATAATAGTACACCAAATAAAAAAATATAAAATAAAATAAAAAAATAATTACGGCCGGCCGGCTCGGCCTGAAATCGTCCGGCCGTTGGGGAAATCTCCCGAACCTCCCGACGGCCAGCCGTCCCGATGGCCATAGTGTAGTGTGTGTAACGTGCATACACTTTGCTTCTCTCATCTACAAGGAAGCAGTTCCCATTTTTACATATGTGAACAAATAGACGTAAACCTAGCGTACACAGTTACCCAAAAATATTCAGGCTAATAGTAATGACGGATCAAATTAACCTGTTTGACCAATAGTCGCAAGACACATATGACACCTTTTATTATGCCATCAACAGCGCGTGAAATGTTTTATAATCGGAAACACAGAAACACGAAGCCGTGTAACTGAAAGATATTCGGCAGACTGAAAATGCGCTTCAGCTTATTTGACAGAAGAGCTCATCTATAAGCAGTGCTTGAAGTGGGCCGGTACGCACCGGCACTTTTTCTTGCGTACTGGCACTTGTCACAGGCTGCCCCCCCACCCCCTCGTCGGTCGTAGGTCCGGGGTGGTTATGATCGCCCCCCCCCCCGGTCGACAATCGCCCCCCCCCCCCCGTCGTACGCAGTACTGGCACTTATTTTTTTCCACTTCAAGCGCTGTCTATAAGCAAAGTAATCTCGGTCTACATTGCAAATATATCACCATGCATTCATAACCTCGTGATTCAGTGAGAGTGAGGCCAAAACATCGGAAAGTATGTCTTTGTGACATTTCTTCATTTACATTTTGTCAACGGAAAATGAAAAGCTGAAAAGATTTAAACAGAATGACTAATTATTTTTCCCTCTGATGGCCATGCGCGCGCTACGGCGGGATTGGACACGTCTGGTCAGTAGTGGCGATGCGCGATGTGCTCGCCATGGAACAAGCGCGCCTGCATTTAAAGGGAATGTGAGCCGACGCTCTGATTGGTTTATTGCACGTTACGCCCAAACCACACCTATGACTAATGTAGCTACTTCAGACCAACCCATTTTAGATTTGCGCTGGGCGCGAGCGTCATTTATCCCGCCAGTATAATAGCAACAGCGCCCAAGATCCGCCCACAAAGCCACTTGCGCTTTGCGATTCATACTTGCGTTTCAGACCGGCAAAATAGGGCCCTCAATGTTTTTTAGCTTGAGTGGAGGTGAGGGAGAGAGATCAGGTTTTATATTCAGTTCTAACATCTCATCTCCATCATCTCCGCCTCCAGGTGGAAACCACCAAACTGTGAGTGACTTGATGCGCTGCGTTGGAGCTCGCCCTCTACTGGCTCAGAAAACACTTTAAGACCACTACACCGTTTATACACGGACCATTCACTGGGATGCTCACAATATTATTAGAAGATACATGAGGTCTTCATGAGCGGACGTCACCTACTGCTGTGTGGATGGATGTGGTGGAATATATGAACTATACACCACATCACATATATAGGCTGCTATGATGTATAGTTCATTAAATAAGCCTTTGTATAAAGTCTCTCTGCAACTAGAAATAGCTCCCTTCCTCTCTCCAATTAAAAGGTGTTCAGTTAGTTGCATTGGCATCTCCACTGTATCCAGGAAGTGTGGAGGCCATGCATCTCCTCACTTGTGCAGATCCCCTAGTTGTCTGGCGTCCTTGCAGACATGTCCACTTCCCCCCTTACACCGGATTTACACCGGGGACGTCTGCGTCGCGTTACGGCTGCGTCCTCTGCCCTGCGTCAATTTCCACCGGACGCGTTACGGCAGCATAGCGCTGCGAGGCGGCTGGATTTGCGCGATCACACGACAACTACAAGACCACGCGAGAATCAGGAGACCACGCGATAATTTGTAGATGTCAATATAGAACAAACAAATAAAAGGTTACTTTGCCTTTCCGAAGTTGACTTGCAGTTGCTTTGTCTGTCGGAAGTTGATTTGCTGTTGATTTGGTCGTTTTAGATTTGTGTGCTTCTACCATGAGTTGGTAGGATATATAGTAAATGTTTACTTTTGTGTCTGGTTTAATTGTTTAGTGTTGTTTATTGTTGTTATGTCCTAATGTGTTGTGCTGTAGCCTATAGACAAAGTCAGTTATAAACGACAACGATTTGTGGCCGTGTTCGATCGGGAGGGTGCTTTTATTTTGAAAATTGACCGGATGCTCTATGGCTTTTACTATTTCACTTCCTGCCGGTCGGTCTGCTCTGTTTAAATTGACGCGTTTCAGCAGTGGCTCGCGTCAAAAATAGAACGCTGCGTAAAGATAGCGTTGCGGCTGTGGCGCGACGCTCCTGGGACGCTGCTGAGACGTTACGCAGCGGCCGGTGGAAATGCTCTCATTGACTAGAGTGGCAGCGATCAGCAGCGGCGACCGCGACGCAGCCGTAACGCGACGCAGACGTCCCCGGTGTAAATGAGCCTTTAGTGTAATGCTAATGAACCTGGCCTTGGCCATGGCCAGGTCACTCCCCTCACCTTTTGTCTCCCTTGTTGTTACTGCCCACGATGTGAAAGTGTCCCTCTAAGAGTCATGTCCACCCATTGTCTCTCTGAAGAGGTTAATGCTCCCATGTGTCTTCCCATGATCAGGACTTCAATCAAATACTTTGCTGTCAAGAAGTGTCCTAAAATAACTGACTCTTCATCCAAATAAATGACTCTTCATCCAAATAAATGACTCTTCATCAATGAAGTGTCCATCTAAATAGTGAGTGTGTTGTGATGAAACAAACTAAACAGACACTTACACTTCTTTAGAGCTGGTCTCAGCCTCCACTCTCCACCATGCTCCACACTGGGGGGGAAACACAGTGAGAGCAGCATGTTGGCTTTAAACATGGAAACATTCTCCTTCATCATCTGCTGGATCATCACTTTCTACACAACATGAGTTACAGTTACACTTCATCTAGCAGGCGCTGAATCCTTGGAGGAGACATTGTCTCACTGAGTGGTGAGCTGTCCTCTCCATACCTGAGAGTGTCCAGTCTCCAGCCTGGATCCTCCAGTCCAGCAGAGAGCAGCGTAACTCCTGAGTCTCCTGCAGGGTGATTGTAGCTCAGGTCCAGCTCTCTCAGATGGGAGGGGTTGGAGCTCAGAGCTGAGGCCAGAGAAGCACAGCTTTCCTGTGTGACCATGCAGCCAGACAACCTACACACACACACACACACACACACACACACACACACACACACACACACACACACACACACACACACACACACACACACACACACACACACACACACACACACACACACACACACACACACACATGAAAAATCTATTAGGCGTGTGATTTCAAACTTTAATGGATGTAAATCTGTTAGATGTCTTCTGATGAGGAGCCTTGTGGTGGGACTGTTTGCACATTGAGTCCAACTGACCTCAGAGTCTCCAGTCTACAGTGTGGACTCCCCAGTCCAGCAGAGAGCCGCTTCACTCCTGAATCCTGCAGATCATTGGTACTCAGGTCCAGCTCTCTCAGACTAGAGGAGTTGGAGCTGAGAACTGAGGCCAGAGCTTCACAGCCTCTCTCTGACAGATGACAGCCATTCAGCCTTTAATGAACAATAGATACAAACATTAATTATTATAGGTTTCATGGAAATCACAGAAATATATTTTAATCATCATGCAAAACTGCAAATAGTGTAGCTACTAATCAATTTAAAAACAAAGATTAAAATACACTATTTAAGAACAGTCTTCATAGAAATATTTGTATAACATGAATTAATACTGAAGCATTACATTTATCACATTGAGTCCAACTGACCTGAGAGTCTCCAGTCTACAGTGTGGACTCCCCAGTCCAGCAGAGAGCAGCTCCACTCCTGAATCCTGCAGATCATTGGTACTCAGGTCCAGCTCTCTCAGACTAGAGGAGTTGGAGCTGAGAACTGAGGCCAGAGCTTCACAGCCTCTCTCTGACAGATTACAGCGATTCAGCCTTTCATGAACAATAGATACAAACATTAGCTATTATAGGTTTCACGGAAATCACAGAAATATCTTTTAATCATCATGCAAAACTGCAAATAGTGTAGCTACTAATCAATTTAAAACAAAGATTCAAATACATTATTTAAGAACAGTCTTCATATAAATATTTGTATAACATGAATTAATACTAAAGCATTACATTCATTACATTGAGTCCAACTGACCTGAGAGTCTCCAGTCTACAGTGTGGACTCCCCAGTCCAGCAGAGAGCAGCTTCACTCCTGAATCCTGCAGATCATTGGTACTCAGGTCCAGCTCTCTCAGACTAGAGGAGTTGGAGCTGAGAACTGAGGCCAGAGCTTCACAGCAGAACTCAGACAGATGACAGCCATTCAGCCTTTCATAATCAAAAGATACAAATATCAATTATTATAGGTTTCACAGAAATTACAGAAATATGTTTTAAACATTATGCAAAACTGCAAATAGTGTAGCTACTAATCACTCGAAAAACAAAGATTACAATCAAGTATTGAAGAAAACTCTTCATAAAAATATTGATATAACATGACTCAATGCTGAAGCATTACATTTATCACATTGAGTCCAACTGACCTGAGAGTCTCCAGTCTACAGTGTGGACTCCCCAGTCCAGCAGAGAGCAGCTCCACTCCTGAATCCTGCAGATCATTGGTCCTCAGGTCCAGCTCTCTCAGACTAGAGGAGTTGGAGCTGAGAACTGAGGCCAGAGCTTCACAGCAGAACTCTGACAGATGACAGCCATTCAGCCTTTAATGAACAACAGATACATACATGTTTAATTCCTACACTTGACAATGTTTCAACATGTCAATTGGTGTAAAGCAAAGCTAAATTAATTAACAAAAATTCTCACTTCTTCATTCCTTTAAATCAACTCCTTCATGTAGACCCCATAATGTCCAGTAAACAGTTTTATTTAATGACATTTATATTGAACACACCAAGTCTTGGATTTGACTGATTTCAACTGACAAATGCAAAACAGATTATAGTTAATTATTGTTATTAGTGAACCTACAGAGATGTTTTGTATATTATTATAACTTTTATATTCTAGTATATTGTGTTGTGTGTATTGTAATACATGTTATTAGTGAACCTACAGAGATGTTTTGTATATTATCACTTTTATATTCTAGTATTATGTATATTGTGTTGTGTATTGTAATACATGTTATTAGTGAACCTACAGAGATGTTTTGTATATTATTATCACTTTTATATTCTAGTATTATGTATATTGTGTTGTGTGTATTGTAATACATGTTATTAGTGAACCTACAGAGATGTTTTGGAGGCTTTGACCACTGGCAGCAGCCTCAGAAGAGCCTCCTCTGAAGCTTTGTATTTCTTCAGGTCAAACACGTCCAGCTCCTCTTCTGATGTCAGTAAGATGAAGACCAGAGCTGACCACTGAGCAGGGGAGAGAGATGCTGTGGAGAGACGTCCTGATGTCAGGTACTGTTGGATCTCCTCCACTAGAGAACGGTCCTTCAGCTCATTCAGACAGTGGAACAGATTGATGCTTCTCTCTGGGGAGAGATCTCCACTTATCTTCTCCTTGATGTAAGACACTGTTCCCTGCTTGGTCAGTGAGCTACTTCCTGTCTGTCCCAGCAGACCTTGTAGGGGAATCTGATTGGTCTCCAGAGAGAGGCCCAGGAGGAAGCGGAGGAACAAGTCCAGGTGTCCGTTCTCACTCAGTAAGGCCTTGTCCACAGCACTCTGGTAGAGGAGTTCATCTTCCCTGGAGGTTGGTTGTTCTTCTGAGAGTAGGTTGACACCAGTGTTTCTGAAGGACAGAAAGACATGAAGGGCAGCCAGAAACTCCTGAAAGCTCAGATGGACAAAGCAGAAGACCTTGTCCTGGTACAGCCCACACTCCTCTTTAAAGATCTGGGTGAACACTCCTGAGTACACTGAGGCGGCTCTGATATCGATGCCACACTCCTTCAGGTCGGCCTCATAGAAGATCAGGTTGCCTTTCTCCAGCTGGTTAAAAGCCAGTTTTCCCAGAGAAACAATGATCTCCTTGCTCTCTGAACTCCAGTGTGGATCTGTTTCAGCTCTCCCATGATACTTCCTGCCCCCCTGTATGGACTGAACCCTCAGGAAGTGGATGTACATCTGAGTCACAGTGTTGGGCATCTCTTCTCCACTCTGGGTTGTTGTGAAGAAGTCCTCCAGAACTGTAGCAGAGATCCAACAGAAGACTGGGATGTGACACATGATGTGGAGGCTTCGTGATTTCTTGACATGGGAGATGATTTTCCTGGCCAGCGTCTCATCACTGAATCTCTTCCTGAAGTACTCCTCCTTCTGTGGGTCGGTGAAGCCTCTCACCTCTGTCACCATGCCAACACACTCAGCAGGGATCTGATTGGCTGCCCCAGGGCGTGTGGTTATCCAGATGCGGGCGGAGGGAAGCAGGTCGCCCCTGATGAGGTTTGTCAGCAGCACGTCCACCGAGGTCGGCGCTGTGACATCAGTCCAGATCCGGTTCTTCTGGAAGTCCAGAGGAAGTCGACACTCATCCAGACCATCCAAGATGAAGACAACTTGGAACCGGCCGTATCTGCAGATTCCTGCTTCTTTGGTCTCAATAAAGAAGTGATGAAGAAGTCCCACCAAGCTGAACTCTTTCCCTTTCAGTAAATTCAGCTCTCTGAAAGTGAAGGGAAGTATGAAGTGTATGTCCTGGTTGGCTTTACCTTCAGCCCAGTCCAGAGTGAACTTGTGTGTTAAGATGGTTTTACCGATGCCGGCCACTCCAGTTGTCATTATCGTTCTGATCGGTTGATCTTGTCCAGGTAAGGGTTTCAAGATGTCTTCACATTTGATTGGCGTTTCCTCCTTGGCTGGTTTCCTGGAAGCTGTTTCAATCAGTCTGACCTCATGTTCCTGGTTGACGTCTTCACTGCTTCCCTCTGTGATGAAGATCTCCGTGTAGATCTTATTCAGATCTCTTGCTTGTCCTGCTTTAGGGACTCCTTCAAACACACGCTGGGTCTTCTCCTTCAGATGAGACTTGAGTTTATGTTGGCACTTCACAGCAAAATGTTCTGAATAGAGAAACAACAGAAGTCATCAGTCAGGATGTTAACGTGAGCGGCTCCAACTCGTTTCTTTACTGTTGGCTTTTTGGATAAATAGTCCTCAACTATTTTAATGTAATCAATCAAGAAATGATCAGTAACACCACAATCAGATCCAAAGGTGTGTACAGTTTTTAATCTAAAGTTTGATAGAAACATATATCTCCCATTATGTCATTTAGTCTGTGTTTTATATTTAAGCTGTGAAAATATGAGTCTATTACTGATTTATTTCAAAATAAGAGTTTTATTGATTTGTTTCAAAATAAGAGTCTCTTACTGCTCTGCAGAGAGTCGGCCAGCTCCTCCTGCTTCAACTGCTTCAGGCAGAGCACTGTGATGTCTACCACTCCCTCTATGGCGCGCCTCCTCTGCTCCTCTTCCTCACCATCCACCTCCTCCTCCTCCCTCTGCGTCTCTGAGCATTGTGGGTAATCTGGGAAGTGACCCCTCCAGAGCTTCTTCAGCTCCTTGTCTAGAAAAGCGTGTGCGTCCTCCTCAGCCCTCTGGAGCAGAAGAAACATCAATGAGAACTTGACTCTGAACTCACTGAGGACATCAGAAGCATCTGTCCTAGATTCACGTCCCGCTGGTCTACAGAGGGAAGCCTGGAGACCATCAGCACCACAAGAGATGCTTTCTAATGTTCATGTAGAGCTGGAGTCAAATGTCTTGTTGGACCTTTACACACCTGGATCAGCTCTGTTGGATACTGCTGTACAGACTGAGCACTGGGAACCTTTGACCTCTCCAGGTGTCGTCTGTGGAGAACACACACACACACACACACAAACACACGGCGGGTGGTCATCCTGTGGCGTGGACCAGAGGAGGCTCTTCCATTGAGGAAATGGAGGAAGGCCCTCCCCAAACTTTTTGAGAAAAATAAATAAATAATTGAAGTTTGGGCCAACATCGATGAACCAATAAACAATGGATATGGCGTTGGAGGGCGGGGCTTAGACATTAATTGCGGAAGAAGTTCCCCTCCTTGCCTTCACCCCTAAAGATTGTTGTAGAAAGATTGCAAATAAAGCAATGTTGATGTTGATGACAAATGGTTAAATCGCTAACTAAAATGCTAATTAAAGCGTTCAAGTTGTTACTCTTGACTGTTCTTGTTTAGCTGACATTCTGAATGGAAATTGTTACCGGATGTTTCAGAACGCAATGCGTTTCGTATCAGTTGTAATTACGTTGTCACTTGGGTATTGGCCTCCATTAGTCTAATTTAGTGATAGCTGTAATAATCTGAGCAGTTAGTTGGGCGAGCTGGAAAGACAGATCATGCTCTGCGATGAACGTGCACACGCGGATTTTCAAGTCACACACACGGTCAGTTATTGATGCTCCCGGTAACCACGTTGTGTGTGGGAGAGCCAAACAGCTGCTCTATGAGCGGGTCTGACTCATGACGTGAACAGCTGCTCTATGAGCGGGTCTGACTCATGACGTGAACAGCTGCTCTATGAGCGGGTCTGACTCATGACGTGAACAGCTGCTCTATGAGCGGGTCTGACTCATGACGTGAACAGCTGCTCTATGAGCGGGTCTCACTCATGACGTGAACAGCTGCTCTATGAGCGGGTCTGACTCATGACGTGAACAGCTGCTCTATGAGCGGGTCTGACTCATGACGTGAAAGCACTTTTTTACCACGTCAAAGAACTAGCGGTGACGAAGGCCGACCGTTGCGTCGCCTGTGTCTCGGCCAAAGAGTTGCACTTCAACACACCGCAAAGACTCCAGCCAACGGCCAACTAGCACGTACGTTCTGCGCCTGCGTGAGAGGAAATAACTCTCCATACCAGCAGGTGGCGCTAGTCTGTATTCGTCATTCAAAAAGGGACACCGGAAGACCTAGGACTGCGGATATATACAAACATGAAACAAAGCTACTTCTAATCGAGAATATGAATGATCAGATGAAGTTGAAAAATGAGACGATCTTTTGTGCATGCCCTCTTGACGAAAGTCGTTTGCTGCTTTGTTAACTTCTGTTTCTCTTCTCGTGCGCTGATTCGCTTAAGCTGAACAGACAATCAGAGTGATTTCTCTCACCGAAGGCCTCCATCGCAGATTCAACATGCTGAATCGGCCGGAAAACCCGCCAGCAAGGGCGACTACTGCTAACGGTGTGGGACACACCGCAAAAACTAGGGCCACAGACGCTCACCGACGGCCCGACTTTCGCCAGCGGCCGACCGTCGGCCCGGTGTGTCACGGCATTTAACTTTTTGCACCAGCTAATAAAATGCTTACTGTCCTTCCCTATCTCTTCTATCCATCCCAGCGCCATTTAATTTTTAATCCTTCATCAACTAAGAGGGCATCTTCCCCAGGATTCATGAATTTATTCATCTTAGCGATAATCATCTGAGCGATAGAGAAAACATAGGACTCGGTTGAAGCATGTTTTCCCAAGACCCGCCCCACTCTACTTCTGATTGGCTAATAATGTTAGTTTAAGAGCGGGAGAGTTGTGCTCCTTTCATATCATTGGCAGACGAACGCACGTACACTCGAAAGCGATGGGGATGATATGGAAAGTTTTTTTTGAATATAAGATTCATGTTCGCAGCCAAACAGTACAAGGTGTACTACGAACCTCGATTAGTGGGTTAGCGAGGTATGTTGCGCTCAAAGCCTGGGTTAGCTGTCCTAGGAAAGTCGCTCTCTTTTAGCGTCGCTATATCACCATGGTAACTTAAACCTGGTCGGGAGGAGGTTTTCAGCTCAGACTTTCCGATTAGATCGGCTTCTTAAAGCTGAGCGCCGCTTTCGGGACAGATCCGATCCCTTGGCATTGCCTGAGGATATTCTTTATGAGAGATACAGGTTCTCATCAGAGGATATTCTGTATGAGAGATACAGGTTCTCATCAGAGGGTATTCTTTATGAGAGATACAGGTTCTCATCAGAGGGTATTCTTTATGAGAGATACAGGTTCTCATCAGAGGGTATTCTGTATGAGAGATACAGGTTCTCATCAGAGGGTATTCTGTATGAGAGATACAGGTTCTCATCAGAGGATATTCTGTATGAGAGATACAGGTTCTCATCAGAGGGTATTCTTTATGAGAGATACAGGTTCTCATCAGAGGGTATTCTGTATGAGAGATACAGGTTCTCATCAGAGGGTATTCTGTATGAGAGATACAGGTTCTCATCAGAGGATATTCTTTATGAGAGATACAGGTTCTCATCAGAGGATATTCTTTATGAGAGATACAGGTTCTCATCAGAGGGTATTCTGTATGAGAGATACAGGTTCTCATCAGAGGATATTCTGTATGAGAGATACAGGTTCTCATCAGAGGATATTCTGTATGAGAGATACAGGTTCTCATCAGAGGGTATTCTGTATGAGAGATACAGGTTCTCATCAGAGGGTATTCTGTATGAGAGATACAGGTTCTCATCAGAGGGTATTCTGTATGAGAGATACACAGAGGGTATTCTGTACGAGAGATACAGGTTCTCATCAGAGGGTAATATGAGAGATACAGGTTCTCATCAGAGGGTATTCTTTATGAGAGATACAGGTTCTCATCAGAGGGTATTCTGTATGAGAGATACAGGTTCTCATCAGAGGATATTCTGTATGAGAGATACAGGTTCTCATCAGAGGGTATTCTGTATGAGAGATACAGGTTCTCATCAGAGGATATTCTTTATGAGAGATACAGGTTCTCATCAGAGGATATTCTTTATGAGAGATACAGGTTCTCATCAGAGGGTATTCAGTATGAGAGATACAGGTTCTCATCAGAGGGTATTCTGTATGAGAGATACAGGTTCTCATCAGAGGGTATTCTGTATGAGAGATACAGGTTCTCATCAGAGGGTATTCTGTATGAGAGATACAGGTTCTCATCAGAGGGTTTTCGCTATTTGGTCGTCCTTGTTGGACCTTATGTAGGCAATGCTATAAAAAGAAGCCGTGCGCTTACTGTTGCGATGTGTCGCCACGGGTACATATTTGCATACAGTTGGTGATGCCGAAAATATAAGCAAAAATACAGTGTGCCGTGCGATACGCGAGGTTGTAGCTGCTGCCCTAAATACACTGCTAAATATGTTCGTGGTGTTTCCCAACTTTTTGCCAACACAAACTGTCAAGGAAGGATTTTATCAACTTGTAAGTAAAAGAAAACACCTGTTTGTTAGCCTAGTCCTAACTAGACCTTGGTACTCATTACATTCATACTAAAGGTCTAGAACTGCTATAGTCTAGTCCTAACTAGACCTTGGTACTCATTACATTCATACTAAAGGTCTAGAACTGCTATAGCCTAGTCCTAACTAGACCTTGGTACTCATTACATTCATACTAAAGGTCTAGAACTGCTATAGTCTAGTCCTAACTAGACCTTGGTACTCATTACATTCATACTAAAGGTCTAGAACTGCTATAGTCTAGTCCCAACTAGACCTTGGTACTCATTACATTCATACTAAAGGTCTAGAACTGCTATAGCCTAGTCCTAACTAGACCTTGGTACTCATTTCATTCATACTAAAGGTCTAGAACTGCTATAGCCTAGTCCTAACTAGACCTTGGTACTCATTACATTCATACTAAAGGTCTAGAACTGCTATAGTCTAGTCCTAACTAGACCTTGGTACTCATTTCATTCATACTAAAGGTCTAGCAGTGCTGTAGAGACAAACGATGTCTCACTTGAAGGCGGGTGCTGTTGAAGTTTAAAACCTATTGGCTCTGCCCAGTGCCACTCTGGATCTGCCTTAACCAATCGCTAACGTTTGGTCGTGACGTATTTCATGCGCCAGAAACCACGTTGCGCGCACTATACAAACGGCAGATCCAGTGAGCATTAGCATTAGCCTGGTTCCGCCCGCCTCCGTACTTACGCTCAATAACTGAAATTCGCGCACGACCGCTACGTCACTGTTCTCAGGCCACGCCTCCTGTTCGCTGATTGGAATGCACATTTGAGGGAAAAGAAATCGTTCTGCCATACAGCACCGCCAGACCTTAGTGCTGAAGTGAAATGAAAATTGAGCGGAAGTACGTAGGCGGGCGGAGCCAGGCTAACTGTTTGTGTGAATGAGTGGTAGAGTGGCGATAGCGCGTCAGTCTTGAGATTCTGCGTGCTGGGTTCGATTCCCAAGTGAAGTGCATTTATGTGTATTTTAATAAGTTATATTTCTTATGTCATATGGAATACTTATTCATTAATGTTATTGAATTATCCAGTTTGGTAATCTAGATGGGGTAAAGGCGTGATGATGGACAGGCAACATATGAGCCCCGGTCGCTGCGTCAGCTCACATCCTAATCCACCACACCACCGTCGCTACCATCCAGCACATGCAATACGTTTCTTACATATAGGATGTATTTGAAATGAATTCCCTAAATTACACAATAAAGCAAGTTGGAGGTTGCTTTTGCATTTTGCAATCATATGCACTCTATTGGGATTAATGGCGAACAATTCTGCATTTAGCATAGTTATTTTTAGACAATTAGGCTATGCAGAATCTTTTCACGCATTCACAGAATCTGCTGTTTTTTGCCAGCACGCCTCCCCAGCCTTATTATGGGCTATAACTGTATCGCCCCTTGCCGTTATTTGCTTTTTAAACTCCTCGTATGAGTTCATAATCACTACTTGCTCCTCGTGAGTGACATCACAGCCCGTGTTCGCTCCATCGGATCCATAGCGTCAAGGTGGATAACGTTGGGTTGTTACGCCCTTTTTATGTGAACGCGCATTGAAACTAAAGCGGAAAACCTGGCTTGACAAAGTGACTCGTAAGTGAGCTTCGTGGAACCGTTTAACTCTGATCGCGAGTTTCGGATTTGTCGATCCAGGTTATCCAAAGAAAGCCTGGGTATGTTCAGCGAGCTTCGTAGTATACCCCCCAGGTATAACATAGATAGATAACATAGAGAGAGGATATTCAATAGTGGTGCAACGGGTCACGGATTACCCGACCGATGACTAACACCTGTGTGTTACTATTGCGCGCACCCTCCCGTCGGCCGGAGTGTTACAATCGCGCGCGCACCCCCCCCGTCGGCCGTAGGTCCGCGGTGTGTAACTATTGCGCGCACCCCCCCCGTCAACAATCGCGAACCCCCCTCTCCCCGTCAACAATCGCGAACACCCCCCCCCCCCCCCCCCCCGTGACACCAGAATGGCCTACGAACACGGCAGCACCTCGAGCATGGCAGCCACGTGAAGTGACATCGTCCTGGCGAGTCGGGAGTTCAAAAAAAAGACGCGCAGCAACTGCTTCTCCCTGATGCATTTAAGCAGTGCTTTATTATTATATTATTATTATTTTATATTTTACTATGCTTAGGAAGCAGGTTTATTATTTTGTTTTTACACATGTTACGCCTGTTATTCACTGTTGAATGTTAAAAATAAAACCAAAAGCAATTGAAAGCTAAGTCACATTTGTCTTGTTATAATTTTTTAAAATTTTCTTTTAATGACCCGACCCGTGACCCGTGACTCAAAAACCGTGACCAGATCCGACCCGTGAGTGTTGTGATCCGTTGCACCCCTAATATTCAACTATTGTATTTTATCATCTCTAACAAATCCTCACCTCTTCTCAATAGACTGATTTCCATCTTTAAATGTAACAGGATGATCCATAGACTGGTCACTCTTCATGGAGACACAGCTGGGTCCAGGGGAGTCTGCTCTCTCCTGCTGGACTCTTCTAGAAATACAAGAAGGAGGATTATTCTAGGTTTCAGAAGGGTTTTAATAATGAACGTAGGCGATTTAGCCGCTATTTCAATGTTTAAACGAGACAGCTCTACCTACTAATAAGAGCAGGTTGGTAATTGAATAAACATGAATAGAACAGGTAGTGATGGTTTTTCCTTTCATGGCGATCGTCTCCCACAACAGCGTCTGTGTGATTTCTCTTCAGGTGAACAGCGCCAGTCCTGCTGTGCATTTTCATCAAAACTTTGCACAATGTTCAAACCACTCATCAGCTTTGTGATAACTAGAAGTGGGCCGACTCTCACACTATGGCAGCCGTGTGTCTTCAGAAACTTGTAGGCTACACTGAAGCTCTGCAGCAACAGAGTCGGACTCGGACCGATGACTGGATAGCCGACAGCGGTGTGTGTGTGTGTGTGTGTGTGTTCGGTTTATTATTTATTTTGTGGTGAAAGCCCGGTGATCGGCATGTTAAAGTTTCCAATTGCAGAAGTGGCAATATTTTAGTTTGTATTGATAATATATATTTATATAATGTTGCTTTCTGGGAAAGTATTTAATTGAAACACCTGTGTGACCAGGGGGGTGTACTACGAACCTCGATTAGTGGGTTAGCGAGGTATGTTGCGCTCAAAGCCTGGGTTAGCTGTCCTACGAAAGTCGCTCTCTTTTAGCGTCGCTATATCACCATGGTAGAGATACAGGTTCTCATCAGAGGGTATACTTTATGAGAGATACAGGTTCTCATCAGAGGGGATTCTGTATGAGAGATACAGGTTCTCATCAGAGGGTATACTTTATGAGAGATACAGGTTCTCATCAGAGGGTATTCTTTATGAGAGATACAGGTTCTCATCAGAGGGTATTCTGTATGAGAGATACAGGTTCTCATCAGAGGGTATTCTGTATGAGAGATACAGGTTCTCATCAGAGGATATTCTGTATGAGAGATACAGGTTCTCATCAGAGGGTATTCTTTATGAGAGATACAGGTTCTCAGAGGATATTCTTTATGAGAGATACAGGTTCTCATCAGAGGGTATTCTTTATGAGAGATACAGGTTCTCATCAGAGGATATTCTGTATGAGAGATAAAGGTTCTCATCAGAGGATATTCTGTATGAGAGATACAGGTTCTCATCAGAGGGTATTCTTTATGAGAGATACAGGTTCTCATCAGAGGGTATTCTGTATGAGAGATACAGGTTCTCATCAGAGGTTATTCTTTATGAGAGATACAGGTTCTCATCAGAGGGTATTCTGTATGAGAGATACAGGTTCTCATCAGAGGGTATTCTTTATGAGAGATACAGGTTCTCATCAGAGGGTATTCTGTATGAGAGATACAGGTTCTCATCAGAGGGTATTCTTTATGAGAGATACAGGTTCTCATCAGAGGGTAATATGAGAGATACAAGTTCTCATCAGAGGGTATTCTGTATGAGAGATACAGGTTCTCATCAGAGGATATTCTTTATGAGAGATACAGGTTCTCATCAGAGGGTATTCTGTATGAGAGATACAGGTTCTCATCAGAGGGTATTCTGTATGAGAGATACAGGTTCTCATCAGAGGGTATTCTGTATGAGAGATACAGGTTCTCATCAGAGGATATTCTTTATGAGAGATACAGGTTCTCATCAGAGGGTATTCTGTATGAGAGATACAGGTTCTCATCAGAGGGTATTCTTTATGAGAGATACAGGTTCTCATCAGAGGGTATTCTTTATGAGAGATGCAGGTTCTCATCAGAGGGTATTCTTTATGAGAGATACAGGTTCTCATCAGAGGGTATTCTGTATGAGAGATACAGGTTCTCATCAGAGGGTATACTTTATGAGAGATACAGGTTCTCATCAGAGGGTATTCTTTATGAGAGATACAGGTTCTCATCAGAGGGTATTCTGTATGAGAGATACAGGTTCTCATCAGAGGGTATTCTTTATGAGAGATACAGGTTCTCATCAGAGGGTATTCTGTATGAGAGATACAGGTTCTCATCAGAGGGTATACTTTATGAGAGATACAGGTTCTCATCAGAGGGTATTCTGTATGAGAGATACAGGTTCTCATCAGAGGGTATACTTTATGAGAGATACAGGTTCTCATCAGAGGGTATTCTTTATGAGAGATACAGGTTCTCATCAGAGGGTATTCTGTATGAGAGATACAGGTTCTCATCAGAGGATATTCTTTATGAGAGATACAGGTTCTCATCAGAGGGTATTCTTTATGAGAGATACAGGTTCTCATCAGAGGATATTCTGTATGAGAGATGCAGGTTCTCATCAGAGGATATTCTGTATGAGAGATACAGGTTCTCATCAGAGGGTATTCTTTATGAGAGATACAGGTTCTCATCAGAGGGTATTCTGTATGAGAGATACAGGTTCTCATCAGAGGGTATTCTTTATGAGAGATACAGGTTCTCATCAGAGGGTATTCTGTATGAGAGATACAGGTTCTCATCAGAGGGTATTCTTTATGAGAGATACAGGTTCTCATCAGAGGGTATTCTGTATGAGAGATACAGGTTCTCATCAGAGGGTATTCTTTATGAGAGATACAGGTTCTCATCAGAGGGTATTCTGTATGAGAGATACAGGTTCTCATCAGAGGGTAATATGAGAGATACAAGTTCTCATCAGAGGGTATTCTGTATGAGAGATACAAGTTCTCATCAGAGGGTATTCTGTATGAGAGATACAGGTTCTCATCAGAGGATATTCTTTATGAGAGATACAGGTTCTCATCAGAGGATATTCTGTATGAGAGATACAGGTTCTCATCAGAGGGTATTCTTTATGAGAGATACAGGTTCTCATCAGAGCATATTCTGTATGAGAGATACAGGTTCTCATCAGAGGATATTCTTTATGAGAGATACAGGTTCTCATCAGAGGGTATTCTGTATGAGAGATACAGGTTCTCATCAGAGGGTATTTGTTACGGGTGGTGGGGGTTTTCTGAACATGGACCTGCTTTGTTGTGTTGTTTTACTGGTTCTGATCCTGTGGCTCATCTGTGTTTTTTCCCCATTCAGTTAGTAGGTCTACACTGAGGGCCTGCAGTGATTTCCTGCATTGCTTGCAGCTGAGGCCAGGCAATCAGCCACACAATCAAGCCATCCACCAATGAGCTCCCACCCACACCCTATATATATATATATATGTTTATTTGTTTGGTTTCCCCCGGAGAAGGTGGAAGGTCTCAGACTGTTCTAGGTTGCTGTGCCATTCTGTAGTGGTTGGTTGGAACTTTGTGGTTTAGGCACATTTTTGTTTTGATCATTTACCAGCGTGTTTGTTAACTTTATTCTGTCTTTGCAGATTTATCTGGCGCAGGGTTGGAGAGGTAGGGAACTTAGGTAGACACCTGCAGGTATACATTTGTGTCCCTCACCACACGTAGGTTACCTCATGTATTAGTACACCAGTTAGAGCGGCGACACTACTCCATGTATTTTGAGGCATTAAGGTGCCTGCAAGGGGGATTAGTTTAGGGGGTTAGTCCTGGGGTTGTTTTTCTGATAATAGCTAGTTGTTTTGGGGCTTTTCTTTAGTGATCGCTGCATAGCTCAGGGGGTGGGTATGTGTTGTCTCCGCCCTGTGTCTGTTTTGTTAATTAAACTGATTTATTGCAGTCCTTTGGTGCCATTGTTTCTTTCCATCCATACATTCACTGTCCTATGTTACACCGGGGTCCTCCAACCATCGGAGGGCGTGTAACAGTATTCTTTATGAGAGATACAGGTTCTCATCAGAGGGTATTCTTTATGAGAGATACAGGTTCTCATCAGAGGGTATTCTTTATGAGAGATACAGGTTCTCATCAGAGGGTATTCTGTATGAGAGATACAGGTTCTCATCAGAGGGTATACTTTATGAGAGATACAGGTTCTCATCAGAGGGTATTCTTTATGAGAGATACAGGTTCTCATCAGAGGGTATTCTTTATGAGAGTTACAGGTTCTCATCAGAGGGTATTCTGTATGAGAGATACAGGTTCTCATCAGAGGGTATTCTTTATGAGAGATACAAGTTCTCATCAGAGGGTATTCTGTATGAGAGATACAGGTTCTCATCAGAGGGTATTCTGTATGAGAGATACAGGTTCTCATCAGAGGATATTCTTTATGAGAGATACAGGTTCTCATCAGAGGATATTCTGTATGAGAGATACAGGTTCTCATCAGAGGGTATTCTTTATGAGAGATACAGGTTCTCATCAGAGGATATTCTGTATGAGAGATACAGGTTCTCATCAGAGGATATTCTGTATGAGAGATACAGGTTCTCATCAGAGGGTATTCTTTATGAGAGATACAGGTTCTCATCAGAGGGTATTCTGTATGAGAGATACAGGTTCTCATCAGAGGGTATTCTTTATGAGAGATACAGGTTCTCATCAGAGGGTATTCTGTATGAGAGATACAGGTTCTCATCAGAGGGTATTCTGTATGAGAGATACAGGTTCTCATCAGAGGGTATTCTGTATGAGAGATACAGGTTCTCATCAGAGGGTATTCTGTATGAGAGATACAGGTTCTCATCAGAGGGTAATATGAGAGATACAGGTTCTCATCAGAGGGTATTCTGTGTGAGAGATACAGGTTCTCATCAGAGGGTATTCACTATTTGGTCATCCTTGTTCGACCTTATGTAGGCAATGCTACAAAAAGAAGCCGTGCGCTTACTGTTGCGATGTGTTGCCACGGGTACATATTTGCATACAGTTGGTGATGCCGAAAATATAAGCAAAAATACAGTGTGCCTTGCGATACGCGAGGTTGTAGCTGCTGCCCTAAATACACTGCTAAATATGTTTGTGGTGTTTCCCAACTTTTTGCCAACACAAACTGTCAAGGAAGGATTTTATCAACTTGTAGTGTTACGGTGAAACCTTCACCATGACATAATTAAAGGGACAACAACAGAATTGAGTTTTAAATCAAAAATGTAATTTATTTATAAGGACGAACAAACATGGAGTAGGCTAACAAATGTCTAGGGTATATGTTTAAATGCGGTATAGAGGTTGTGGGTGAGTGGATGCGGTGAATGTGTCTGTATGTTAGAAATGAGACTATAGCTAACAAGAGTGAGGATGAGGGGAAAGAATCAAAGACAAAAGACCAAAGTGCCCAATGGAAAAGAGTAACAGAACAGTGCCTGCAACAAACCGAAAAGAGTGCCTAACTGAAGGATAGACAAAATGGTTTAAATACCCCACCCATTAACCCAGGTGTGATCAACTAATCACCTGGCCAAACCACCTGACCTGACTCTGCCATGTAGTGGCATCAAAAGGCCTAAAGGGGATGTAGGGGGTCGTCACACCTCCCACACTAAAAAGAGGTTTGCTAAAACCTCAAATAAACAAAACAAAAATAAAGACCCATGAAGAGTTCAACCCCACAACACTGTCTCCCAGATCCTGGGCCCTAGGACTAGGAAAAACAGTGAAACTCTGGAACTCTACACAGTCACAAGATAAAAAATAATTAAATTTCAACAACGGGGCAACGCATCTGCCACAAGGTTGTCCTTGCCCCTGATATGCTGGATTTTTAGAGGGTACTGTTGCAAAATTAAGCTCCAGCGCATAATGCGCTGATTCTGGTTCCGCATACGATCAATAAAGACCAGCGGGTTGTGGTCAGTAAAAATTTCTATTGGACTCGAAGATGAGCCCACGTAGACCTCAAAGTGTTGTACAGCAAGAATTAAAGCAAGTGCTTCTCTCTCTACTGTGGAGTAGACTTGTTGATGACGATTAAATTTTTTTGAAAAATATCCTACGGGGTGCTCTACATCATCAGATCCCAACTGTAATAAAACTGCTCCAGCGCCATTCTCACTGGCATCAACAGCTAAACTGAAAGGACGGTCAAAGTTTGGGGCCGACAGCACAGGGGAAGAAGCAAGCAAAAGTTTAACATTCTCAAATGCTTCTTGACATTGTCTAGACCAATCAAATTGTACTTTGGGGCTAAGGAGGTTTGTCAAAGGTGTAACAACAGAAGAAAAGTTTTTACAAAAGGCCCTGTAGTAACCTGCCATACCAAGAAACCTCCGGAGCTCTCGGCGCGTTTCAGGTGTAGTAAAGTTACATATGGCTTCAATCTTTGCTCCAATCTTTGCTCCTACAGGCCGAACTTGACCTCCACCAACTATCTCCACCAACTAGCCTTGCCGAACTCACACTTGGCAAGGTTTACTGTAAGATTAGCTGTAGCAAGACGAATAAATAGTTGGTTGATCTGGTCTAAATGATTAGTCCAGTTGGTACTATACAGGACCAAATCATCCAAGTAAGCATCACAACCCTGCATACCGGTCAAGACTCGGTTGACGAGCCTCTGAAAAGTGGCGGGAGCATTTCTGACCCCAAATGGCATAACGTGGTACTGCAGGAAATTATCAGAGGTAACAAAAGCAGACAATTCCTTAGCCCTGGCTGTTAAAGGGACCTGCCAATACCCTTTTAGAAGGTCAAATTTGCTCACAAATTTGGCTGAGCCAACACGGTCTATACAATCATCACATCGCGGTAAGGGATAGCAGTCTGGCTTTGTGACTGAATTCAGTCTTCTATAATCAGTGCAAAAACGAAAAGTTCCATCCGGTTTGTTCACTAACAAACAGGGTGAACTCCATGCACTAAAACTAGGTTCAGCAAGATTATGGGCTAACAGATAGTCAACTTCCTTCTGCAACAATTCCCTCTTCCTAGGATTGACACGATAGGCGTGTTGTTTTATTGGCGAAGCCCCGCCAACGTCAATATCATGCTCAATCACAGATGTACGGGTAGGAACATCAGGAAAAAGAGTAGGAAAAGACACAACCAAACCAATAATATCTGCTTTCTCCCCATCACTCAGATGGGAAAGATGTGAAGGTAATTCTGCCAGGAATTCAGAATTTCGCAGGCGACCCTCTACGATCGCCTGTGAAGGACCTCTCACGCCCTCACTGGACTCCTCACTGACAAAATCAAGACTTTCAGAATTGTTATCCAACGAAGAAAACACATGATCTGGATCACTAGAGCCCCCTAGAGGCGTGGTGGCAATTAACCCAACAGGTGCAGCTGGCACAGAAGAAAAATAAGGTTTCAAAAGATTAATATGGCAAACCTGTACCTTTTTCCGCCGATCTGGCGTACTAAGAACATAATTGTGGTCATTGAAACATTTCACAATTTCATATGGGCCACTGAATTTAAAATCTGAAAGGGACTACTTAAGAGAGGCAACAAAGCTAGAACTTTCTCCCCAAGGTTAAAACTACGGGGTTTTGCCCTGCGGTTATAAAGACGTTGCATCTTAGATTGAGCTTTACCCAGCTTACGTCCAGCAGCAGCTCTAGCTTCATACAAACGATAGCGGAATCCGCTAACATAATCCAACACGTTAACAGGTGTTTCAGCAGTGCACCACTCATCAGCTAAAACAGCGGTTGGCCCTCTCACAGCATGTCCAAAGACCAGTTCATTAGGGCTAAAGCCCGTGCTCTCCTGAACAACCTCTCTAATTGCTAGGAGTAGCCAAGGGAGACCCTCTTCCCAATCAGACCCAAGTTCTACACAATACGACCTTAACAGAGACTTGAGTGTCTGATGAAAACGTTCGAGAGCTCCCTGACTCTGAGGATGGTATGCACTGGATATGTTATGTTTGGCTTTAAGTTGACGTAATGCCCTAGTGAACTGCTTCGACATGAAATTGGATCCTCGGTCACTTTGAAGGACTTTTGGAATCCCAAAAGTTGACATAAAATTAGTAAGCGCCTTCAACACAGACTTAGTCGTAATTGACCTAAGCGGATACGCTGCAGGGTAGCGCGTAGATTGACACATCACTGTCAGTAGGTAAAGGTGTCCAGCCTTAGAGCGAGGCAATGGACCGACACAATCAATTATGAGGTGTTCAAAAGGATTAGACATCGCAGTGATGGGCTGCAATGGGGCGACAGGAATAGTTTGGTTAGGTTTGCCGGTTAATTGGCACACATGACATGCTTTTACATATGAGGAAACATCCTTCCTTAACTTAGGCCAAAAAAACCGACGCACAATCCTGTCATAAGTCTTCCGCACCCCAGTGTGTCCAGCCACCTCATTGTGAGCTAGGTCTAGCACAGCTTTCCTGAACTTACCAGGAACTACTACCTGTACAAAGGAGTTGGAGAAAGTCTCTTGTTGGAACACATACCTTCTACACAACAAACCATCTTGTACAAAGTAGGAGGACTTATCCTCAGGTTTCCCTTGAGATGCTAGAGTAAAGAAAGGTTGAAGAGAGGAGTCAACCAATTGTTCTTTTATCAAATCTTCACGTGAAACCTTAAACAAATCAGGCAAAGAACAGTGTTCAAGTTCATTGGAAGTAAACATTGTGACTTCTGACTCACCATCAATCACTCCCAAAGGAGGGACTACTTTTACTGACTCAATCTCAACACCGGAGTTCTCACCACCTCCAGTGGAGTCGTCAAAGTTAGCAGTGGTCGTCTCTAGCTCCCCTACAGGTGACTGTGAGAAGCTACTCCCTGCCACATCAGGTCCAGTAAGAAAAGTGTCCTCCAGCGACACCAAATCACAATCAAGGCCACGCTTTACCATGGCACGAGTGACAGCACAGCTAGGAAACACCTCAGGATGCCGCCGTGAGCACTGATCAGGCTTTGGTGGTATCTTAGGCACAAAATCAGAGACAACAGGTGGGGAGACGGCCTCGGTGTTACCCCAAACCTTTCCACCAGCCAAGTCGTTTCCCAAGATGAATGAAATACCTGATACTGGAAGAGATTGTCGAACTCCCACCACCACATCACCTTTGACCAGTTTGGAAGAGAGATGAACTCTATGCAATGGCACCTGAACAGGAGTCATTTCAAAACCCCTGACTAGAACATGTGTTCCGGTGAAAGTACTGTCAGACAAAGGCAAAACACCAGACAGCATAAATGACTGAGCTGCCCCAGTGTCTCTTAGTATGCACACTGGCACACTACCATGACCATCAGACAAAGACACAGAGCCTTTGGTGACAAAAGGAGAGTAATCTGCATCAACTTTGCATTTATCTCCCTTCCAAGCAACAACATGGCCAACACTCGAGGTATTCCTCAAAGAAGACAGGACACTTCCACAAGAAGCCACCAGGCCAAAACTCATGGCCTTCTCCTTCTCTTTCTTCTTACGAAGTTCTGCACAATCATATTTCAGATGGCCTACCTTCTTGCAATAATGGCAAGTGATCTCGGTGTTAGTAGGAGGATGGCTAGAGTTAACAGGTGGAGATGAGTGCAGAGCATCATTTCCACCAACAGACTGTGGTTTACTCTTAGGAGGGTGTCGTGTTTTGTTCTGATGGCTTACCCAGCCACTACTAGATACACGCTTGTGCGTGAGCACAAATCTATCTGCAAGAACAGCAGCTTTGTCCAAGTTTTGCACCTCCTGTTCGTTCAGGTACACAGCAACAGCTTCAGGGAGACAATTCTTGAAGTCTTCTAAGAGAATAAGCTGTCTTAAGTCATCCCTGGTTTGAACATTCTGTGCAGTGCACCATCTATCAAACAGGCGTTCTTTCTCACGTGCAAACTCGACAAAAGTACGCTGCTCTAGTTTTCTAGCATTTCTGAATTTCTGTCGGTAAGCCTCAGGGACCAACTCGTAGGCATGCAATATGCTGTCTCTCACTACATCATACTGCTTAGCTTGGTCCATACTCAGAGCAGAAAACACCTCCTGGGCCTTCCCAGTGAACACACATTGAAGCAACAATGGCCACATGTCTCTGGGCCAATTGAGGGTGGTTGCTACCCTCTCGAAGTGAGTGAAATATATATCCACTTCCTTCTCAGAGAAGGGTGGAACAAGACGTATGTTCTTACTCACATCAAAACCACGTATAGGCGGACTGGCAGGAGAGGGCTGAGGCAGCTGGCTTAACTCAAGTTCAAGCCTCTTCATTGCCAAAGCATGCTCTCTTTCACGCTCACGTGTCTCATACTCCAACCTTTTTATTTCGAGGTCATGCTCAAGCTTTGCGGAGCTCTAAGGTCCTCCTCTGCTCTAGCTCCTTCTCCCTTGAAAGCCGGACCTCCTTCTCAGCAAGCAATTTCTCAAGCTGCAACTTCTCACTGTCATCACCATTCAATATTCCTTTCGTTTTCAACTGATTTCTTACAGCCAAAAACAAGGTTTCTTTAATTTTTTTGTCATGTGATGTTACCACTAAATCATAGTGTGTAACCAAGTCACAGAGTTGCGGTTTGGTAAGGCCAGACAACAACTCCTCTGATGGACGATCAATAAAAGCTTGAGCGGATGCCATTTTAAACCCAGTTAACTTTCAATTTCATACTGCAAGACAAATCAACAATGCTCAAAAATGTAACTGTGCTAAGCTACCCATTATTTAATGTGCGCTACAGTAACACAGGCTACTTTCAATGTTGGCTAATTTTACCACACCCAAAACAGCAGAGGGGCAAACAATCAAATATATTTGAGGCACAAAATAAGAACTAGTTGCACAGACTATTGTTCTTCTCCACATAGGCTACAATGGGCAAAATATGCTACCAACAATTTCTAAACAACCAGTTCAAACCAACTCACTCTAGTTTAAACTGTTTCCCAAAAGTTACTAAGAACAATCAATTAAAGCAACGGAGGCAACACCTCCACAACACAGTAGCTTTGAATGTTCTACGCGTTCGCATGCAAAGCCTAAAAATAGCAGATAGGCTACGCAAACTCAAACAACGAACATCAGTGTATCTAAAAATAGACCAGTGCACGTTCCACAATGCGGTATTCCGCTACAAGTTGCACAATTTCACAGCGAACGCTAACAGTAGCAAACTAACTTACAATCTAACTCACAATAACACAAAACACTCACCACATCCGCAAGCCACGAACCTCAAAATACTCCCATGCATCCAGGTGAAATCGTCCACTGATTGCCGGCGCTAATTTCCACTGAAAGGTGTGTCTTAAAACGCAGTCCACTGGCGTCCTGAATACCTAGCCAAAGAAGCTAACTAACCTGACTAGCTCTTCTGAGGAGTGCCGGCCTTGGGGCGACTGGTTAACGTTGAACTCGATACAATGTTTCCACTGTTCGAAGCGTGCCCCTGACAGAAGTTAAAAAAACTTCGGACCAGGATTTCCTTAAAAATAACAAACTAAAACAATAAAAGGCAAAACAATAAACAGTGCTCCGAAGGAAAGGCAAGCCCAGCTGGAGCACTCTTCCTTGCCAGAGACTGCACAAAACTATAGCCAAAACAAACAATAGACGTTCTCAACTGAATTCACACAAGTCTATGAGTTCCGGATCTTTCACCGACAGGCTTCGCGGACGAGCAACCCAAAATTATGTTACGGTGAAACCTTCACCATGACATAATTAAAGGGACAACAACAGAATTGAGTTTTAAATCAAAAATGTAATTTATTTATAAGGACGAACAAACATGGAGTAGGCTAACAAATGTCTAGGGTATGTGTTTAAATGCAGTATAGAGGTTGTGCGTGAGTGGATGCGGTGAATGTGTCTGTATGTTAGAAATGAGACTATAGCTAACAAGAGTGAGGATGAGGGGAAAGAATCAAAGACAAAAGACCGAAGTGCCCAATGGAAAAGAGTAACAGAACAGTGCCTGCAACAAACCGAAAAGAGTGCCTAACTGAAGGATAGACAAAATGGTTTAAATACCCCACCCATTAACCCAGGTGTGATCAACTAATCACCTGGCCAAACCACCTGACCTGACTCTGCCATGTAGTGGCATCAAAAGGCCTAAAGGGGATGTAGGGGGTCGTCACAGTAGGTAAAAGAAAACACCTGTTTGTGTGAATGAGTGGTAGAGTGGCGGTAGCGCGTCAGTCTTGAGATTCTGCGCACTGGGTTCGATTCCCAAGTGAAGTGCATTTATGTGTATTTTAATAAGTTATATTTCTTATGTCATATAGAATACTTATTCATTAATGTTATGGAGTTATCCAGTTTGGTAATCTAGATGGGGTAAAGGCGTGATGATGGACAGGCAACATATGAACCCCGGTCGCTGGCGTTCAGCTCACATCCTAATCCACCACACCACCGTCGCTACCGTCCAGCACATGCAATACATTTCTTACATATAGGATGTATTTGAAAGGAATTCCCTAAATTACACAATAAAGCAAGTTGGAGGTTGCTTTTGCATTTTGCAATCATATGCACTCTATTGGGGTTAATGGCGAACAATTCTGCATTTAGCATAGTTATTTTTAGACAATTAGGCTATGCAGAATCTTTTCACGCATTCACAGAATCTGCTGTTTTTTGCCAGCACGCCTCCCCAGTCTTATTATGGGCTATAACTGTATGGCCCCTTGCCGTTATTTGCTTTTTAAACTCCTCGTATGAGTTCATAATCACTACTTGCTCCTCCTGAGTGACATCATAGCCCGTGTTCGCTCCGTCGGATCCATTTCGTCAAGGTGGATAACGTTGGGTTGTTACGCCCTTTTTATGTGAACACGCATTGAAACTAAAGCGGAAAACCTGGCTTGACAAAGTGACTCGTGAGTGAGCTTTGTGGAACCGTTTCACTCTGATTGCGAGTTTCGTATTTGTCGATCCAGGTTATCCAAAGAAAGCCTGGGTATGTTCAGCGAGCTTCGTAGTATACCCCCCAGGTATAACATAGATAGATAACATAGAGAGAGGATATTCAACTATTGCATTTTTATCATCTCTAACAAATCCTTACCTCTTCTCAATAGACTGATTTCCATCTTTAAACGTAACAGGATGATTCATAGACCTGTCACTCTTCATGGAGACACAGCTGGGTCCAGGGGAGTCTGCTCTCTCCTGCTGGACTCTTCTAGAAAAACAAGGAGGATTATTCTAGGTTTCAGAAGGGTTTTAATAATGAACGTAGGCGATTTAGCAGCTATTTCAATGTTTAAACGAGACAGCTCTACCTACTAATAAGAGCAGGGTGGTAATTGAATAAACATGAATAGAACAGGTAGTGATGGTTTTTCCTTTCATGGCGATCGTCTCCCACAACAGCGACTGTGTGATTTCTCTTCAGGTGAACAGCGCCAGTCCTGCTGTGCATTTTCATCAAAACTTTGCACAATGTTCAAACCACTCATCAGCTTTGTGATAACTAGAAGTGGGCCGACTCTCACACTATGGCAGCCGTGTGTCTTCAGAAACTTGTAGGCTACACTGAAGCTCTGCAGCAACAGAGTCAGACTCGGACCGATGACTGGATAGCCGACAGCGGTGTGTGTGTGTGTGTGTGTGCGCTCAGTTTATTATTTATTTTGTGGTGAAAGCCCGGTGATCGGCATGTTAAAGTTTCCAATTGTAGAAGTGGCAATATTTTAGTTTGTATTGATAATATATATTTATATAATGTTGCTTTCTGGGAAAGTATTTAATTGAAACACCTGTGTGACCAGGGGGGTGTACTACGAACCTCGATTAGTGGGTTAGCGAGGTATGTTGCGCTCAAAGCCTGGGTTAGCTGTCCTACGAAAGTCGCTCTCTTTTAGCATCGCTATATCACCATGGTAACTTATGCTGGCAACCAAACCTGGTCGGGAGGAGGTTTTCAGCTAAGACTTTCCGATTAGATCGGCTTCTTAAAGCTGAGCGCCACTTTCGGGACAGATCCGATCCCTTAGCATTGCCTGAGGATATTCTGTATGAGAGATACAGGTTCTCATCAGAGGGTATTCTGTATGAGAGATACAGGTTCTCATCAGAGGGTATTCTGTATGAGAGATACAGGTTCTCATCAGAGGATATTCTGTATGAGAGATACAGGTTCTCATCAGAGGGTATTCTGTATGAGAGATACAGGTTCTCATCAGAGGGTATTCTGTATGAGAGATACAGGTTCTCATCAGAGGGTATTCTGTATGAGAGATACAGGTTCTCATCAGAGGGTATTCTGTATGAGAGATACAGGTTCTCATCAGAGGGTATTCTGTATGAGAGATACAGGTTCTCATCAGAGGGTATTCTGTATGAGAGATACAGGTTCTCATCAGAGGATATTCTTTATGAGAGATACAGGTTCTCATTAGAGCCCGACCGACGGCGGGCCGATATTATCGGCCGATATTAGGCATTTTCCAAACTATCGGTATCGGCATTTATAATGGCCGATAAATGAATATTTTAAAAAACGGACGAAACCCTTCAACCATGTTATAACGCCACAAACCCTACAACCGGCTGATCCAGCCAGAGTCGGGCAGAGCGAACGAGTTATCCACGACCGCGAGCGACATGAGCAGCAAAAGCGGCCGGCAGTCCTTCATTTTCAATGAGCGCTGCCGACGAGGAGCGGCCGGCGCGGCGGCGGCAGCGAGCAGCGCGATGCCAGCGTCCAGAGCGACGCGGAGAGTTGAAATGAGTTTAACTTTATGCAAATGAGCGGCGTCGGTGCGAAGCAGCAACCCGCTACACTTCACGCCACTGTCCTATTTCACAGCATCGCCGCGCATCAAGTGCCGCCGAAAAGGCGCTTTTTTCTTTTCTTTAGTTTTCCTTCTGCTCTGGAGACGACTATATTCCTATGGGTGCTACGGGCGGCACTTGTGTCATAGACGCGCTGCGGCGGCAGTGTGTTTTGCACTTTATAATGCTTTATCTCCATTTCTGTTATTTTGATTACTAAATAATAAACAGGGGAAACGTGTAAATTGTTATTTGAACATGCTTGTCACGCCGGCCTGCCGAATAGCTCTACTACAAACTTGATATTGCAATGGGAGCAACCGAACTGTCTGCAGTGCTGCTTGAAGCCCCGCCCCCCTGGCGACGGCAGCCAGTGGCCACAGCGCCCCCTGCTGCTCATGTCGCTTGTGGTGTGACCCATCAGTGAAGTGTGTTCACTGCATTATCCTATTATTTTAGTGAGGACTCATAAATAACTACATATAACTAAAGTTAGGGATATCTGTTTATGTTTTGTTGCGTGTTTCTGGAATTTCTTTGTTAAATATATATATCGGCCGATATATCGGAATATCGGATTTTTAAATCATCAAATATTTGTATCGGTATCGGCCTTAAAAATCCCATATCGGTCGGGCTCTAGTTCTCATCAGAGGGTATTCTTTATGAGAGATACAGGTTCTCATCAGAGGGTATTCTTTATGAGAGATACAGGTTCTCATCAGAGGGTATTCTTTATGAGAGATACAGGTTCTCATCAGAGGATATTCTGTATGAGAGATACAGGTTCTCATCAGAGGATATTCTGTATGAGAGATACAGGTTCTCATCAGAGGGTATTCTGTATGAGAGATACAGGTTCTCATCAGAGGGTATTCTGTATGAGAGATACAGGTTCTCATCAGAGGGTATTCTGTATGAGAGATACAGGTTCTCATCAGAGGATATTCTTTATGAGAGATACAGGTTCTCATCAGAGGGTATTCTGTATGAGAGATACAGGTTCTCATCAGAGGGTATTCTTTATGAGAGATACAGGTTCTCATCAGAGGGTATTCGCTATTTGGTCGTCCTTGTTGGACCTTATGTAGGCAATGCTACAAAAAGAAGCCGTGCGCTTACTGTTGCGATGTTTTGCCACGGGTACATATTTGCATACAGTTGGTGATGCCGAAAATATAAGCAAAAATACAGTGTGCCGTGTGATACGCGAGGTTGTAGCTGCTGCCCTAAATACACTGCTACATATGTTTGTGGTGTTTCCCAACTTTTTGCCAACACAAACTGTCAAGGAAGGATTTTATCAACTTGTAGGTGAAAGAAAACACCTGTTTGTGTGAATGAGTGGTAGAGTGGCGGTAGCGCATCAGTCTTGAGATTCTGCGTGCTGGGTTCGATTCCCAAGTGAAGTGCATTTATGTGTATTTTAATAAGTTATATTTCTTATGTCATATGGAATACTTATTCATTAATGTTATTGAATTATCCAGTTTGGTAATCTAGATGGGGTAAAGGCGTGATGATGGACAGGCAACATATGAGCCCCGGTCGCTGCGTCAGCTCACATCCTAATCCACCACACCACCGTCGCTACCTTCCAGCACATGCAATACGTTTCTTACATATAGGATGTATTTGAAAGGAATTCCCTAAATTACACAATAAAGCAAGTTGGAGATTGCTTTTGCATTTTGCAATCCTATGCACTCTATTGGGATTAATGGCGAACAATTCTGCATTTAGCATAGTTATTTTTAGACAGTTAGGCTATGCAGAATCTTTTCACGCATTCACAGAATCTGCTATTTTTTGCCAGCACGCCTCCCCATATTATGGGCTATAACTGTATGGCCCCTTGCCGTTATTTGCTTTTTAAACTCCTCGTATGAGTTCATAATCACTACTTGCTCCTCCTGAGTGACATCATAGCCCGTGTTCGCTCCGTCGGAGACATTTCGTCAAGGTAGATAACGTTGGGTTGTTACGCCCTTTTTATGTGAACGCGCATTGAAACTAAAGCAGAAAACCTGGCTTGACAAAGTGACTCGTAAGTGAGCTTTGTGGAACCGTTTAACTCTGATTGCGAGTTTCGTATTTGTCGATCCAGGTTATCCAAAGAAAGCCTGGGTATGTTCAGCGAGCTTCGTAGTATACCCCCCAGGTATAACATAGATAGATAACATAGAGAGAGGATATTCAACTATTGCATTTTTATCATCTCTAACAAATCCTTACCTCTTCTCAATAGACTGATTTCCATCTTTAAACGTAACAGGATGATCCATAGACTGGTCACTCTTCATGGAGACACAGCTGGGTCCAGGGGAGTCTGCTCTCTCCTGCTGGACTCTTCTAGAAAAACAAGGAGGTGGATTATTCTAGGTTTCAGAAGGGTTTTAATAAGGAACGTAGGCGATTTAGCCGCTATTTCAATGTTTAAACGAGACAGCTCTACCTACTAATAAGAGCAGGGTGGTAATTGAATAAACATGAATAGAACAGGTAGTGATGGTTTTTCCTGTCATGGCGATCGTCTCCCACAACAGCGCCTGTGTGATTTCTCTTCAGGTGAATAGCGCCAGTCCAGCTGTGCATTTCATCAAAACTTTGCACAATGTTCAAACCACTCATCAGCTTTGTGATAACTAGAAGTGGGCCGACTCTCACACTATGGCAGCCGTGTGTCTTCAGAAACTTGTAGGCTACACTGAAGCTCTGCAGCAACAGAGTCGGACTCGGACCGATGACTGGATAGCCGACAGCGGTGTGTGTGTGTGTGTGTGTGTTCGGTTTATTATTTATTTTGTGGTGAAAGCCCGGTTTAGTGTCAATATGTTAGTTTGTATTAATAATATATATTTATATAATGTCGCTTTCTGGAAAGTATTTAATTGAAACACCTGTGTGACCAGGTTTAACATAGATAGATAACATAGAGAGAGGATATTCAACTATTGTATTTTATCATCTCTAACAAATCCTTACCTCTTCTCAACAGACTGACTTCCATCTTTAAAGTATTCAGGATGATCCATAGACCAGTCACTCTTCATGGAGACACAGCTGGGTCCAGGGGAGTCTGCTCTCTCCTGCTGGACTCTTCTAGAAAAACAAGGAGGATTATTCTAGGCTTCACAAGGGTTTTAATAATGAACGTAGGCTATTTAGCAGCTATTTCAATGTTTAAACGAGACAGCTCTACCTACTAATAAGAGCAGGGTGGTAATTGAATAAACATGAATAGAACAGGTAGTGATGGTTTTTCCTTTCATGGCGATCGTCTCCCACAACAGCGCCTGTGTGATTTCTCCTCAGGTGAGTAGCGCCAGTCCTGCCGTGCATTTTCATCAAAACTTTGCACAATGTTCAAACCACTCATCAGCTTTGTGATAACTAGAAGTGGGCCGACTCTCACACTATGGCAGACGTGTGTCTTCAGAAACTTGTAGGCTACACTGAAGCTCTGCAGTAACAGAGTCGGACTCGGACCGATGACTGGATAGCCGACAGCGGTGTGTGTGTGTGTGTGTGTGTGTGGGCTCGGTTTATTATTTATTTTGTGGTGAAAGCCCGGTTTAGTGTCAATATGTTAGTTTGTATTAATAATATATATTTATATAATGTCGCTTTCTGGAAAGTATTTAATTGAAACACCTGTGTGACCAGGTTTAACATAGATAGATAACATAGAGAGAGGATATTCAACTATTGTATTTTATCATCTCTAACAAATCCTTACCTCTTCTCAACAGACTGACTTCCATCTTTAAAGTATTCAGGATGATCCATAGACCAGTCACTCTTCATGGAGACACAGCTGGGTCCAGGGGAGTCTGCTCTCTCCTGCTGGACTCTTCTAGAAAAACAAGAAGGAGGATTATTCTAGGTTTCAGAAGGGTTTTAATAATGAACGTAGGCGATTTAGCAGCTATTTCAATGTTTAAACGAGACAGCTCTACCTACTAATAAGAGCAGGTTGGTAATTGAATAAACATGAATAGAACAGGCAGTGATGGTTTTTCCTTTCATGGCGATCGTCTCCCACAACAGCGCCTGTGTGATTTCTCCTCAGGTGAGTAGCGCCAGTCCTGCCGTGCATTTTCATCAAAACTTTGCACAATGTTCAAACCACTCATCAGCTTTGTGTTAACCAGAAGTGGGCCGACTCTCACACTATGGCAGCCGTGTGTCTTCAGAAACTTGTAGGCTACACTGAAGCTCTGCAGTAACAGAGTCGGACTCGGACCGATGACTGGATAGCCGACAGCGCTGTGTGTGTGTGTGTGTGTGTGTGTTCGGTTTATTATTTATTTTGTGGTGAAAGCCCGGTTTAGTGTCAATATGTTAGTTTGTATTAATAATATATATTTATATAATGTCGCTTTCTGGAAAGTATTTAATTGAAACACCTGTGTGACCAGGTTTAACA
>JAOPHQ010006361.1:60000-61020 GCA_030340625.1 Merluccius polli
AGCTCGACAAGAAGAGCTGAATAACACCTTAGAATTAAAACGATTGGAATATGAATCTAGAAGGTGGAGTCAAGCGGTGCCGCGTGATGAGTTTCAAGTCAGTCGGTACGTTAAAATGGTTCCTGACTTCACTGGTAAAGAGGTGGAGAAATATTTCCCTCATTTCGAACGGGTTGCAATTACTTTAGAGTGGCCTAAGCAATATGGACGCTCCTATTGCAGTGTGTGTGTTGAAAGGCAGAGCTCAGGAGGTTTACTCTGTCATTCTTCTTGAGGATAGTGCAGAATGAGACAGGTAGAAAAAGAGAGGAGAGAGAAAGGTAGAAAAGGAGAGAGGGAGAGATACAGGTAGAAAAAGAGGGAGAGAGACTGGTAGAAAAGAGGGAGAGAGAGAGAAAAGGAGAGAGAGGGGGGGAGAGAGAGAGAGAGACACAGAGAGAGAGAGAGAGACACAGAGAGAGAGACAGAGAGAGAGAGAGACAGAGAGACAAAGACAGAGTACACTCATAAAAGGGTAAACACTCCACTCTTGTGGCGACAACCGGTACTGCATGTAAAATGCACAATGACGTGACGGCTCGTCATTCTACAGCTAGGATGCTGGCAACATCGCGAGTGGAAATGTAAAACATCCACGAGACATGAAGTGAACCAACACATCTAATTGGTGACCTGCACAAAGGGCATGAGCAAAGGTTTGGTCCTAGACTAAAGACATTCAATATTACTAATTGCACGACAACAATGCAAACGTGCTTCAAGGTCAAACGGAAATAGAAAGTCAAATAAAAGTGACAATACTGTGCCAAACATCGCAAGAATGCGATTCATAGGATGGCAAATATGTTATGCAAAAGTGTAGAAGTCAGTCACTTGCACAATACAATAATAACTTTTAAAGACTTTTCATGTGGACCGTCTCTTTGCTCAACCTGCAGCAGACGTCGTCCTTTCTGCTGCAGGATTCCCACAATGCAACAACTTGTATAACAATATTATAAAATAAGAGTCTGGACCCAA
>JAOPHQ010006362.1:0-66754 GCA_030340625.1 Merluccius polli
CCCAAAACCTCCCAAAACGACAAAAAATGGCCGACATTTCTTTGTACAATGTGGGGGAGTATCTTCTTTAGTTTCTATTTATACGCCTTAGTACATTTGACCTTGAGGAAGAGCAAATCCTGCCAAATCCGAATAGATAGCTGCAAAGCCATTAACAGTATCATAAGAATTGTAGATCTTGCTTTGATTTAATCCAGAGAGTTTTAATGCATGAGAATGTCAGATGTTGTGGCCAAGAACCTCACTGCCTTCAACTGCTTAAGTAAAGTAAGTGGAAAAAAAACAGCCGGGGCGGATTGAATCATCACAGATCTCAGCTGCGATGATTCAAGTCACAGCTGTGTTTTTAGGAACTTTGTCTTCACAACGAAACATCAGTAAAGACTTGAGTACATCAAGACACCTAGGTGTGCCTAGGTTTCCCCCCCCTGCCGGCGTTAATGAAGAAACAAAAAAGGTTTGGAAGACCCTCAAGATAAACAAACTAATGCTACTGCTAGCCAAAACAACTCCAGGCTGTTAAACTTTTGATCTATAGAGACAGCAAGGACCTAAGACCTTTTAGTGAATGCCTCAAGATAGGAGGTTGTTGGGACGTACGTCCCTTCCTAGGGACCTTCATTCAGTTGGACATTCCACACGCCGGTTGGACTTTCCAAATCTGAAAAATGTTTTGAATAAATATATTTTCATATCAGAAGCAATCCAAGTTGTTCTCTCCAAATTAAAATGCATCTTAATAGCTGTGCTGTGTGGAGAGTTAATGAAATGTCAACGTTAATGAAATGTCATTTTTACCGGTCGTTCTTCTCAATCCTAAGCACCCCGGGCGCTGTGCATTTTTTCTCCTGGACAGGTAATAGTTGGGGGTAGAAGGCTTGAGGCGAGTGTCAAGAGAGGATCTGGATAGCTGAGCCCCACCGCTCAGGCCTGTGCTGTGTTCCCCCCCCCCCCCCCCCCCCCCCCCCCCCCCCCGCCCTACTCCACTATAGTCCTATACCTGAAAGCACATGATGAAAGGCCTGGAATCCAAGCCTTATTATTCAACCCCCCTTTAGTGTAAACAGCTACATGTGCCCCTGTGTCCTCGGGGGGGGGGGGGGGGGGGGGGGGGGGGGGGGGGGTTGGACACCAGACAGACAGACAGCAGGTTGGAGGCAAGACATCAGCCAGCCAGACTGCGAGTCTGACTGGGAAGATGTGGACAGGATGGGAGCTGCTGTCACCAGTGAACACTCAGGCATGTAAACACCGCCACACAGACCTCTACATGATCCACATTGACAATAGAATGTTTTTATAGGCGAAACGCAAAGAACCATACATAATCTTTATTTTCTCTGTTGTCACACACACACACACACTGTGGTGTTCCTTGGGGCATTCACAGAAAGTGATTGAAGGGAAGAATGAATGGAAAGGTGTGTGAGTGTCACAAGCGCTTGAGAAGAGAACCACCTCATCCTGCAGCCCATTCTCTCTGCTCCACCCACTCCATAGAGGACGTTAAATACAGGCAAGGCTTTAACAGCCGACAATTAGTATTCCACAGGTACGATAGTAATGGTTATAACGGGAAACATATCCACAGAAGGTTATTGGGTAACACTTTACAATGAGGTATGCAAAACGTGGGTAGTTACTGAGGAACGAATGAGTAACGAATGATGAACGACCAGGGCCCTAACTGGGGCCCTAACTGGGCTCTAAGTGACAGTTACTCGGTAACTACTGAGGAATTACTGGTAAACAGACTAGGGGACTACTGTATTCGTTACTGAGTAACTAATGATGAACAACCAGGGCCCTAACTGGAACCCTAACAGGGCCAGTAAGTGACAGTTACTCAGTAACGAATACAGTAGTCCCCTAGTCTGTTTACCAGTAATTCCTCAGTAGTTACTGAGTAACTGTCACTTAGGGCCCCAGTTAGGGCCCCAGTTAGGGCCCTGGTTGTTCATCATTCGTTACTCAGTAACAAATACAGTAGTCCCCTACTCTGTTTACCAGTAACTCCTCAGTAGTTACTGAGTAACTGTCACTTAGGGCCCTGTTAGGGCCCCGTTAGGGCCCCAGTTAGGGCCCCTGGTCATTCATCATTCGTTACTCATTCGTTCCTCAGTAACTACCCACGTTTTGCGTACCTTATTGTGAAGTGTTAGCGGTTATTGAGTTATTAGGCTACTTGAATGTCTATAAACAGGCCCAAACTACTTTGAAATGAAACGCGAGTTCATATCATACCCACACAATCGGGACACAACCCCATTTCACCCGCTGCTTGAGTATCCTAAAACATGATGCGACAGAACAGGGCTGATTGTCCACATGTGTCAGGCCCTCTTCTCTTGTCTGGATCTCCTTATCGCCGTCCCTCTCTAGAAACCATCAACAGAAACAGGAACCTGAGCTCAATCAGACCGGCTCCACCGTCTCCCAGATCCATAATCATCAGCAGCAGGAAGCCGATAGGACGACGCCACATTCAGTCGGGGGTAATTTATGAGTTGATGTGCGGTGTTTGTTAAAAAAAAAAGAAGCCTGCAACCTAGACCACTGTGCAGATTATCCTCCTGGGAGAAGAAGGGGACAGACAGGAAACCAACTGGAGAAGCCATGGTTTTCTGTTATAACAAACAAACGAGTTCAATGATGCGAATTCTCTTTTCCCTTTGTTCATTGTCTTTAATGATTCTTTCCATTTGCTTTCATTCCATTATTTGTTCCAAAACAAGGCCTTCATGGAAGAATACACAAGCAGGCGATCGGCACTGAGGCACAACATCCGGTGCGTTCTCACTTGTCTCATTGGTTGACTCGTGACACTATTGCCATTATGGTAAACATTTTAATAGATGCTAGAAAAGTGTGTGCGTGCGTGCGGGCGCGTGCGCGTGTGTGTGTGCGTGTGCATGTGCGCACGCCAGCCTATATATAGCCTTATATAGCCTTCAGGCTGTCCATTGCAGAAGCCTGACTAATGTAAGGCATGAAGGATAGAAAGGTGATGCGCCCTCTGCCTGCGGGAGCTGAGCAGATAGCTGCGAAGAGCATAACATTGAGGTTTAATTCATGTAGTTGTACCCACGATTCAACGTCCCCCCCCTTCCTCCCAACCGCCCATGACTCCTAACCAATTACAGACACTAAAAGGCGGTGTCAGTAGAAGTCATCTGGTGGAATGCATTTTTTTATTAGTGCAGCATGGCTATGGCCTCGATATAGTTCAACTGCTTCAAAAGAAGAGAAGCTGCATGGCACATCTGCCTCACACAGCTCTACTGTGCTCTCCTACAGCTTTGGCTTTCTTTCCTTTTTTCTTTCTGTCCCCTTTTGGTTGTTTATTACATTGTTTATTTCCCTTTGTATGAGCTTGTTTTTTTCTTTTTTAATTTATTTCTTTCACACATACTACATCACTGAAACACAGTATTAATCCTTGACAAAAATCGTATTGTTCCCGCCGGTATCGGGGTAAAGACCTTTCCACCCCTAAACTACTTGCATGCTTATTATGCATTATTATTATTATTATTATTATTATTATTATCATTATTATTATTATTATTATCATTATTATTAATATTGTTATTATCATTATTATTATTATTATTATTATTATTACCGATAATTATTGGGATATCACACACCAATCCAGTGACTTGTCCAGAGCCCTGTAAGCCCAACATGTCCTGACAGTGATGGTATTTTTCATCAACCTAAGGTGCTTTAACATAGTATACATCACTATACATATATATCAGATTGGGAGACCTGTGAGAGACATGTCTTTTCAATCTCCCAACACAACCACCATGCAACATCTAGCCCCATGCCAACAACCACATCATAACTTACACACTTGATGGCATTAGGAGCCCCGGGGGGGGGGGCAATTAGTCAGGATCACAACCATCATTCTTTTATACTGTTATATATGTAATGAATGTGCAGATGTTCATCTTGACACGCTACACTGCTGAAACATGAGGTTATGAGTGTGGGAGGGAGCTTGTGGTTGAAAAGGTCAGTGCAACAGTAGGCCTATATATGGCATGAAGCAAACTGCACAGTACAAATAAATGTATAGCATGGATTAATCCTTTGTTGGAGCAGCACTGTCCTCGTCTCCCGGGGTTGGCCCTGTGCCACCATCACACTTAGGACACATTGATACTGAGGGTTCAACAGAGGCACGCAGTAAAGGCTTGTTCAGACAGTCTTGCAAGGATAATACAGGATTATGGATATTGCTTGTATGATTATTAAAAGCTTTAATAATACAACAAAACAACCCCCCCCCCCCCCCCCCCCCCCCCCCCCCCTGTGGACAAATACATTTTACAATAAACAGAAGACAGCGCTGACTTTTGGACAGGAACAATAAGCGCACTATTTTGTGTTTTTAACCCTAACCTTTGTGTTTTTAACCCTAACCCTTTTTGTTTTAGGATGCAGAGAGGGAAAAAAACCCACAAAGCATTATCCTACTCATTTTTATCCATCATATTTTAACCCTATAGCCTGCATATACAACATTTAAACCCTAAAATTAAGAACGACCTAAGTATAGAGACATTATGCAGCAAAAAAAAAAAAAGGTTGAAGGTGTCTGCTGGTTGAGATGCTTTCGTCTCGTTTGGTTGTGAATTACTTGGGCGAATTACTTGCAGGCTGGGGCAGGGAGGCAGATGGGGGGCGGGAGAGGGGGGGGGGGGGGGGAGGGGGCAGAGGGGTGGGGGGGGAGAGAGAGAGAGAGGGAGGGGGGGGGGGGGGGGTCTGGAAAAAAAAAGAGGAAAAAAAAAAAGGAAAAAAAAAGGGAGAGCCAGTGATCCCCCTTCAGGCATCCCAACAAGTCTGGACGGTTCCGCTGCTGCTCCAGTTTAAGCCCCGGCGCAGGGGAAGGGAAGGGAGCCTCCTGGATCACAGCTACACATCATCAGTAACGTTGCCTCTCTAGTCTGCACTCATATAACACGCGCTGAATGAAGAACTGGGCTTTGCGACGGATTCTGGTGACCTTACTGCTACTGGGGGGGACTGGGAGGACTGGGGTGGGTGGGTGGTGGGCTGGGCTGGGGGTCCACGTGTCCGTGATCCGCCTCTAAACCAGCCCGCTGACAGGTGGAGATCACTGGTTTTACGTTTCCTAACGCTGAACCTATCGGAGCAAAGGATACACTGAAGAGAGAGAGAGAGACAGTGGAGAGTGGGGATATGCCACAGGTGGAAAAGTTTGGGGAGGACGTTTTAACAACAAGTCTTTGGTCTTAAGAGGAGTTGCTGCCCAGTGGTCGCCAGGTAGGCCCACTGCAATGTGAAATTGTATAATCTCCAAATGATTGATGCGCATTAGATGCTGAGATACGGTGTATTTATGGGGCTGCGATTGTGAACATGCAGGCTTGCAGGTTTCACACCTGTGTGTAGTCCCAGTAGGTCTTGCAGACCATAATATGCATGCTGACAAAAGTTAAGGGATACGACGACCATAGTGTGATGTGCAGTCAAATCGCCAGTTTTTTAGACGCAATTCTGCAAGACTAATAAAAAAGTGGGATCCCACATTGCGTGCGTTATTACGCGCCGCTGGTCGCACATTTGGCCACGCGTTGAAGTTGACGTTATTGCGCATATGGCGATCACGGAGATGGTGACCTCAGGCGAACCGCATCCCGTTCAGTCTCCAGGGATACACGTTGGCTGCATCCTCATAAAACTGCTGATTATGTGGTTTTAATGGTGCGTAAAACACGTTTGGAGGATACTAAGACGTGGGACAAGTGATGTTTTGTTTGGTGCGTAATAGGACACATTGCATTCACTCGCTGCTGCACGTTAACGACGAAAACGATGTTTTCCTAGATCATCATTAAGGTTACAATACTGCCATGCCAGAGTTTGTCAATCGAGGATGCCATGTTACCAAGCGAACGCAGTGCTTAACCATCAGTCATTGTGTCAGCAACTTGCCAGTTATTGATGAGTCTTTCACAGTTAGTGGCGTTTTAATGGTTTCCATTGCACGTCTCCCTAGGGCGCTCTGTCTGATAAAACGTGACGTTGTAAGTGTTGCCTAGCATGAGTGAAAAACCAAATACTAGTTTGGGAGAGGAGAGGAGGTGTACCTGACCCATAGGCTAGGTCAGAGGTCAGTGGGTCATTCTGACCTGTGACCCCCTGTGACCTGGACAAAGCTTTCTGTAACATGACTGAAAGACAGAATCCACCACAATATGAATGGACATCTTATTTACTTGTGTTTTTTTGTGTTTATTAATTCATTTGCTCATTCATTCATCCATTCATTCTGTAATATTGCATCCAAAGACATCAAACAAAAAAACATCACATCGCTTTAGTTCTCGTATAAGAGAAAATAACTCTAGTGCATCCGACTCAGTGGTTTGTATTGCAGTTTATTGTGTCACCAGAGCAGCATGCTGGAGACTTTGGTTAATTCACCATGACACGACACTCTCGTTTGTCCCCCCATTGTCCCCTTACCCCCCTGTCCCATGCTGAGGGAGCCTGGCTCCCACTCAAACTCTCTCTCTTCAACACAGTGCAGGGAACACACCCCCTGGGAGAATGGCATCTCTGTTAGCCCTTAGCTCCTGTCAGCCCGGCCCGGCCGCCGCGCGCAGCTCCTCGTCCATTCAGCTGTTCTTCTGCTTGAGTGGCGCTTGAATGTTCGTTAAACTATCTCTTTGTTTCGTTGTTCTTCGTCGGGTCTCGTGCTTGTCGAGAGACCCTAACGACGTTGCCATTCTGTGTCCTTGACCTTTTAACCCATGCGATTGGCTAGATTCCCAGGTGAGAGTTGGAGAGTGGGCGTGGATGCAGCCATCGGCCATAACAGTATGCTTTACAATTCCAGGTGTGGAAGCCACCATAGGAATTTTCTAAGTAAGGGGTTACGGTTAGGGTTATGAATTGTTCAACCTCGTAGTTTAACTTCCAAAGTTATTTTTATCTGTTTGTAAGTGTATGTCGCATGCTGTAAACATTTGGTTAGCTTGGGTGAACGTATATGAGGCGGTACTTAAGAGCCGGTGTGGCACAAGTCACTTTCGGAGGGAGGAGAGGGGTATTGTTGAAGCCATTTGGACCGACACTTGTAATGTTTATTGCTACCTCTATTAGTTTTCAGCTGGCATTTTTACTGGCAATGAAAAGATTAATGCTTTTTAATGGTTTAATGGTTTTATGGCCCTTTAAATCACCCAGGCGATAGCTGTACAGAGAACTTAAAATTCTGGGTCCTGTGTCGACTCGGCTGTGGGCTCAACTGCAAAAAAGCCCAGGGTTAAAAACACAGGAGGTAGCGATAAGAAATGTGTTTAATTTCCGCAGGACTCAATGGCACGCAATTTATTTTTAGATGTTTGTAAATCACACATGGTCCCTTTAGTCTCCATACAGTTGCAGATGAGGAATGAAAACTAAATGTGGACCGTTTCATGTTGTTTGTGCATCGCATGTCAGGGATACAACAATCAGGAAGTGTTGGCTTTTTGGTACTCTGAGTCACAGCAGCCGCATAAACACTTACAGATCACCATGGGCCTTTGGATTTCCACAGTCTCTGAAGTGTTTGTGTGGGACAAAGTCAGAATAGGGCCAATTAAATCTCCATTTCCGGTTTCACAATATAGGCATCTTTAGAAATCCCTCATGGGACCCCAGAGACTATTAAATGAAAGGAGAATATTCATACGGTGGATGCCCTATCAATGTTCATACATCTGTTGCATCTACAGTATACTCTGTTATAAACTTTAGGTTTTTACTTTACTTTTTGCAAGTTTAGGGGTTTTGTCTTTAATTGGTGACAGTTTGTTTAGTTTCAACCAAGTAAGCTAATGATTCCCTTTCTTCTTCCTCTGCCCTTTTTCCTGATGTATTTGGGGAACTAGACTCTTTGTGGTTTAACCTCTTCTCAGTTCTTCCGCTCAAGGTCCCATAGTAATCAGAGCAAATCAGAGATGATGCCATCCGTCATAGCATCTGCAAGGAATTTGCAGTGGGCATTTTCCAGTGGCTCACCTTTCTGAACACACATGTTGGAGTTAGGAGTTCCCAGAGAAATGAATGCCACATGCCACAGTAGGCGTAATGTTGGTCTAAAACAGACTCGCATGCTTCATGTAATTTAAACTGAATGTGAAGTCATTTATTAGTGATGGGATCACCCAAAGTTCAGTCAATACTTTATATGTGATGGAAAACCACAATGAAAGTATTAAGAAATAAGTACATAATGTATTTTCATAAAAGTGTAGTCGAGGACATCACTCCAGTGCAGTGTAGCATGGGAATGGTTGTATTTAAAATAAAGATGCTTTCATGTAAAGATGCTTCTCAGAGCTCCGTCTGTGCTCAATTGATGTGAGAGAAGCCACATTTTGCCTTTGTTGTAGCTTGTGTGTAGCATCATGCAGTCTGTCTACATTGTAGACTCAAGAGTAAATTAACTTGAAATGAGAAATAGAAATCTGATACAAACCATATGAAAGGTTTTGTAATCAACACACTATATACTATGTATTGATACCATTTATTTAATCTGTGTATATCAAGCTAACTTAAATATCTTTTTATATTACAAATATAATGAGACATTTGGCACTGGACTGTACAGGCATATACCTCAGCATCAGTGCTGCCATAGTTGTCTACCTGTCCGCATGATGCAGTGGTTGTTCACTCATCCAGGCAGTGTTATGTCGCTGAGGTCATTGTTTTTCAACCTGTGGTACATGAGGGTACTGCAGGTGGCACGTGGGATTTTATTCTTAAAATAGACACATTTACAATAATATAGATAATTGAAAATAATAATAATATTATAAATATTGTTCAGTAAATATAGTATTATGGCCCGTTATTATTTCCAAAAAAGTGTCGCTTTGTGTATATTCCATCATATGTTTTCCATTGTAATGTTTTCCATTGATGTGTTGTGTTCATTTGTGTTTGGGACACTGGGAGCGTAAGCAGCTTTGCTGACATTTTCTTTCCACAGTCTTGCAGTAATAATTGTGTATAAAGGGGGCGCTGGCACTCTTTGCTCAGCCACTGCATGTGTATTTATCTTTTTACTGTTTTTTGCATATGAGGTGGTCCGCGAAAGGTCTTAATGACAATTACACCTAAAGTCAAAGGTATACTAATTAGACTAATTAAAGCACCTCAATTGTCTATAGGTGTGATTGTCGTCCAGGGACAACAAGATTATCCTCTTGTCTCAAAACATATCCCGTTCCTGAACAAGGACATTAACATACCTATTCCCCTATTTCTCTTGAATGAATGAGTAACAAATAACATAAGCAATAGCAATATTTTAATGTTCAACCAGTGCAAAAGTGGTTCCAACCATTGTTTCTCTACGGTTTACAGTGATGAAAGATAAAGAGGAAAGGTGGCAATTAAAACAATCAGGAGTCTTACCACTAATTAAATAGATTGGCTTCCCCTGTGTTTTTGATTATTTAATTGCATTCACTCCATAGTGTCAAATTTGGAAGTGCATATTGCGTGCACTTCAAGCGATATGCAAGCATAAGTGCTACAGGATGTTCAATATGTGATCTCCTGTAGCTATAGTAGTTTGTAATGTGTGTGACTTTGCTGTTAAATTAGAGTAATTTATTCTGTATTCTGTGCTGTCTCTAATGAAGTAAGAGAGATGCTGTCCAAGTCCATTTTTTCACAAGTAATCTTGCCCCAAAAGGAATTCATGAATAAATTAATGAATAAATAAAGAACCTTAGCATTTAGCATTGAGCAAAAAATAATGTCTGCAATACGTTGGGGTACTATGACCATATACCAGAGAAATGCAACATGTAAATGTTTTTCTAATTGGACAGGTGTTTAGAGATTTAACCTTGATTATAATTCACACATTATAATTCATGTGTGTGTGGATATTTGTGAGAAATAGGCACTCAACGGTATTTTTGACCAGGTTAATAATTACTGGCATGTAAAGTGGCATTCACTGCGTATACTTATTACTTCCATAGTAACACATACTATCAAGTAAAACAGGATGTTACTGTGGGACAAACAGTTTGAAGAATGAGAAATGATCCTGCCAGCTGTGTGTTAGCCTGTTACAGGCTTTGCATGAGAATGAACGAAAATATGTTTTTATATTATTGATTAAAATGCTAAGTCTGCGGACATGTGAATGTCACCATAAGCGATTTTTCAGTTGTATATGCTACGTTGTTTGATTTGACTTGAATCTAAACAGTAAACACTCAATTATATGACTGTGGACTTCTACTTTAATTTTCACAATAAAGGTGAAAAGGTGAATTTAAATGTCATGGTGTCTATAAACCTGTCTGTCTGTTGGTTCCCAGGTAGTAAAGATGTGGGGCTGGTTTTTGCCTGTGGCAGTCCTACTGTCATCTGTAAACCAGGCTGAAACTCAGGGTAAAAACAATAATTACAATCATTAAAACTTTGTATAATAACTTTTAATTATCATGTGTTCAGTAATCATGTATTGCTCTGTGTCTCCATCTGTATTCCAGGCAGATGTGATAATGTACAGGCAGCAGACATTGTCTTCCTGGTGGACGGCTCCTCCAGCATTGGCAGATTGAACTTCCTGCAGGTGAAGGGCTTCATGGTGGGTGTCGCCAAGCCTTTCTCCAGCTACGTCGGCCAATCAGGGATCCGGTTTGGGGCTGTGCAGTACAGCGACACGTCCAGGTGAATCACAGACCCAATTTTACCATCAGGGGTGATGTTGATTTCAAGGCCATCTACCCTACCCTATAGATTAGTGCTTCTCAAATGGGGTACGTGTACCCCTAGGGGTACTTAGAAGGATTGCAAAAAAACAACAAAAATGTTATTTTAGTTGTTTTAATATTGGTTATGAACAATTGTAAAGTAATGTGACCCCTCTTACACTTCCTCCTACTATGACGTAAAACGACGATTTTTGCGTCATTGTAGGACGAAGTGTAAAAGGTAAATACGGATTTCTCCCATCTCAGGGGAAAATGAGAGAGTGTTGCACAACCATTCAAAAGTATGACTGGGTTTCTAACAATGCAAAGCTTAATGCAAATGGGTGGAGTGTTCCTTTAATACAATTAGTTGAATCTGAATGCCACCTTAATACAATGAAGTTCACTAAAAGTATGTGCAGCACCCATTTAATGTTCAAATTGTACACCAAATAATGTGCACATATATAATTTATATTTATTTTCATTGTCATTTCATTTTTTACGTTTTGTGCTGGTGAAAGGGGTACTTAAAATATAAAACATATCTTAGAGGGGGTACATTAGCAAAACCTTGTTTGAGAACCACTGGATAGATCAGCCTGCCAGTTGGCACAATCCACGAGGTAGGCTGGTTGATTGATCTATCATACATCTGGGTGGACACCCCCATGTGTGATGTCACTAGAGGGTCGACTTTGAAATGGTTTGTAAAGGTTCATCAACATCACACCTGGTGTTAAAATAGAGGGAGCCCTTGAACCCCAAAGCTCTCCTGTTACTGGTCTCCTCCTAGCATGCTTACAACAACATGTCTATCATCTTGATAAGGTCCAGTAACCAAGCTTGTTTTTGTTGTTGTTGTGGAAACCAGGGTTGAGTTCGAGCTCAACACTTACTTGAATGGCACAGAGCTGGTCAGCGCTATAGAGAACCTCAACTACAAGGGCGGGAACACACGCACCGGGGCTGGCCTCAAGTTCGTGGCAGACAACTTCTTTAACCCCGCAAACAGTCGGGACGTCCCGAAGGTGTGTGATGAACGAGAGCTTAACCAAATGACAATACATGGAAATCAGAATCAATGTGAACCAAGGTTACCCATAAAAGAAGTGTGTCTTGGTGTGTCGGTGCGAGAAAGGAATACAAAATATAAGTACATAATATATACAGTACATTTTAAATAAAGATATTTTTAATATATAGAAAATTGGAAATATAGAGTGTGCAGATGTGAAAATGGGAGTCAATTGGGGGGGGGGGTTCTGCTTGAGGGTCTCTACACACTTACCTACACTTCCTGTGCGGGACCTATGCTGTTTCCTGTTCAGATCGCTATACTGATCACAGATGGGAAGTCCCAGGACAGTGTGCAGGAGCCGGCACAGAAGCTACGCGGCCAGGGGGTGGTGGTCTTTGCCGTTGGTAGGAAGAGAGTTTGGTCTCTCAACAAAACTGTCACACTTTTACATTCATTTCGATGACTTTCTTTGAAACCAGTTGTTCTCACCTGTTAGGTATAAAGAGCGCCGACAAGAGCGAGTTGGCACTGATCGCCTCTGAGCCCCGCAGAGATTTCACCTCCTTCGTGGGGGAATTCAAACTACTGAACACGCTGCTCCCCCTGGTGGGCCCGCGGGTGTGCTCCAGCGCCGGAGGAGTGTACGCCAACGACGGTACCTGTCACAACGCTCCTCTTCCAAACCGCACATCTGGCCCAACATTGTCAACAGATTTATTCGGGAACCAGGCAGAAAGAACGGCAGAGATTGTGATTGTCTGCTGGCTTTCTTGAATGGTTGCTTGATTGACGTAGCCTTAAATATACAGTAGGCTATAAGGTAAGCTCACTTAAAGTGATCGACTTATAATGATGTTATGAAGGGTTATCAAGGTGTGTATTAAGCAGCAGAAAATGATCACGTAATTTCAGTCTATCGATTTCCTTCTATTCCTTCATGCCAATAATGGGTGAAGTCTATTTCGTCTTGTTTCTGACTTTGAGGATGTAAAAAACACAACACAAAAGCGGTGATTCAGACCACAGCCCTACAGTCTTTCCAAGATTGATTTTGTTAGCTGACTTTAAGATGCATAATATACCTTTTGACATTTTCTTGACAAGATATTTGGTAGATGTGTAGATCTGATATGTTATGGTTATTTTAAGGTTTTTAGATCCTGTTGTCCATCACTTTAACACTACTTGGTTGTGTTTAATTGACTAAGAGACTATGACAATGCATCTGTGTACTAGCAGATATTTGGCATATCATCAGCGTCCCATTGTATTTATTTATTTGAGGGGACAGAGGCATGGAAAGCAATTTCGCATTTTTGACATTCAAAGCAGCTATTGAAGCAAACACTAGCTGCTGTTTAGCGGAGGCTTGTAATTTATTCAAACAACCCTCCACTAAACATGTTTAGCCTCCATTCAGTGTGAGAGGCATTGACTAATTAAATAGTGCAATACACACTCGTCTTTCTGTCATGGTACAAGTTCCTCCCCCTGCAGAACGAAACACGCTAAACACTTGGTTAACACTGAATTAAAATGCACAAAGGACTGTGGGACTGAGCAATTTAGATAATGAATTGTGGTTGGATTTCCTGAGTACGTCATTATGGAGTCACTTAAGCTACTAATTGCTTCACTGCTGTCGATCAGCCAACCGGCCTGGTATAAAGTGTATTCACTGACAGATAGACAGACAGGTCATCATCATCATCATCATCATCATCATCATCATCATCATCATCATCATCATCATCATCATCATCATCATCATCATCATCATTGCCATCGTCCTATTATCCAGGCGCGTCATGCCGTCCCTCTCTCTTCACAGAGGCCTTTTCCGGTCCGTCCAACATCCAGTTCGTCGGCCAAACCTCCGATTCGCTCAGGTTCCGCTGGAGTCCGGCTACGGGGCCCGTCAGTGGCTACGTGGTCCAGTACACGCCCCTGTCTGGCCTGGGACAGCCAATCACGGCGGAGTTACGTCAGGTGGGTTCCTGGCATGCCACTTGGCGGTAAAGCCCTGGGATCTAGATGGGACCGCCTAGCTCGCGGCAGCAGGTGCCAGAGCAGTGAGGTGTGCTCAGTGTAAGAAGAGGAGTTGGAGTTGGGCATACGTATGAACATGTCTAGAAGGGCGGGTCTTTGCTTCACGTACCCGTATTTGAGAGTACATTTTGGCCAATATCCATTAGTATGCTGCGCCAGAGGTGTTTTTTTTGGGAACCTCCAGCCAAAAACCTTGACTACTTTTTTATTACAAGGCTTTGTTGAATACTCGATTCTGATCGGTCAATTAAAGCATTCTAGGGTTGCTGCTATAAATAAAGAGGCCGTTGCTATTCTTAACCGTAAAATGTAACGGACATTTTTTCTTTTTTAAAGCGGAAGCAATTTTTTGTTGTTCGATTTTGTGTCAAATGATTGATGTCTTTAGTCAGTAGCCTTGTGATAGGCGGGACTACATCACCGGTGGGTCGGGGGTTTATTTTGCAAAATACATTCATGTACATTATCCCTCGCTTAACTGATGCGCTTCGTCCGGCAGGAAGCCGTGTCCGCCAGTCAGCGCATCTTCACGGCGCGGGAGCTGAGGTCGGGGACGGACTACCTGGTGACGGTCCTGTCCCAGTACCCCAACAGCGTGGGGGAGTCCACGTCCGCCAAGCAACGCACCAGTGAGTGTTGACAGCAGGATGTAGGGCATAGGGGCCCGTCGGCGTTAATGTTTTGTAGGTTTGTAAGGGTCTTCCGTCGAACAGTATTGCCGACGCCCTTGAAGACGTGCGTCGTCGATGTGGACGTCGTTGACGAGCGATTACACCCGGACAGACGGAGTGACAGGCGGAGAGATAAAACACAAGACGGACTGACAGCCTGACAGCTTGCACGTGCTCTGCTCCTGTTCTCCTCAGAGGCCCTGCCGGGGGTGTCCAGTCTGCGCCTGGTTCAGGCCGGCTTCTTCTCCCTGTCTCTGGCCTGGGAGCGGCCCTCGTCCACCTTCCAGGCCTACAGGCTGACCTACGGCCCGCGAGGTCAGGAGAACCACTTATCCCTCTGCCCCCCCCCCCCCCCTTTTGCTTACATTGTTTGTACATTGATGAGGAGCCAATCCAGTTTTCATCTACGCATCTATGTAACCCAGTCCCCCCCCGCCCCCCCTGGCCAAAAAAACCCAACCTCATAAAACATGTCATAATATAGTGTCATAAGATATTAAGCATAATAGGGGTAGGTAATGATTCGAATGCCGCTGGCAAGTTCATACCGCGTCGAACAATAAAGAAAGGAGAAAAAAATTCTCCACTGAGAGACTGGCTGCCATTGAGGTGATTTACTACCGCATATTACCTCCAGTGTTGAGCACATTGTGTCATCGCTGATCCCGACGGAATAGAAAAGGACACCTGAGGTTATGTTGGGACATGATACTGTGATAGTGTACAAGACTTGGGTGCTAATCAGGCCACAACACTTGCACTAGCCAGCAGCCAAATGGCTGGTAAAACCTGTAAGTGGCTGGTAGATTTGCTTCACCGAAAAGAAATGGTAATCTATTGAGTGGCTGGTAAAATTTGAACATTCAATAGCCATTTGCAAGTGGACAAAAAGGTTAATTTTACACCCTTGGTGCTACTTTTGTACTGCACGGCATGTGACAGACAGGGTGTGGCAAACATCATGAAGGTATAATAATGTCTGGATGCTAAGGCGATGACTCATGAATGAAAAGCTCCCCTTAGGGTTTGATTATACAGCCCAAACAATTAAATCACTAAATCAGATTCTGGTGGTGTATGGGAAGTGGCACCTATGACTTAGACTTTACTCTAGGATGTGGCAGGAGTACCAGTCTCACACGGAGGAAGGCCTCTGATTGGATGAAGCGGTGCTGGTGGTGTTTGTTTTGCATTAAATCTAACGGTGTATTTGGTAATGAGCGGTGCGATGTTGTCATTACCTGTTCTCTGTGCCAGCGGTCCCAGCCCAAGCTGACGCATCAAACCAACTCGCAGACAGATAGAGATGCAGAGATATGGGGCACAGATTCATTCGTAAAAGCCGTCCGTCCTTCAAGTTTAGTGCCCTTGGCAGCATTTTTTTGGTCTCAGTTGGCAGGTAGCGTTCAATAGCCAACGAGTTCCAACGTGAAGAAGCGTGAAGTGGGAGTTAGGAGGCGAAGCTTGTCCCGAAAACCACCTGCAACCACTCTGTTCTTCTTTAAAATACATTAAAAAAAAGGTGTTTGACGTGCAAAACCGGTGTGCTAACAGCGTACGTTTGTCCTGTATGGTTCTCTGGTCTGGGTGGGGGGGGCAGGCCAGGCCGCCAGCAAGCTGAAGGAGGTCTCCCTGTCCGCCGACTCCACCACCACCACCCTGGAGGGGCTGCAGTCCGACACGGAGTACGCCATCAGCCTCTACCCGCTGTTCTCACGCAACGCCGCCTCCCCTTCGACCCTCACCGCCCGCACCCGTGAGTAGCGGCCCTCGGCTGCTCGCAGGCCGCCGCCGCCGCCGCGCACCCCTAGCTACACAACGCTGGGTGCTGAAGCTCACCATTATAATACAAGCATATTGCCTTCCTGTGTAGTTAATACACGGATCAATCTGTTTTCTGGCGGAATAGCTATTGTTATTAGACTTTAATTACAATTATGAGTTACTCATTACCTATAACTATAGTATACTCGTTAATTATGGATTGCTGTTTAATTACTGCTAGTGTTTTCTGCTTGTAAAATTGTTGTTGAAGTGGCATCCAAAAATACGAAATGGTAGTTTTCATTGACTTTTGTTGTGTATTTTATCTATGTTTTATGTCAATGTGTGTGTGTCAGTGCGTCTTGAGCCAGTGCAGCAGTTGGTTGTGGACACAGAGTCGGAGAGCAGTGTGCGCGTGCGGTGGAGAGGTGTGGCTGGGGCCAGGGCCTACCGTCTGGTCTGGGGGCCTTTCACAGGTAAAAAACGACATCACCACCTCTGGCCAAACAGGACAGCTGTCCCTGATGATTGACTCAATATGTTTTTCGATTTAGTTTGCAACTCATTAAATCATCATTTTATTTATGTTTTTAATTTAGGTCCTATTGTTAGGATTCTCATTGACGTCTTGTTCTATTGTTGACATCAGTAGACTCGAAACAAATGTTTCTTGTTTATCCGTGTTTATTTATTTAGAAATGTTCCCACTCTCAACCATTTACATTGCATTTCATTTTTTTGTTAAACATGACATGGAAGGCCGTGATGTGGATACGGTGGAGGTGGCGGGGAACCGGGACTTCCACTCTCTGTCCAACCTGCAGCCAGACACAGAGTACATCGTCACCGTCATCCCGCTCTACAAGAGCAACACAGAGGGCCCCGCAGCCACCGCCAGGTTCAAGATAGGTGGGTGATGATGTAGTATGTAGTATGTAGTATGTAGTATGTAGTATGATGTAGTGTATGCTGCAGTACAGCTAGCACTCCAGGTACCGCTGGCACTGAACCGGTACTGATAATATCATTATAGCAGAACTTTTGTAAGATGATGATGATGATGATGATGATGATGATGATGATGATGATGATGATGATGATGATATCGTTAATATAATAAACAAACACATGGAAATAGCTCCATTTAGGAACTACCTTGTTTATCTTAATCTAATATTTTCAGAAATAGGAAACAATTAGTTACGTCAAGCGCAGACGAAACAACAGACACCAATCAACTAAGGATATACACCGTACTCAATATAACGAGTTTTCCCATTGCATGCTTTAAGTCAAGTAAGTTGTGTTCAAAGCTGTACCGGGACTGTCACGTTGGTGATGATGTATCACCCACACTAGTGCTACATTCTGCTAATAAATCCACTCTCCCTGAACGCACATTTTTCCAAAGCCTTTAATTACAGGGAGTTTCTTCTGAGTTTTGTCTGTTTCAGGTGTGGCCACAGCCACTACTGAGCTGAGCTGTTGGGGGGCCCCAGTTTTTAGCCCACGAGGGCCCCTACCGTAGACGGCAGGTGTTGCAGAGCTGTGTTGTTTTGGCTAACAATTAATCATCTTCTTCCCTCACTTTAATCCCTTACGGGTTCAGCAACTCTTCAACCCTCCAGGCTGCCAATTACCTTGCCAACTTCTACCACGCGTTGTTTGGACAAAAATACAACAAAATACATATACTTACTTCCCGCCCTTCCTTTTTTCGAGGAATACGTGTTCAATATCGTCTTTGAATGGGTGCTTTGTTTGGTGCCAGCTGTTAGAACAGGAGATTTAGGCAGGAGAAACAAAAGGAGAAGGTGAAATGTTTTATCAAAACCCTGTTACTGTTACTGCTCTGTTTAGGCAACATTCCAACCACACCCACACATAAACACACTCATTAGGCACACACACAAACACACACACACACACACACACACACACACACACACACACACACACACACACACACACACACACACATATTAACCACACACACATACTTTTTCTTTCCTTTGTGACTAATACCAATGGGATGGTTTAACTTTAGTCTGTTGTTTTGTTTGATTTGGGTCTGAGTCACTGAGAACCGACTGACCTGGGGGACAGGAGCAGGCTCTCCCATCACGAGCCTTTACAGTCACTATCCCCATCCTGTAGCTCGGCATGTTGACATGCTCTATTTACGTCTCTCCCTTGATGTTTGTACTGCATTATGATGCACCGGAAAGAAAGCTGCAAGTGGCCATGCCTTGGAATCTGCATTTGTAAAAAAACGTATATGGAATAGAAGCTTGCATGTGTTGGTAGTAAACTGTCTTGATGCCTTTCAAGACAGACCACTGGTGGTACACAGGGGTACTGCAGGGGGTGTGTGGGATTTTATTCTTGAAATAGACACATTTACAATAATAGAACAAATAATATAGATAATTGAAAAAATATTACAAATATTGTTCAGTTAATATAGTATTATGACTTATTAATATTTTAAAAATAGCGTCGCTTTGTGCATTCCATCATGTGTTTTCCAGTGTTTCCACCTGGCCATGGCCTTCTTGCAGTAATTATTGTGTATAAAGGGGGCACTGGCACTCTTTGCTCAGCCACTGCATGTGTATTTATCTACTATTTACGGTTTGCATATGAGGTGGTCTGCGAAAGGTTTTATTGACAGAGAAACCACTGGATTAGAGTGCTGCACATGGAGGAGTTATCCAAGCTTCTACTGCTGGAGGCATCGACATTGGCACTGGGAGGGAAACCCTGAATGAAGGAGATAAGAGGAGACGGTGCCATCAGTTTCTGGGTGGCTGGTTTTTGGAGTTTGAGAAAAAGCAATCGGTGCTTTCAGACATGTTGGGCAGACGGTGGAGTCCGAGGGGTAATGCTGCTGTTATTGTGTCTGCGAGGGAAGAGATAAAACCGGCGGAAACTCACGCATGCATGCAGCTTTAATATGTCATCCTGTCAAGATCGATGGAAGCGCGTCTGCAAGCATTTGAAAGCTAAACCGAGGAATGTAATAACTTGCAGATGCCTTGCAGAGAGTATTCACAAGGAATGTACTGGAGATGATTCTGAAGTATTGGCACATTTAAGTTCTACGTCAGGTCACTAGGTATTGGAGCTCTCCAAACTTTTGTACTACAATTTGGCTGCTCTCAACCTCACTTGTAAGTCGCTTTGGATAAAAATAAAAAAAATCTTTTTTCCTCACCTGGTGAATTTTGACTGTTTTTCTATGTCCAACCCCCCCCCCCCCCCCCCCCCCCGCCAGAGCGCCAGGAGCAGCAGATCCTGAGGGCTGAACCCTCCAGCCCCTCTGCAGTCAGTCTCATCTGGAACCTCATCCAGTCCTCCAAGGGCTACCGCCTGGAGTGGAGGCAAGGCGAAGGTGGGATCTGACACATTACGGCATGCATGCTCAGCGTCGTACAAGAACACACACACACACACGATCCAATGTAAACACGCACATGACAATCGTAGAGACGTCTACGCACACGCCCAAGCTTACAGCCATGCACCTGCCAGTACGGCAGTCGACGTGCCCACAAACCAGACGGTGTGTGTAAGGGTGGACACGTGCGCGCGCACACACACACACACACACACACACACGTATGCACACATACACACGTAGCTCTGTGCACGCTCATGCACAGACACACACACACATACACATACATCCATGCACGCACATGCACAGACACACACACACGCGCACACACACACACACACACACACAGAGGTGCACACAGACAAAAAAACATACACGCATCGTGTGCACACACACAAACACACAAGTGCCCATGCACACACACACACACACACACACATACACATACATGCGTGCACACACATGCACTCACATACACGTGTGCACCCACACATGCACACAGACACACACACAGGTGCACACAGACACACACACACACACACACGTGCACACAAACAGACACATACTCACACACACACAAACACATACACACAGGTGTAAAAACACATACTCTCTTTCTCTCTCTCTGTCTGTCTGTCTGTCTGTCTGTCTGTCTGTCTGTCTGTCAGCAGACATTCTTTCAAGTGAGACAGCCTCACTTGGCAGGCTCCTAATGAGTCTAGTCACTGTGTCTACAAGGTTTTTTTTTCACCCACTGAGGTGTGGTGCCTCTTTGCTCTGCCTGCAGGAGGGCCCGTGCAAAGCCAGTTGTTCTCCAAGAGCACCACCAGGTATCTGCTGGCGGGCCTGCAGCCCGGCACGGAGTACCTCATCACCCTGTACACCCTGTACGAAGGTCGGGAGGAGGCCACGCCGGCCTCCACCTCCTCAGCTGGTGAGGACCGGGGAGAAGGAAAGAATAGAATAGAAAGCTTTTATTGTCAAATTACAGTATAAATGTGCAATGGGATTAGGGGCGCTACACCCGAACGGTGCATTAAAAGACACAGGGATGTAGAAGACAGCAAAAACACAGCAAAAACAAAAACACCCTCAGTAAACATACTAAAATAAAAACATCCACAGCCCGTAACACAGGTCCTGAAATAGTAGGTAAAAAATAAAGGAAAGATAAATACAGTACTTGTACTATTATAAAAAAAGTATATATATATATATATATGTGTATATATACTTTTTTTATATATGTTTCGTCATTCGCTGCTTCTTCTATGTCCTCCTCTTTCCCCCGACGGGGTGTTGGGGCAGTGGATCAACCGGTGGGAAGGGTATCGAACCTGCGGGTGGTGGAGTACCTGGGCAGCACCGTGAGACTCGGCTGGACGGGCGTCGCAGGCGCCACGCAGTATCGCTTCCTGATCGTCAACTCAGACGGTGAAGACGCTAGCGTTGTTATTTATTTACGAAGGAATTCATATTAAGTTCATGTTCATATTATACATGCAGAAAAATACAAGCATTTATATATTATATACAATATATATATCTAGATATATATATACAAAGATATATTTTTTTGCCAAATATTGAGATAATTTGAATTGCATTTCTTGGGTCTCACCGCAGGGGGGAAAGAGGAAACCCGCAGTGTCCCTGGAAACCAGACGACGCTCGACCTCCGTGACCTAACGCAGGGCGTGTCCTACGGGGTCAGCGTGACGGCGCTGGTGGGAGAGCGGGCGGGAGACGCCGTCACCGTCACCGTCTACAACAAACCAGGCGAGCGAACTGCGCCGTTGTCTTGTCATGCTTTTTGTCGGCAACCGCCGTGTGAAGGAGTGGAGGTACCCGAGCCTGCAGGGGTTGTGGGGTTTGTGTGCCAGTTTGTCTAAACGCTCTTCAGAGTGCTCACTCCATGCCGACTGACATCAATTATCACAGCCAGCGGCGTTTTGCTTGTGTTGTGGTGGAGGGAGCGTAAGCATTTAATTCTGCCTTTTACTTCCATTATTATTCATGGCTAAATGAGACTGGAATTGACTGTTCCACCCCCCGCCATCTGATGTCATGTTTGTCTGATCTGTTGTATATTTATCGTGAATGCGGGTGGCTAGACTTTTGCGGAAAGTCGGTTTGACTGAAGTAGAGGGAACAGAGAGCACTATGTTTACGGGACTATGTACTGTATACATTTCTGGCACAAAAACCACATCGAATGCTTTTTCTTATGCACATGATTAGTCTCAGAATGCGACTTGTGCAGCACCAAAAATGCAGCGTTCCATAGCATAGATGTAGAAAATGCAGATGGGCAAACTTAACTTATCTAGTGTTAAGTCACACGCATGCAGGCACGCACGCACACACGCACACACACACACACACACACACACACACACACACACACACACACACACCCACACACACACACACACACACACACACACACACTCTACCAACCCGTTCCCCCATGTTCCTCCATCTAGTTTATTAGATGGAAAAAATGATTTCTTCAATCACTTCAAAATCCATCCTATTCTTACATCTTTGTCCTTCATTTCAGAGCAAGTTGGGAGAATAACTGACCTCAGAGTGATTCATGTAAACAGTCGGAGGATTCGTATTGGCTGGCTAGGTGTTGCCGGGGCAACGGGTTACAGGGTTACGTGGAGACAAGGCACCAGTGAGTTTCATTTGATGTTTTTCATGTTTCATTCATGTGCACAATAGTAGTTTGTATCAAGCTGTTTCTATCAATAGTTAGCTCTCTAACTATTTTTGCCATGACAAATGTGAATGGAAAAAACAATACATATGTGCAATACACAAATATATACAGTACAACAATATATACACACATGTATTGTTTTTCCATCCACATTTTTGTTTAATCTTACAACAATACTCACTTACTTAAAAATATGGATAAATTGTATAAAATATGTCTTAAAAATATGAACTGTATTCATTGAATCATGTTGTTTTGAATATAAAACAGCCCTACTCCTCCCTTCCCCTCCTACGCCATTCCATTCCTGCCGGTTGTTCTTCCATGTCTCCATCGCCTTCCCTTCATCTTCCTTTAAAGTCACGTTAGCACGACTTCCTCTGCTTCTCGATAGAAGTTTCCTTTTGTGTGCATAACCCCCCTCCACACACACACACACACACACACACTCCCACTCCTGTGGTAGACGAGGAGCAATCCCGTGTCCTGGGCCCGGAGGGGACGGCCTTCACCATCGAGGGCCTGCAGCCGGACGAGCCGCTGCTCATCGGCGTGGCGGCCATGGCGGACCAGCGCGTGGGCGAGGCGGTCACGCTGACGGCCCGCACCAACGGCCACGGCGGCGGCGTGTCCGGCCTCCGCGTGGTCGACATCTCGGCGCAGAGGATACGCATCTCCTGGTCGCCCGTCTCCAGGGCGACGGGGTACAGGGTGGTCTGGCGCCGTGACGATGGTACGTCGCGTCGTGCTTGGACGGCTGCTGCTGTGACATTGAACATGGCCACGGGTTGATCTCAGGCTGACTTAGATGTCCAGTAGTTTTATAGATCCAGTTGTGCTTCCAACTGAATACAGGAACGCAGTGTATAGAAATAAACTGTTGTTTTGCGGTCATATGTGTGTATTTCTTCACATCAGTGCAGAGGTTTCATTTCAAGTATGTCTTGTGCAGGTTACAGAACTGTACATGTATATTTTACAGGTTGTATGTCCTGTGCAGTTGCCGTGTATTAAACAGGTTACATATGTGTGGTCCAGGTTACCCATGTCTCTGCCTCTACGTTTCTTCATGCAGGGGTGGAGGTCACCCGTAGCGTGGCTGCCAACACCACGTCTTTCTCCATCGACGGGCTCCAGGCGGATTCTGCTTACAGGGTGTCGGTGTACACGCTGGCCGGCTCTCGAGAAGGCAATCCCGTCTCGCTGAACGTCAAGACAGGTACCGCCCCTGAGTCAGCGGTTCTCCTGCCGCACACACAACCGCTCGATTCCCTCCAGACGAACGAAACAGACCGAAGACGGGCTTAGGCCCGGGAATATATGTTCATATGCAAAATCAAACAAACATTTCACTGATGATTAACACTGCGATGTGTGTGTGTGCAGTGAGACAGATGGTCGGGGAACACGATAAGCAACATGAGTTATTCACGGTACAACATGCATAAAATGTTGCTGTTCTGCAGAGTCGGATCAGTTTGTGGTGGGAACGGTGACGTCGCTACAAGTGCAGGAGCCCCACGGGGAGGTCATCAGGGTCACCTGGGTCGGTGTGCAAGGAGCCACGGCCTACCGTGTGTCCTGGAGGCGGGTCGACGGTAGGACTTAGTCTATGTCGCAAACTTTGTAAAAAAAAAAAAAAATCTGTTTAATAGAAAAAAACAATTGTGTACAAATATACATTTTTCAGAACAGAATTTTTCGTTTCAAAGCACAGATTTCACTCCGAACCTTTCTCTAATGTGTCTTTATACATTAGAGAAACCTCCATTACAGTTCATCTTTTTGTCCAGCAACATGAAATGGTTTGTCCGTCGTGAAAGCAACATAATGATGAATGCTTAAAATAACTAACCCAGAAGTCATTGTAACAGAGAAGGCAGTAAGGTCCGGCAGCTGTCCCGCGTCAGGCTTTGTGTCGGCGCTCTCTGGCCATACCCTCCCGTTTTTCCTGGGATTCTGTATTTGACCCTTCTCTCCTGCTGTCCTCCCGTTTAAATATTTTCCTGTGAATCCCCCGTATTTTGTATATTTTTTTAATAAAAGGTTTATAAGAATGTAAGAACCATTTAATAACCACATAATTGTAGTCACTTACTTAATGTAGGAACTAGTTAACCCACTCCTTGTTACACTGACATTTTAAAGCAAGTGGTTGCCAAGTAGTGATTTGAGGATTCACTTGTGTGTGCCCTGGTCTAAATGTAAGGGGTATGTGGACAGTGGTAGGGGCGGTGGGACGACCCGGGTGCCGGAAATCTACCCTCATTTTCAAATCCCAATGTTGACAGCTATGTCTCTGGCTGTGTGTGTGTGTGTGTGTGTCCCGTCCCGTAGGTGGAGAGGAGCACCGTCAGCTCGTCGGTGGAGACGTGACCTCGGTGGACCTGGACCAGCTGGACCCGGGCGCGCAGTACGAGGTCCAGGTCATGGCTCTGGTCCGGAACAGAGAGGGGTCGCCCGTATCGGTCCGAATCACCACACGTGAGTCTGTCCATCCCGCCTATGGAGAGCTATTATTAACACCCTATGACGAGTAAGGGATAATGGACAGCGAGCCGGTCATTCTGTAAGGGATAATGGACAGCGAGCCGGTCATTATGTAAGGGATAATGTACAGAGAGCCGGTCATTATGTAAGGGACAATGTACAGCGAGCCGGTCATTATGTAAGGGATAATGTACAGCGAGCCGGTCATTATGTAAGGGACAATGTACAGCGAGCCGGTCATTATGTAAGGGACAATGTACAGCGAGCCGGTCATTATGTAAGGGACAATGTACAGCGAGCCGGTCATTATGTAAGGGATAATGGACAGCGAGCCGGTCATTATGTAAGGGATAATGTACAGTGAGCCGGTCATTTTGTAAGAGATAATGTACAGCGAGCCGGTCATTCCGTAAGAGATAATGTACAGCGAGCCGGTCATTATGTAAGAGATAATGTACAGCGAGACGGTCATTCTGTAAGAGATAATGTACAGCGAGCCGGCCATTATGTAAGGGATAATGTACAGCGAGCCGGTCATTATGTAAGGGACAATGTACAACGAGCCGGTCATTATGTAAGGGACAATGTACAGCGAGCCGGTCATTATGTAAGAGATAATGTACAGAGAGCCGGTCATTATGTAAGGGACAATGTACAGCGAGCCGGTCATTATGTAAGGGATAATGTACAGCGAGCCGGTCATTATGTAAGGGACAATGTACAGCGAGCCGGTCATTATGTAAGGGATAATGTACAGCGAGCCGGTCATTATGTAAGGGATAATGTACAGCGAGCCGGTCATTCTGTAAGAAATAATGTACAGCGAGCCGGTCATTATGTAAGGGATAATGTACAGCGAGCTGATGCAAAGAGAAAGTGGACAGAGTGCCGAGGAGAGTTTGATGTTAAAGGCAATTTCAAAAAGGTGTGTTTTGAGTAATGGTTTAAAAGAGGACAAATATCCTCATTTCACATGCAAAAGACTGCGGTATTTGTGAAGGTGTTTTGTGTAAACATCTGTGGTTCTGTTTGTAATCCTGGTCTTGGTCTACACACAGCTGTGGTGAACCCGACGACGCCCACGCAGGCTGTGACCGGTATGCGTGTTACCGAGGTTACGGAGACGTCCGTCCTCCTGACCTGGGTACCGGTTCCAGGTGCCACAGGATACTACCTCAGCTGGAATGATAGAGGCGAGTCACAACCCATAATAACACAATAACCCCCGTGATTAGTATCAGACACATTCACACCTGGGAGTATTACCCCTGTCATAGTCTCACCAATCAGACTTTTAGATTAACTCTGATGGCAGACGAGCTCAAATCCCGGTTTCACTTTCTTCCGCTTCATATTTGTTTCGACCAATCATTTTGCTGGAGGCAACCACTCGGCAACCACTGAATGAGTTTCTCTTTGGTAGAATATCTCTGTAACGAAACAGGAGACAATGTGTAACTCCATCCCTTTCAGTTTCTGGTTTCCAAGCCCAGGCTCGGTGCCGACTCCCCGCAGCAGTTCTGCTATAACATATAGTAGGACTGCTGGATCCGAAATGCCCCCTGTTATAAACAGGGGGCATTGTGCCTGAAAGGTACTGGGTTTGAACACCAACGTCTGCAGTCTACTACCATCTCTCATCATCATCTAACCCCTACCTGCGCATTAATAAACAAATCATCATTCACTGTGGCCTTGTTTACAAGGCCACTTTTATTTTTATTCACAAGCGGTTTGAATCTCTCTTCAAATCGCGAATTGAAAGCGGTTATGAGATTGCAAAGAGAGATGTTTTCTCCATCTAAACAAGGAGGAACGGTTGATGTATGAGAGATGCAGACAACCATTTAAACAATCCTAGACCTCAACATGACTCATTATCCAAAGCTATGTAAACTCGTTTGTCATGTCTCATGCACATTCATGAAGATCAAGAAAACTATGGATGTGGTATAAATCTGAAACCTGTACGTGCGCATATCCAGTGGGGATCTCTCTTAAACTGCCCCATATGTGTAAACAGGCTGAGACAGTTGAGCGCGTTGTGCCTTTCGTGTAAACTAGGGATGGTAAAGATTTAAAGATCTACTAATTGTGTTTCAATGAGTCGCGTTCGCAACCAGAGGGGGCAATATAACTATTCTATAAAGAGGCGGCCGAGTATTGGCAAAGCTGGCACGCCAGTACCTCTGCATACTCCCAACATCAGTACCATCCGTGTTTTCAGCCGCTGGACTGATTGTGACCAGGCTGCGCTCCCGTCTGACACCCGACCCGGTATTTTTATGAGCGCGTTCTGCATGTAATCTGATATTCAATTAACGTTATATTCAATGTGTTTATGTCTCTACATCTTTATATGTTTCATAGGCTATTCAATGCTGTCAGAGAATATGCAACATGTTGCTGTGGAAATAAAGCTTTGATTGAGGAAAAAAAACGCATTTGATAGTGTTTGGTGTAAGCAACATTTTTATGTTTTTTTAATTACGATTAATCGATTGATTGATCGTTAATATTACCAATGAACGATTCAAGGAAAGTGCTTTCAATTTGCAACCCTAGTGTAAACAGGGTTGCAAATCAAAAAATTCAAAAACGGTTGTAGAATCTAGATATTTCTTGTGGAAACAAAGCGTTAAATGTTAAATGCTTAATGACTAAATAATAAATTGTCCTCTGCCTGATGTCTTGCAGATACCTTACAAGGACAGTCCGTCACACTGCCCGCCTCCTCCACCTCCTACCGGGTGACGGGGCTGCGTCTGGGTCAGCGCTACCGGTTCACCCTGCAGGCCAACTCTGCCAGCGGCCTGGGACCTGAGCGCTTTTTGGACGAACGCACCGGTAACGCACACACACACACACACACACACACACCTGGACTCATCCACACACCTTGTATATGTTGTGATGTCACATCACAATAATTGCCTCCATTTTGGAATTATAGGAGCATTGAAACGGTAGTTATTATGTTAGCAGTAATGTATTTTTGGTCATTGTTTAGTAATTAATTGTGAAATGATTTGTTACGGTATATATATATTAGAGATGGGCATAGATTAAAATATTTAATCTAGATTTATCTAGACTAATCTTGAAATTAATCTAGGTTAATCTAGATTAACGTGGCTCCTTTGAATGATGTCGAAGGTGTCCCTAATATGTGTTTGCTACCAAAATAATGACTTATATTACCTAAATAATGACTTATATTACCTAAATATTGACTAAAAGTGGGTCTGCGCGATTGTTGAGCGCGGGGGGGGGGGGGGGGGGGGGGGCTACCGGAGCTTTTTGTTGAACGGGAGGTGCTACCGGAGCCTTCAGTTGCCGAATTGTTGAGGGGGGGGGGGGGGGGGGGGTGCTTAATATATAATATACAAATCTCGCGTTATCCCATCACTAATGTATATATATTGATTTAGGATTTTGCAGTACTACAACTCTCTTGAGTCCTCTCAATATGGCGGAGTATCGCCAACCAAAAATCCCATGATGCATTCTGATGTGCAACCCCTATATTACAATCTGTTTCTCCACGGGCTCAGATACTTTAGCATTGACCTCTGTCCCTCTGCAGTGTGTGTGGGGGGGGCGTCTAGACGTGGTCTTCCTGGTTCCAGCGTCTCGGGACAGAGCGAGCCTGCAGGAGCCTCTGCTCGCTCTCCTGACCAGCGCCGCCGGGTCGCTCACTACCATCGGAGCGCGAGACTCTCAGGTCTGTGTCGCCCAATTCAGAAGAAAAGTCTTGAATATTAGTATAGGGCTTGTACGTCACCTTGCAATGACCGCCTCCATTTTGGAAGCGTAGGAACATGGAAATGCTAGTTGTTATGTTTTAAAGGGGCTATAGACTAGAGCAGGGGTTCCCAAACTTTTCCATGCCAAGGCCCCCCAAACAGCAATAGCTCCTGGCCGGGGACCCCCAAACCCACCGACAATGCTACAAAATATGTAAATAAACATAAACTTTTAGAATGTATTTTCTTACTTTTATTTACTATTCAATAATTATTACATTTGTTTAGCATAAGAAAATTATTAACGAACATCTTTTCAGCATATAGAATATACAGTTTATTCGCATATACGCATTTCGGGCAATCATGGCCATTTTGCTGTATGGCTGTAAAGCCATACTTAATGTATGCTGCCTCATATTTTCGGTTTTTAGTTGGCCATTAGGTTTTTTTTGCAGCAGAGTCCTCCACAGCAGGGCTGTTGGTCTTCTCCTTCGGTCTATTTGTTGTCAAAAACCTGTCAATTTTGCGCTAGCTAGCTACACGCTAGCTTGAGGAGCTGAGCAGCTTGATAACAACGGCCAGGTCTGCACACATTATGACGTCGTCATGCCGAACTTGCAGCTGAACTTGAGAATCCGACGATTACGGCAGTTAACGTGACAAATTCTTCATTTATTTATTTATTATTTATTTTATTTATTTATTATTATTTTTATTAAAAAAATAAAATAAAAAATCGTTTTGTTTTTTTTTTTGCATTTTTTTTCGCATCTTCCCTCCAATTTTCTGAGGCCCCCCTAGCGCCCCCTGGCGGCCCCCCAGGGGGCCGCGGCCCCCACTTTGAAAACCACTGGACTAGAGGGCTGCATTGGGATTGGGTCCCGCTGGGTCCTGCGGGACCCAACTCAAATCTCGCGGGAGCGGGCGGGTGTGAACTTTGCTGCGGGCAGGAGCGGGCGGCGAAAAAAAACACTGCGGGACACGATGTCGATAAATGATGTGGAAAAAAACCTCAAGCCCAGTGCGTCAAAAGACATGCATTTCTTTTGACGCACTGGTCAGGCCTATTAATAGCCTATAAAATTACGTGTTTTCTCCTGCGGGACGGGAGAAGACACAAAATCAATGCATTTCTATTACTGTGCGGGCATAAATTCTCAAAGTTTTGCGGGTGCAGGCGGGAGTGGACATACACATTGCGGGAGCGGGCGGGAGTGTAACACACACGTTGCGGGTGCGGGCGGTAATGGTCAGAAATTCAGCGGGAGTGGGATGAAGAAAACAGTCCCGCGCAGGGTTCTACTATAGACGATATATTTAGCCACAAGATGTCGCACTAGAGCACCAGCATCTCAAACCGCAACAATTGGGAGTTACCTTCATAACTCATCTCATGCACGGTGCGTGCGTTATCATGACAGCAAAACAAAGAAACTAGAAGCTCAGATTACAACACACACAGAGGGAGGGCGCCTTCATTCTCTGGTCAGGACGCCATTACTACTATATTAATGTCCAGGATATCGTCTATAGCCCCTTTAAGTAAGGATTTTGGGTAATTAGTAATTCATCGTGAAATAATTTGTCGTTATGGGGAGACATTGTTGTGTTTGAAACTACCACAGCACTTCTCAGGCGAGACATTGCAAAGGTTACGGTATATTTATGTTGATTTTAGGATTAACTTGAGTCCTCTCAATATGGCGGGGTACTGCCAACAAAACATCCCATGATGCATTCTGATGTACAAGCCCTATATAATATAATATAATAAGTAGCATAGTAATTAAGTAATATGTAAACAATAGAAAACAGTATCTTGTTGTCTCTTTTTCGGAGTGCTGTTTTTCTCTGCGTATGGTTTTCATAGTGTGTGCTAAGCTAGCTCTGGATGCCTTGTGTCTTCAGGTGGGAATTGTAGTATATAGCTCCAGACCCAAAGTCTGGTTCCTGCTAAATCGCCATAGCAACCAAGACACGCTGTTACAAGAAATCCTGTCCACACCCTTCGACGACATCTCGGGCAATAACATAGGTCAGTGCTTTTCGTCCCCTAACTGTCCCTGGCGGAGCTTAAAATGACCAATTTTAGTTTGGGCTAAAAGCTCTCTGTCTCCCTCTGCAGGCCAAGCGCTGACGTTCACAAGTCAGTTCCTCCTGACGTCCGCAGCGGGGCGCAGGTCGAGGGCACCCGGGGCTGTGGTCATCATCTCGGACAGCAAATCCAGCGACAACATCACCGCTCCAGCTAGCACTGTCAGAGCATCAGGTAGGCTAACATCACCGCTCCAGCTAGCACTGTCAGAGCATTAGGTAGGCTAACATCACCGCTCCAGCTAGCACTGTCAGAGCATCAGGTAGGCTAACATCACCGCTCCAGCTAGCACTGTCAGAGCATCAAGTAGGCTAACATCACCGCTCCAGCTAGCACTGTCAGAGCATCAGGGTAAGCTAACATCACCGCTTCAGCTAGCACTGTCAGAGCATCAGGTAGGCTAACATCACCGCTCCAGCTAGCACTGTCAGAGCATCAGGTAGGCTAACATCGCCGCTCCAGCTAGCACTGTCAGAGCATCAGGTAGGCTAACATCACCGCTCCAGCTAGCACTGTCAGAGCATCAGGTAGGCTAACATCACCGCTCCAGCTAGCACTGTCAGAGCATCAGGTAGGCTAACATCACCGCTCCAGCTAGCACTGTCAGAGCATCAGGTAGGCTAACATCACCGCTCCAGCTAGCACTGTCAGAGCATCAGGTAGGCTAACATCACCGCTCCAGCTAGCATTTTCAGAGCATCAGGTAGGCTAACATCGCTGCTCTATCTAGCACTGTCAGAGCATCAGGTAGGCTAACATCACCGCTCCAGCTAGCACTGTCAGAGCATCAGGTAGGCTAACATCGCCGCTCCAGCTAGCATTGTCAGAGCATCAAGTAGGCTAACATCACCGCTCCAGCTAGCATTGTCAGAGCATCAGGTAGGCTAACATCACCGCTTCAGCTAGCACTGTCAGATCATCAGGTAGGCTAACATCACCGCTCCAGCTAGCACTGTCAGAGCATCAGGTAGGCTAACATCACCGTTCCAGCTAGCACTGTCAGAGCATCAGGTAGGCTAACATCACCGCTCCAGCTAGCACTGTCAGAGCATCAGGTAGGCTAACATCACCGCTCCAGCTAGCACTGTCAGAGCATCAGGTAGGCTAACATCACCGCTCCAGCTAGCACTGTCAGAGCATCAGGTAGGCTAACATCACCGTTCCAGCTAGCACTGTCAGAGCATCAGGTAGGCTAACATCGCTGCTCCAGCTAGCACTGTCAGAGCATCAGGTAGGCTAACAACACCGCTCTAGCTAGCACTGTCAGAGCATCAGGTAGGCTAACATCACCGCTCTAGCTAGCACTGTCAGAGCATCAAGTAGGCTAACATTGCTGCTCTAGCTAGCACTGTCAGAGCATCAGGTAGGCTAACATCACCGCTCCAGCTAGCACTGTCAGAGCATCAGGTAGGCTAACATCACCGCTCCAGCTAGCACTGTCAGAGCATCAGGGTAAGCTAACATCACCGCTTCAGCTAGCACTGTCAGAGCATCAGGTAGGCTAACATCACCGCTCCAGCTAGCACTGTCAGAGCATCAGGTAGGCTAACATCACCGCTCCAGCTAGCACTGTCAGAGCATCAGGTAGGCTAACATCACCGCTCCAGCTAGCACTGTCAGAGCATCAGGTAGGCTAACATCACCGCTCCAGCTAGCACTGTCAGAGCATCAGGTAGGCTAACATCACCGCTCCAGCTAGCACTGTCAGAGCATCAGGTAGGCTAACATCACCGCTCCAGCTAGCACTGTCAGAGCATCAGGTAGGCTAACATCACCGCTCCAGCTAGCACTGTCAGAGCATCAGGTAGGCTAACATCACCGCTCCAGCTAGCACTGTCAGAGCATCAGGTAGGCTAACATCACCACTCCAGCTAGCATTTTCAGAGCATCAGGTAGGCTAACATCGCTGCTCTAGCTAGCACTGTCAGAGCATCAGGTAGGCTAACATCACCGCTCCAGCTAGCACTGTCAGAGCATCAGGTAGGCTAACATCGCCGCTCCAGCTAGCATTGTCAGAGCATCAAGTAGGCTAACATCACCGCTCCAGCTAGCATTGTCAGAGCATCAGGTAGGCTAACATCACCGCTTCAGCTAGCACTGTCAGATCATCAGGTAGGCTAACATCACCGCTCCAGCTAGCACTGTCAGAGCATCAGGTAGGCTAACATCACCGCTCCAGCTAGCACTGTCAGAGCATCAGGTAGGCTAACATCACCGCTCCAGCTAGCACTGTCAGAGCATCAGGTAGGCTAACATCACCGCTCCAGCTAGCACTGTCAGAGCATCAAGTAGGCTAACATCGCTGCTCTAGCTAGCACTGTCAGAGCATCAGGTAGGCTAACATCACCGCTCCAGCTAGCACTGTCAGAGCATCAGGTAGGCTAACATCACCGCTCCAGCTAGCACTGTCAGAGCATCAGGTAGGCTAACATCACCGCTCCAGCTAGCACTGTCAGAGCATCAGGTAGGCTAACATCACCGCTCCAGCTAGCTCCTTGTCCATGAAGTCTCATCTATTTAGTTTTCAAAGTGTTCTTTTATTTAGCATGAAGCTGCCAAGACAGTTTTGAATTGACTTATTCAGAACCAAACCATTTTAGAACAAGTTTGCTTGTTGTTACTGTATTAGCTATGCCAACCTACCAGTGTATAAGGCAACAAAACAAACATATTTGTCTGTTGAACAGTATTGAGCTTATTTGTCTTTTTATTTAATGGCTGGTGATTGGCAGACTTAATCAAGTCCTCGCCTTCTCTCTCGGCCACAGACTCTCGTCCGTGATTAGATCGAAGCAAACGGCGTTAACCGAGGTTGAAATGTGCTCCCTGGCCGTGGCAGGTGTGACGGTGTTGGCGGTGGGTGTGGGCCGGGCGGATGTGGAGGAGCTGCGCAGAGCGGTGACGGACCAGAGCCCCCAGAACCTGCTGTACACGCGGGACGCGGCCCAGCTGGGAACGCGGCACTCGGACCTGGCCGGCCTGCTCTGCGGTATCGCCAGAATACCAGAGGTAGGGCGCAAGGAAACGGTCTTTAATCCAAATGATGAAGAATAACACTAAAAAAACATACATTTGAACGATGTAAAAGCGAAATTGTATTGAAATCCAACTAGACAATGTTGAAAGCAACACATACAAAACAAAATATAAATGTTGTTGATGCACCCTTATTTCCATAACTGCTTCGTGTACTACAGTATTGGAAGTATTTGAAACTAGCTGGGCTGAGTCTAAAGTCACCAACGCAGCAAAAAGAAAACGTCCTGCGATAAACATTGCCTCGTGTATAAATACCCTTCATGCAACATTTATGTAGTGGAGTAGTTGCGTAAATACCGTGTGAATCAACATGGAGGGACCATCGAGAAAAGTGAAGTGCTGCTCTCTGAGTTATGTTTGATTATTCTGTTGTAGTCCAATGGAGGGACAGAGCAGTGTATCGTCCAGTGCCCTCGGGTGAGTATATCAGTCTTTTATAAAACAACATCCTTTTATTATACACTACAACAAGGACCGCAACATCTGCATTATTTTCAGTTAGGAGACTGTTTGCTTCTGTTCAAACAGACAATGACGCTTTTTCAACCCCTTCCTGATGTTTTTCTTTTTTTAGGGTGACAGGGGAGAACGTGGAGAGAAGGTAAAATACAAGACATTTCTAAGTTTCTTATCTAATGATAATGGAGCGCTGTGGAAAGTTGTCTAGCGCTGTATCTCTAGTGCTGTTATGTAGTGCACTGTAAACTAGTGCATTTCATAATTTACCTTCCCTGTGACCATCGGTCAATGTTCTTCTTGTAGTAGATCATTTTCAGTTTGGGACATAGAAAAAAAAAAAACTTGAACAATCTCTATCCAGACAATGTACGTGTATTTAACTGCACATTTATTTAACAGAAGTAGCTACTTTTCCCTTTAAAACCACATTCTTCTGATCAGTTTTTGGTTTTGCCTTCAGGGTGAGAGAGGCAGAGAGGGAGTTGATGGACGCAAGGGAGAACCTGTGAGTTCTTCATCTCCATTCTTTCATTCTTAATTATATATTTATTTCAAAATGCATATTTCATTGTGTGTTTATGTGTCTCAATGTTTGCATGTGTGTGTTTGTTGCAGGGCCGTGATGGTTTGCCTGGGAGGGAGGGCCTCAGGGGCCCGGAGGGCCGCCAAGGGCCACCAGGGCGGACCGAGGGCCCGTCAGGAGGGGTGAGGGGAGAGAAGGGGGAGCGGGTAAGTACATGGGCACACTCAGACCAACCAACATCACTAGAAGTCACAATTAAGTCAAAGTCATCGTCATATAACAACTTCTCTATTTACTAAAACTAGATACAAGTTTTAATTTGTACCACAAGCCATTACGTTTTTAAACGGGTAAGCACTTGCACCTTATCCCGCATGCACTTTACCCACTCCTTCCTGGTCACTAAGGATGCCCAGATGGTCTGGGGAAAAGTTGCCCCCATTTTAGCTTGTTTAGTTTTTCTTCTTTTTTTCTATACTGAATTTACTGCAAGGTGCAAAGTAGTATGTGTGTATGTGTATGACGAGGTCTATTCCCCACAGCTACAAATAATAAATTATCTCCTATAAACATGCGGTTTATATTCTGACAAAGGGTTTCCCAGGGCTTGATGGGAATCCAGGACTGCCCGGACGATCTGGAGCTCCTGGAAGTGCTGGGGTGCCTGTAAGTCAGAAAGAAGAAAAGTCTATTCACTTAAAATAAAGCATGTTCTTGATTAATATGATCAAGTTATGTTAACTTTGTCTTACTTCAGGGTGGACAGGGCGTCCCTGGTGTCAGAGGAGATCCGGTATGTTTGTTTTCAAAAAATGATAACCGTTTTAGTAACCGCTTTCATGTCGTGCCTAACAATGCCCCCTAGCTGTTGTAAAATCACTGTAAACCGCGGCCTCTTGTGGCCTCTTGTGGCCTCTTGTTATTGCTTTAATGAATGCACTCCAACAGATGTAAATGCAATTAAGTACAGCGGTTAAGTTGAGTCCTCTTCTCTCCTTCTCCAGGGGGAGCGGGGACTCGTGGGAACACAGGGATCAAAGGGTGACAAAGGTGAAAGGGTGAGTTATATATATCCCATTTTGACAGTGTATTCCTGTTGCTGTTTCTAGTTAGGAGTTCCTAATTCCTATTCCTTTGCTACTGTTTCAGGGTGAGCCAGGCTCAGCTATATCTGGGGGCGGTCTTCCAGGAAGGAAAGGAGAGCCAGGGATCCCAGGAATATCTGTAAGAGACAAATCTGCTTCTTCTCTCATGTGTGTTATTTTTAGGACACTGCTATAGAATGGACCCATGGCTGTGTCCCTAACATTGTGTTGTGGGCATCGTAGCGCTAGTCATTCCTGAGTCGGTTCCTTATTCTGTACCCAGGGTGCCCAGGGCCGCCCGGGCAGCGACGGGGCCAAGGGATTTATCGGCTCACCCGGAAACCCGGGACAAGATGGACGTCCCGGGGTGCCGGGAACACCAGGCATCTCCATCAAGGTTCACTCTCCTCTGCCTCCTCTCCTCTCTCCTCTCCTCCCGCCTCTCCTGCTGCCTCCTCTCACTCCTGACAGAGATCGACTGTGCTGTAAAACTGAAGAACAACTGCAGAATCATTTCTAATTGAGCCTGTTAATGTATTATTGATTATGATGAGTGCATTTGTTTAACATGTGATGAGGCTGATTAGGCTTGAAGACACCTTTATTTGTCTAACAGTCCAACGTTCGGATGAGCGTGAGTAAGTACATAGATCTGTAGATAGGAAGGTTGGTAGGTAGGTATATGTATGCTGTGTGTGGGTGTGTATGTCGATCAGAATTATATTAGGCCTGTAGGTCTGCTGGAGGTAGAAAGTACTTTACTATTTCCCAGACAGAGATTGAGATACACACTGAACCAAATACATTAGCATACACTCATTTTTACTGGTGAGAAACCTTGCTGTCACACTGCATAGACATTTTCTCTTTGAAATATACAGGGACTCTCAATTCGTCTGTGAAACTAGCCTCAGGGAAAGCAGGGGGTTCAGAAGGCTTACGCTCTCAAGTCAATCTTTACGTGCTTGTATCGCTTGGTCGGTTTCCTTGACAACCATCATCTCCCGGTCAGAGCTGTATAGATTCTGGTGTTGGCTATTTAGACATGTGGTGTAGAAAAGTGGTCTGTCTGTCCAGGATATTTCTGTATGTGTGTATGTGTATGTGTGTGTGTGTGCGTGCGTGCGTGTGCGTGAGGACATTTCGCTCTGTAGTCAAGGTTGTCATAGAATGAAGTACAAAAAGCGGCTTGTTAATGTATTCTCTTTTCTTCTATCTTTTTTATCTTCTCTTTCGCACCATTCTCTGACTTTCTCTCTCATCTTTCTCTCCAACTCGTTCTCTTAGGGCCTCTTTCTGATGTTTTTTTCTAACCTTTTTCCTGTGTTTTTTATTCTGTTTTGTGTATCTTTGTATGTGTGTTTGTGTCTGTGTGTGTATTGTGTGTGTGTGTGCGTGCGCGCGTGCAGGGAGACAAGGGCAGTGCCGGAGAGAGGGTGAGTCATCCCGTTAGCATTAGCATGTCCTATCACAGAAGGCGCGTCCCGGCGAAGCGGCCCGCATTAACCATTCCTACTCTGCTCTTATCTGTCTCTGCCGACAGGGGCTGCCGGGAGTGGGCAGTGGGGTGGCTGTGAAGGGGGACAGGGGCTCGCCGGTAAGCTCTGTCAATCACACCTGCTGCTTATATAATGTGCTGCTCTGATGTGTGGACCGCACTACATGTCTATGAAGAAAGAGAGAGACTTTGCGAGTTTGTGTGTCAGCGAGAGTGAGAGTGAGAGAGAGAGAGAGAGTGAACTTGTGCGTGTGTCTAGAGATAGCGAGAGAGAACGTTTTTTCATTGCGTAACGTTGGCTTTTTATCACCAGGGTGCACAGGGGCCCACCGGCCCCCAGGGCCTCAGAGGGCTGGCGGGAGCAGCGGGTACCAAAGGAGACAAGGTACCACCACAGGGTTCCCAGCTGGTCTGGTGCAGAAAGCCTGCATGAAGCGCATCTCAGCAGGGGGGGGTGGGGGTGTTGTAGTAGGCAGATGGAGGCTGATGGAGCCGGGCCTTGCATACCACGATGTTCATCACGGAGACTTCTGAATGAATGCTGCTTAGGGCTGGGCGATGCGGCCAAAATCTTCTATGCCGATATAGGTCATTTAATCTCGATAATAGGGGTGCAACGGATCAAAAAACTCACGGTTCGGATCGTTTCTCGGATCAGAGTCACGGATCGGATCATTTTTCGGATCAGCAAAAAAAAAGACAAGACAAATAAACATAAGTTTTATCTTTTCGTTTATTAACACTTTTAAATGATTAAATTAAAATATATAAAATCAAATATATCAAATCTTTTCGCTGAAGTGGGTGCGCGTCGGGATGTCGTAACGTGGCTCAAGCACTTTCAGCATGTGTTTAAAGCCCTCGTTTTGCACAACCGAATATGGCCTCATGTCTGCACCTATAAACACATTGATAGCGTTTGTGATGGCTTCAGCCCGGTCGGATTGTGCAACAAGGGGCTGCTTAAATGCCGCGGTGATAAGCGGTTGTTGAGCAGCCTTCGTTTTCACTCCTGTCAGTGAAACACCGGGGTGATGTCGCTTCAAATGCGTGGCCATGCTTGATGTGTTTCCACTGTCATATGGCTTTCTTGTGCCACAGTGCCTACACACCGTCACGGTTTTATCCACTAACCTCTTTCCTTCATCATTATATTTGACAGGGAAGCCAAAATGCTCCCATACAGGGGATTTAAATGACGCGGGGCGTTCAAGCTCCTCCGTTCCTCCGCTCGCCATGACCACGCTGTGTGTGGACTGAACATGCACACTTTTTTTTTTTCATAAATCAATCCGCGGATCACGTGTGTGCCGAACCGAAGATATTGATCCGAACGGATCACGGATCAATGATGATCCGTTGCACCACTACTCGATAACAATATACACATCAAGTGAAAAGTACCAAGTCTTTTCTTTCAATTACATTTTTTTTCATCACTTCACTGTAATGCAGCCTTTCAAACCAGGAAGAAGACACCACTTATGCCATATCACGATATTACAATATCTAAGATGGATTATTATGAAATCTAAGACGATATCTTGTCTCATATCACGATATCGACATATTGCCCAGCGCTAATGTTACTGTTTTTTTTTTTGCTCTGTTCCCTAAGGGTGAGAGTGCGGAAGGGTTGCCAGGACCGGCAGGAAGAGCAGGAGAACCAGGGGACAGGGTCGGTCAGACACGCATCTAACAAGCCCCAAGCACCAATACATTGTGTTGATTTTTATTCCTTCAAGTTGTTTTTCTAAAGAGACATGCGTTATCGTCTTCCAGGGTCCCCGTGGGCCTGCTGGGGAGATAGGCACCAAGGTAAGACAGGTGCTTTAACCAGATCTTTGCTCAGGTGTGTCGGGTCCCACTATTCTCCAAGAATTCACTCTGTGTCTCCTGACAGGGCGACCGCGGCCAGCCAGGGGAAGGCGGGGCCAAAGGAGACCGGGTGAGTCACATTCACACTCATTCTGCCCGTCAAGTACTTTCACGGACCAGACTTCAGTCTGATGGCAGACAAGCTCAGATCTGGGGGGCATTTCAACGTCTTTCGCTTCATATTAGTTTTCGACCAATCATGTTGCTGGAGGCGGGATCTCTAAGCGCGTAATTGGCAAACACAAAGTAGGCCAGCAGTAGTAATCTATAAAAAAGTGTCTGTAAAGGTTTCAAATCAACACAGTGTAGACTGGCCTACTGTTTTCTTCGTAGAATATATCGTAACGGAAACAGGAAACAAGGCGCAGCTCCGCCCCCTTGCAGTTTCTGTTTTTTTTCCGGCCCGGGCTCTGTGCCGTCTCCCCCCATAAGTTCTGCTCTAACATAGTAGGACTGCTGGATCCCAGATTACTCATCAAGCGGTGCGGTGTATGGAGTATTTCAGGACTGTTTCAAATGCTGTGGTGTCCGGCTCTTTCAGGGCGACCGTGGACTGGCTGGGGAAGCTGGGGAGAGAGTGAGTATATACGATGGTCCACCTCCTCTTCTTCCCCCTCATAAGGTTTCTGTGTGCTTCTGTCTCCACTTGTACCACTCTCTGAATAATGTATTTCACAGGGGGAGCCAGGGAAGCCAGGGCTGTCAGGAACAGCAGGCCTCAGGGTGAGTGGCAGACTGACCTGCAGCCTCCATGCTGAGGCTCCATTATTGCCTCTCTCTCTCTCTCTCTCTCTCTCTCTCTCTCTATATATATATATATATATATATATATATATATATATATATATATGGAGCTGATTCCGTAACTGGCTCTTTGGTCCGAGCATTAAAGATGCATGACTTACAAGGACTCGCTTTCTGTTTGGCTTCAGGGTTTACCGGGGTCCAGTGGACCACAAGGGGAAAAGGTAGGTCGTGTTCATTCATCGACCAAGGCAGCATATCTCTTAGCTAACAACGTTATAGAGATCATGTGATGCAACCGTTGCTCACCCCGTTTCTTTACCTACAGGGAAATGAGGGTGCGCGCGGAGAACCTGGCAGAAGTGTAAGCAACGCCATCCAATATTTTTCCTCGTTTCGTCATTTGATCTCGAGTGTGAATGTCAATGTGTGAGTCCACCACATGGCCAATGGGATGATGATGATGATGATGATGATGATGATGATGATGATGATGATGATGATGATGATGATGATGATGATGATGATTGTTGGTTTGTTTGCCCATCAAGGGTCCAGGTGTTATGGGGAAGAAAGGCGACCAGGTAGGCTGCAGCTTCACCTCATAAGGCAAGACAAACATATCCCACACACACGCTAACCTCTTTGGTGATGAGAGTCCTTCCCTCCTCTGCAGGGAGAGCGAGGCCTTCCAGGTCTCGAGGGACCAGCGGCAGAAAATGGGAAGCCGGGTGCGAAGGGGGACAAGGTGAGTGGGCGTCCATCATGGGGGGGTGGGGGGTGGGGGACAATGCATAGAAGCCAATACACTGCAGAGAATCTGGTTGTCAATGCATGAATGTACAGAATGATAATGTACAGCGTCAGCGAGCGTCAGGTCATTATTGCAAAATAAACCCTAACAACAAAATTGATTTATTGCTTCCGCTAAAAAAAAAGCAGTCCGATAGATTCTATGGTTGGAAATAGCATCCATAGCAATGGTCATAGCAGCGGTCATAGCAGCGGTCATAGCAGCGGTCATAGCAGCGGTCTGCAATTCAGAAATAACAGACCGTAGAATGCCGTGATTGATCAATCGTGTAATAAAGGAAGTTAAATTACACAAGCATGGTGTTATACGTAGATGACCATGTTATACTGCAGATTCGATAAGAGAACACTTGCCGTTAATGTTTTTTGGGTGTTTTCCCTCTTCTAACTGGACATGTTTTTGTCCTGAAAGGGTTCACTTGGCGCTGGAGCTGCAGGCCAACCTGGCTCTAAAGGAGAGCCTGGAGATCGGGTAAGTATAGGGGGGGGAATTATTGCAGTACTAAAAGAAAAAAAATCCCACACCTTGATGGTATTATAATCAATTTTTGCCTATGAATTATTCGTAACCTAATGCCAAATGTCAGTTCAGCCCATACCAGGACCAGGCAGGCTGGCTACATAAACATCTGCTTTCTTCTCCAGGGATCTGTTGGCATCAGCGGCAAGTCGGGAGCAAAGGTAAAGAAGCTGCACCTGCTGAAAACTCACCTATGGTTTAATGCTTTAATACGTGGTTTAGTAGCAGTGGTCACAAAGTTGGTTAGCTTTCTAAGGGTTTTCTAGCGGCAAGTCGGGAGCAAAGTAGAGAAGCTGCACCTACCTGTCAGCTCACCTTTGGTTTAATGCTTTAATATCTGCTTTAGTAGCAGTGGTCACAAAGTAGGTTAGTTTTCTAAAGGGAAATGTAGGTGATAATAATGGGGGTCTTTGTAGTTTATTCAGCGCATGAATAGGGATATAATAGAATATCCCTTTTATAACCATTTTCATTTTCCGAAACACTGTTTTCAGGTCAGACTGCATGACTGCATTTGTTCAGATTCATACACTACAATTGTACAACCCCCGTCGATTTATTTCTTCCATTACCTGACACCAGCAGGTTATAATTTAGTAATATAACAAGTAGTATAGATGGCCACATCAATATAAATAGCATTTTGTATACCAATAAATCCAACTAAGATGACAATAAGTTACCTCATACCATATGCAAAACGTTTACAGGCAGACATAGCTACAGACAGAGGTGTATACATATACATATATATACATATATATATATACTGTATATATATATATATATATATATATATATATATATATATATATATATACATATACATACCATATACAGGCGAATATATCTACAGAGGTCTAACCTTCATGCTGTTTCAGGGAGACCCAGGTGATCCAGGAGAGCGAGGGGGAGAACGGCCGGCCAGGACTCCCAGGAAAGAACGGCCTTGTTGGGAAGCAGGTTGGGATTTCTTATGGGATGTTGGATGATATTTTCAGTCACAGTCTCACAGAACAACACAACGATTATTGTAGAGCTGTTTGACCTGCCACTTGGCCTCACTAATTCAAACGTTGAACTGAATGGAAATTGCCAACGCTTCTTCTGCTGTAGGTATAATATAAGAGTTGAAAAGAGCAGAATAGAGCAAGAGTTTATTTTTTTATTTTTATTTTTTATTTCTTTATCTCTTTTAGCCATATTGGGCTATTCTTCCAAGAGTCCATAGCATTAAAACATCATTTAATAATACAAAGTACCAGAATAGAAGAAACATACATTCGACACATTCATTCAAGAGTTAAAGAGAGTATAAATAACGCCCCTCCCTACGTTTCTCCGCCATTGAGATGATAATGCTGTGTGAGTGAATGTGATTGACAGGCAAGATGGATTCCCCTGAACCAATCAGGGTAGAGATGCCCTGATTGGTAATGAGCCGGGAGCAGTCTGTAAATTGACTCTTACAGAGGCAGGCGCACAGTCAACCATAGCAGATATTCTCACAGAGCATTTCCCCCACGAACTGCTGACAGATACTATAGCTCTTGAATCTTATCTACAGCACCTTAAAGGCATGTGTCTAGTTATTTCATAGCAGGGTTCTGTCAATCATGTTTGAGAAGTCTAACAATCCCACGTTGGCTTTCTCATTCCCCCCCCATGCATTTCCAATGATGCAACCACAGAGGTAAAATCAATGTGATGGCCTTGTTAAGTGCTCCCACTGCTCCTGCTGATCTCCACCTGCTTTTCTTTCCGTCATTTACTATTGCCATATGGAGCTCAGCTCACTCTTGTTGTTGAGTGTTGTGTCGTGTATTAACTAAGAGTTGTGTATTAACTATGACTAAGCTTTCCTCCTCAGAGAGGTACATTCATTATCCATGTTTGTGTTTTACAGGGGGAGAAAGGGGACAGAGGGGAGGAGGGCACTCCTGTAAGTGTTTTAATATTTGCTTTATCCATTGTTCTGCGGAGCCTGTCTTCTCCACGTCTATTACCATTTAGATGTTAACGCCATTTTGAGTGTCTATTTTCAAAGTTGGGTTATTTTTGTATTTGTTTTAACCATCCACTTCTGTGAGAATGTCCTGACATGAAGACATTACTGTCTGCCAGGGTTCGTGTGCTGTGACTGTTCATTACCTCTTGTCGCTAATTTTCCTTTTCTGTTCTGATCCTGTTGCACCACCAGGGGGAGTCTGGTCTTCCAGGAAAGAACGGCGAAAGAGGACTAAGGGTAGGTGTCACTGGGGAATCTTGTTATTCAAAACTACAAAACAATTGTTTGTAGTAAAAAAAATGGTTTACTAAAGTATTGTATTTAGCTTCACATGTACTATACATACAATTGTTCAAACATGGTTGTTTTAGTGAACTGCTGTATGATAACATGGAACAATACCCTGGATAATGACAATTGGACCGAACATATGGTCTCTCTCTAGGGCTTGTCTGGTCAGCCTGGACGACTAGGGGAGAAAGGAGACCCCGGAGACCCAGGGGAGAGTGGGCGAAATGTGAGACACACGTTTACTTAGTTACTAGTGTGCCACTGTAAAAGGGTCTTTAAACAGATAGCACAGGTGTATTGATCTATCTGTCTCGTTTCAGGGAAGTCCCCGGACCTGCTGGAGCAAGAGGGGAAAAAGGAGACGAGGTGTGTGTGTGTTTTCTGTTTAGAAAATGCCTGTTTTGATTTAGTATTATATTTATGATTGGTTTTTTTTCTTCTTCTTTTGCTTGAAGGGAGCTCAAGGCCCTGCCGGACCGCCAGGGAAGGTGGTAAGTGCCTCTAATATTAATATTGATATTTAACATTCTGTTTTGAACGTTATGGGTTTTTCAAACACTATTGTATTAATCAAAACATATTGAAAAAACATCAGCCCTCACATTGAGGTTTCTAATAATGAACATATCTTTTTGCCAAATATGAATGGAGATAGGATAGATATGGATATAAACTGCGCTCAAGTGCCCTGTCACCATCGTTTCTAAAGAGTAATGACGCTTTCCTTCATCAGCTTGACCTCATGCCGCAGCTTAAAGGAGACCGAGGAGAGAAGGTATGGCCTGTTTCCTGTTTCGCCTTCCAAAATGTTCTGTGTTGCCGTTTGACCTATGAGCTATATACTATTGTTGTGGACATCTGCATGAACCAGTCAATATTCAAATGTGGCCCGCAGGACTATATATAACTCACTGCCTTCGATACGCTTCCAGTATATAGGTTCTTTACTGATCCCCAGAGGGACATTTCTTAAAAGGCAATCCATTGGAGATGCCGGGGATTGAACCCGGGGCCTCATACATGCAAAGCATGCGCTCTACCACTGAGCTACATCCCCCTTTCCTTAGCGCCACGCGGTACCGCATAGCAAGATGGCCTTCTAACCCATGTTGGCGTGCAGCAGCAACAACAACAACAAAAAAATCAATATAGAGTGGCAAGTAAGAACTCCAAAGCTCTTGAACGTCAACATGTTGTTTGGGTTCCCAGGGAGACGCCGGTGACCCCGGAGAGCACGGCGCCAAGGGGTCACAGGGCGTGGCAGGTGGCCCCGGACCGCCAGGGTTACGGGTGAGTGATGACCTTGATGACCTGTCACACGCCACGGCTTTTCCCCACCATCTGATCTCAACGACTAGGGACACATTTACACTTTTCCTGTGGTTTTGATTGCCGTTGTTTCTGACTGGTGTTTTCTGCCGTCCGTGAAGGGTGTTGAGGGGCAACGCGGACCTGTGGGAGCAAGAGTGAGTTTATTATACAATGCCCATGTCTTATCTTTCTGTCCTGTGTGCTAAACATAGCACACATTGTTATGTTTGTACCAGTGTTTTGTTTTTTTCCAAACACAAATTTTAACAATTTTATTTTCAAGAGCAAAAAACACCCCCGTATAAACGATACCCCCCCCCTTGCTTCTCTGACACTTACTCTTAATAACTTTCCCTCCTCCAGGGTGACGGTGGAGAAAGAGGACCCCCCGGGGAGAAGGTAGGGGGGCTGGATCACGCTAAAGCGTCCTCAGATTCTCATGGTATTAATAGCAGCATGTAATTATAGCGGCCTGTGACGAAGTACACATTCTGCCAAAGGCCCACAGCTTGTGTGCGGCATTCGCCGGCTTGTATTGCCAAAAGCATACCGGATACCGGAAGATTGCGGAAGACAAATGCCAATTTGCAGAAGAATTGTGGCAATGTCAAGTGGATTCAACTTTGTTGTCACCATTAGGTGGTGAACTACTGATACCATTAGCATAAGGGATTTTCTCAAGCATGACACACAAGTCATGAGTACTACACACAGTGATAAAGTTCAGTGGAGTGCACAAGCACACAAAGACAACAGGGGCAAGTGTGTCACAGTAAACAAACTGGAATGATCAGCAGAGTGCGTCGCACTCTAAAGTTTACATGCCGCATCACACGAGCAGTAATGGCGTGATGGAAAACACCGTGTCAGTTGCCACTTCCCTTCCCTGTAATGGAGGCTGTTATTGAGGCATGTTACGATGGAATGAAGCTCAGTCAGCCTTCGGGGTTCTTCTGGATAGTAGAAAGGCAAGCTCTCTCTGTATTTTTAAAAGGAAATTAAAGACCTATCTTTTTAATCTGGCTTTTAGTTTGGAGTAATGTTATAGCCTTAGTTTTTAAGGTCTAAGCATTGTTTTTTACATTATTTTTATCCCTGGTGTTTGTTTTATTTTATTTTATTGACGTATATTTGTTGATTTTTAACATTTAACAACAATATTGTTTCGTTGTTGTCACCTTTAATTTTTCATTTGTCTGTGTTTTAATTTTGCTATGTGAAGCACTTTGGGCTGCATGTTTGTATGAAAGGTGCTATATAATTAAAGGTGAGGTGAGTTGAAAGCACTTGAGACTTCCAGGTCCCCCAGTGACTGACCACCTGTGGTCTGACCAAAGGGGGAACGAGGCGCTTCTGGCTTGGATGGACGAGCGGTCTGGTGGTAAACCAGGGCAGTAGGACCCTCTGGCCAGCAGGTAAACATATTCCTTTTTTTCTGAATTTGATTGCAGGCGACCTTTTGAAAAGGTCTGTGGAGAGGGAACACACATGGGCAATGTTATTACAAGTGTGATTTTTGATGTGAATGTTCTTCAGGGGAGATGCAAGGGAAGCAGGGCAACCCAGGACGATCATGGTAAAGTGACCTCCACACTCCTACCCAGCTGAACCACAAACACACAAACCACACCATAACGATGTGCATAATGGCATCCATAATTTAAGCACATAATTGCCATAAAGGATGGTGGAAAAAAATACATATGGTGTAGGGATACCAGGGGAAAGGGGGGGAGGGGGGGGGGGGGGGGGGGGGCGAGACCTCATGTGAATACATTGGTGATGTGGCCCAGATTACCAGAAGAGAGGTGGTAGATGATGTAGAATTGTGTAGAAATAGTACACAGAGTTGCTAAAAATTAGAATAAAAACTAAAAACAATTGTTGAACCTATACAAAAAAGCTTTTCTCCAAATGGAACCAAACAATCAATCAATCAATCAATCAATCAATCAATCAATCAATCAATCCATCCTAAACGATCAATCAATCAGTCTATCCTAAACGATCCTATTAATACAAATTGGACACTGACACACCAGCTCCATTTTTCTTAATTTAATGATTTGCTAATTTGCTAATTCATTAATATCTGCCACCCTCCAAATGAGCGGTGTCCTTTGCTCTCCTCCCGATAAGCACAAAGAATTGCAAATTAAATATGTTTACAAATTTGACATATTTTTAGCACTACTATTTCTCCAAATACAGCACAAAGCATAGCACAATGTACAAAACATTAACACCTTCGCCTTCTATTTAGTATCGCGGCAATTATTTTTCAACACCAAACAAACCTATTCATTTTTTTTGTTTTTGTCCAAATTAGCATTTAGCATTTTGTGGGCCTTGTGCTTTCAAAACAACTTGTAACTTGGAATATAAACATGGGGATGGGGATATAAACACGCTACTGTACGCCATTAATGAATAATAGATGAGGTAAGCTTATTCTTGTAAAGGTCGTCCTCATAAATCACTCGATATTAGTATTAGTGTTATTGTGTACAGTACAGGACATTGCATTATGTAAAATACTGCCCTTTGTTTGTGCACATATCTCAACGATGACATTTCATAGAGGCTCAATTAGAGTTAAGTAATGTTAAGCTGAAAGGTCTCTTTTCAATACACTACAATAGTTTGCTTAGCAAAAAGGGTTTTGACTGCAGTACTTGCAGTGTGTGTACTAGTATTAGCAAGTACTTTATCATGCCTTAATACTTCTATTCTTTGACAATGACACACTTCCGAGGGCTGAAGTTCTCATTTTACTAAATGTATTCGTTACGTAAATGTATTATGTCCATGAACCATGTCACGTTTCAACCATCACATGTTGTTTTAATGGATTATTATGTAACATTAAAATATTATAACATTACAATACAATTACAACACCTTACTGTAGAGGGCACTGTGGAGCTAGTTGTTACCTGTCCAGAAGAAATATCAACACATTGACATTTGTTCTGTATGATGAAGGGTTTAAGTTGGTTTCCATTTTGAGAGCAATTTGACATTAGATTAGAATGATTGAAAATAAGAACAATAATAACTTGTAAACATAAATAAATAAAATAAACAGAAAGTTATGAGTATTATTTATCAGTCAACTCATCACAGAACGCATGGAGACAAGTATGGAGCTTAATGGACACGTAGTATGCTGTAAAAAAGAAAAATAGTAGAAAAAGTTTTTTCTAATACATTTCTAATAAACCATCAAGGTCATAAGGACTTCTCTATAAGGATGTTAGTGTTGGTGATCTTACTGGCTTCTGTGTCTCTGTGCTCTGGTTTCACCAGGGTCTACCAGGCCTCAGGGGGGACCAGGGACCACCTGGCCCCACAGGGCCCCCCTGGCAACTCAGGCACACCTGTGAGTGTTCCTTCATGCACAGCAATATTACATACTGTCTCTGATTAACAGTCTTTATGTATGTTAACATAAACATCTTTTTTGTTCTTTGTGTTTTCCTTTGTATTCAGGGGTAAAGCAGGGGAGGATGGTAAACCTGGCGTCCCTGGAAAAATGGTGACTCGTCTGTCTGTCTGTCTGTCTGTCTGCCCTGTATATATATATATATATATATATATATTATATATATATATATATATATAATATATATATATATATAATACTATATATATGCCTGTCTGTCTGTATGTACAAGTTTGTCTGTCTGCCTGCCTGTCTGTCTGTATATATATGGCTGCCTGTATGCCTGCCTGCCTGTCTGTCTGTGTCTGTCTGTCTGTGAAGCTGTCTGTCAGTCTCTCTGTCTGTTCGCCTGACTATCTGCATGCATACCTGTCTGTCTGCCAGGCTGACTGTCTTACAGTAACTGCGGTCATTTGTGGGTACTAATCTGGTTCACTGATCAAAGGCAGTAAAGCTATTTATTTCCAGGCTCTGCTGCATAACGACCTCCTAAAGTGACTTGCTAATGATGTAATCAGGAAACTGAGCAGCAATGAATTATCTAGATGGACCAATTGCAGCGCACATTGACCAGTCTTTGGCCTGCCGCATTCCTGCCTGTCTCTTTTAAAAGTGTTATGTGTTGCTCTGCAGGGAGAGGAAGGCGTACCAGGGGAAGATGGGAGGAAGGTGGGTGTGAAAGAATATTCTGCTCTGTTTCAATAGCTGCTTTAAACCCCAAATACCCCAAAGCTGTAAGCCTGCCCCGCAGCCATAAAATGAATGCTACGCACCATACACTCGATTAATATGAGCACAATATGGACATCTTGGTGATCAGCCAGAAATCATCAAGTCATAGCTTTACAGAGAACATGAAATAAGATGGAATACATTATCAATGGTGTTTCCCAATAATATAGATCTATATATAGTCACTTATATTACTTTATATCTTACCACTGCAGTCCTCACATGATCACCTTCTAATCACAGGGCGACAAAGGAGATGGAGGAGCAGCTGGAAGAGATGTCAGTTGCAACAAATCTTCTTAGATGTGTCTTCCCCCCCCCCCCCCCCCACTCTGTCTCTCTCTCTCGCTCTCTCTCACTCTCTCTTCCCCTCTCTCCCTCTCTCTCTCTCAACACGCGATCCACCATCTGCTCAATATCTTTCTCACCGTTCGGCCTCCTTATCGATCCGGCTTACCTTGACTTCATTGCTTGACACATTAGTGTTGCTCCCGTTTCACTACATATAAATTGTCCCCTCAAGAGTGTGTTCAGCAGCAAGGTAGGTTGCCCCGACATTGATATTACTATCACACCCTCGCTCAGCGGCCAATCAATAGTGGAGTGTGGCGTGGGTGCGTCGGCCACCCTCTAATGACCAGCCACTGGCCTTCAAGGGGAGCCCCTTCACAGAGGTGTCCGGTAGCGCAAATGTCACAGCGCCATTTTCATGTGCAAATTCATATTAATTATCTCCATAACATCAAAGGGGTGGGGGTAGAGGGTTTTGGGGGAGGGAGGGAGGGAGGGGGGGAGGAGCAGTGGGAGCTGCCTTTGATTCTGTAGAGGAGGGCCTGGAGCACTGGCATTTCACAAAGTGAAATATCACTGGGAATAACTAGGGAAGCCCCTGAGTGCATGTTCTGTGTGTTCGGCCGCCGTGTGTTCCCAGGGTCGCGACGGACTGGAAGGGAGAGCGGGGGCTGGTGGGGACCCTCCTGCCCGGCCGGAGCGGCGGGTCTCCCCGGGGGGGTGCCGGGCAACGTCGGACCACCCTGGGACAGGTGAGATACGCGGGGTACCGCACCCTCCAGAGGAAGATGGTGGTTAAATATACTATAACATTACACGGTGGGCTTATTCTTCTGAGAAGCACAGCGCTCATCACGTGGCTTGTTGCGTTCCGCATCGTTTGCGTGTCTCACAGGTGGTGTACGTGAAGGGAGCTGAGGTCTCCCCCATCGCCGGACCCCAGGGACCCCCCGGAGCCCCGGTAACACACGAATGAGCCTGAGATACCGTAGTGCCGGTGTTGATTGCATTAATTTTGTTCAATTTCATCGACTCGACACACACAACAAATAGAGCCCCAAGTGCCAGGCTCTGTAGGGGAAATGATTATTTGTAGGAGAAATAATTATTTCACACATATATTACTGACACAATCGCTCTCGTTCTCTCTCTCTGTGCTTTGTATTTATTGTTTTGGGAAAGTTCACCCTCTCAAAGATTGAAAGAAAATGGCGCAGATTAGAAAAAAATCCACACAACGCCCCCCAACATGTGTGCATTGTTTCTCCGTCTTCACACATTTCAATCAGCACCAGCCTTGATTTCAGCCTCACTTTGTAGTGTGGTCTTGTGTGAGCGTGCATTGTGAATGTGTGTGTGTGTTTGTGTGTGCATGTTTGTTGTCTTCATTGTGACTGCTCCCCTCCCCATCACCACCACCACCACCACCACCACCACCACCACCACCACCACCCCCGCCATTGTTAATCATGCTCATCACTCACCCCCCGCAGGGCGTGTCTGGGGTCCCAGGAGCCGTGGGATCCAGGGTAAGTCAATGCTGTTCCTCATTGATCGCAGCTTCCTCTTGATTATCCACCAGTCAGTCTTCCCTCTGACCCCAGCGGCTTTGCTCTGTTCCAGGGAGAGAGAGGCCAGGTTGGCGCCAAGGGGGAAACGGTCAGTGTACACTCGTATGCTTAACCCCCCGCCCCCCCATCCATGAATAGCCAGAGGGGGAGGTGTTTTTTTGGGGGGGGTGAGGTTTTATGTTTTCATCACAAGACTCTGCTGGTATCGACAGGGAGACCCGGAGAGGATGGAGCGCCCGGCAGACCAGGAACGGCGGTGGTAAGATGACTCCCTCTGAACAACAACAGGAGGTGACTCAACTGTGTCTGCCGAGAGGCTCCAGTGGTTAAAGTTTCTTCTTCTTCTCTTTCTTCTTCTTCTTCGTCTTCTTCTTTTCTGTCACTTTTGTCTCCCGATAATCAGGATGTGCAGAAAGCGCTGTCCAGCCTGGGTGTCCTGGTGAGTTGTCAGTCAATATGGCCATAACAATATATACATTCACAGACACAGTCACAGAATATAAATATAGCATGTAACATGGTTAGATACATAGATGGATAGATGGATAGATAGATAGATAGATAGATAGATAGATAGATAGATAGATAGATAGATAGATAGATAGATAGATAGATAGATAGATACTTTAATAATCCTCAAGGGGAAAATTACGGCAGTACGGCAGCTAACATCGCAAAAAACAATGACAACAGAATAAAGTGACCATAGAAGAATATCATATCAAGAATAAACGAAAAAAGACATCTGAAACATACTGTATATTAAATAAAGTGACCATAGAGTAAAAGAATAAAAGAAAATAGAAACATATACAGGAGAGACTATGTCTGTACATATCTGCTAAAAGCCATCGCAAGCATGAGCTATGACCCTGTTGCCTCCATAGGTGTCTGACCTGAAGGTGGTGATCGATAGGAAGGATATTCCCGTGGTACCCGTGATCCATAAGGCACAGAAGGGTCAACAAGGAGAAGTGGGGTGAGCCCGGAAACAGGGCCCACCTGGGGCAGATGTGAGTAAACCACAGGCCACTTTGGTGATTACTACCTGGCCTTTTTTTAAGATGACACAGCGGGATCACACAGTACAAGGGTGGGAAGATCGTTCTACAGCATACAGCGGCGACACTTCCTTTGTAGGCTGAGGGTCTTCTGTGTCAACCGGAAAGGGTTGCTCCTCGTCTACCATGCCGTAGTTGAGACCCAACCTTCGTATGGCATCTCCGCCTAGGTTTGGCAACCTCAGTGTACAGCTGAAAGCCCAGATTACCTTGCTAACACAGAGAGCCATGAAAAGCACGGGAGGTCAGGCAGCATCCCGCATTTCAAGCTGTCTTTGAAAGGAAACAATCATAAGACAGGCCCAAAAAAATATTCAGACCCCACCCATGTCCTCCACCCTGAGTATCAGCTTCTTCCCTCTGGCAGACACTTTAGAGGTCCAAAGGCTTTAAGAACTCCTTTGGCCACCTTTCCATCAAAGCCCTAGATGGCAAGTTTAGCCAGAGGCTAGTCTCCACACTTGGTTTTAACGCGTGTGCCAGTGCTGGAGAAAGGTATGGCTCTACTTGCTATCATTCTGGCATAGGGGGAAAAAACACTCTGTCTTGTTTGTATTTTTTTAACCAATCACAATTGTTTTGGGTGGCCCTAAGCCGAGGATGCAGATGGTGGAAGGGGGAGGAGTATAAGGTATAAGCTCGCCCAGAGCCTCCCATTGGGTGACCTACTACTGTCGCCCAATGGCAGGCTTGGCTGGGCTTATACAAACAACCTACATCCAGTAAGCCGGACTAGCCAGAGGCCAACCCCTGTAATGCTGCTTTTCATTTTAACTGTACACACATGTACACTTTATGAAGACTCCATGTTGATGAGACTGCTTTACCCTTAATGCACCCATTATGTACATCATTATGATCACATCAGTGTGCAATTTGTTGGTTGATGGCAGTCCTGTGCATGTACTGTGTGTGCATGTGTATGGGTGATGACAGCGCTGTGTGTACTCTATGTATGCAATATGTTATTTGTATTTTAACAGCAGAATGTACTGTATGTGTCCAAGACAAATGTCCTTTGGGATAATAAAGTCCATCTTATCTTCTCTTCTCATGGACAATGGACTCTTGTTTCTTCCTTCCATACTCTCCTAACAAGGGTATCCGTGGGTTGCCGGGTGAAAATGGACCTAAAGGAGACCAGGGGGAGCGAGGCCCGGTCGGGGCCACCGGTCCCACAGGGCGAGCCATAGGAGAGCGCGGGCCAGAAGGACTCCCGGGGACAAGCCGGAGAGCCCGGCAAGCCCGGGATACCTGCCGTTCCGGGCAGAGCTGGGGAAGGTAGGGGAGGCTGGGAGGCCGGGAGACAAGGTGGGAGAGAAAGGGACCTGAATATTTTAATGTGGTCTTTCTACAATGGGGATATGCGTGGATGAAATATCTGTGTGTGTTTTAGGGCGAGAGGAGGAGAGAAAGGGGGACAAAGGAGAGACTGTGAGTATTTTGGTGGATATTATTTAACTTTTATCCTTAAATGTTTGATATGTCTATTTGCAAAGTGCTACCAAAAGCATCCTCCCATTCCTGCCGTTTTTTTTTCAGGGCAAACTGGGACTAACAGGAGCGACTGGGTTCCTCCGGGTCCAAAGGTATAGCATCCTCACGCCATAATGATGCATGTTCCGATCTCCTGGATCATGCAACACATCTGTAAGTATAGGCGACTACATGACACAACAGCAGATATCTAAAGGTGTTTCCTACGGGAACGTAGGGCACTTCTGCTGAGACAGTCCTGACCGGTGAGCAACTGGGCCTCCGAGGGCTTCCTGGAGGTACCGGGGACCAAGGAGAGAGCCAGGAGCTCCCGGAGCACAAGGGTTCGAAGGGGGACAGGGTGAGGTGTCCTCCACATATAGTTAGAAAGCTTTGACTGAAACTGATGCAGGTCAATGTAACTGTCTATAATGTTTCTTCCTGTGGTGTTGTACATGTTTGTTCAGGTGTCCTCTTGTACAAGAGATGTTTAATGTCAATGAGACTACCTGGTTAAATAAAGATTAAGTCAGCACAAAGAGATGCATGTGTAAGTGAGTGATGCTGAGCTGTCCATGTGACTGTGCATTGCAGGGTTTTGCGGGCCTCCGAGTGGGGATAAAGGAGATCGGGGAGAGCTGGGGAGAGGGGGGCGCGAGGGGGGTCATCGGTGAGCTTCCTGTCTCCTGTCTGTGGTCTAATGCGGTTTATGCAATCTAAAAATCTGATTTTGTTCATTTTGAGGTGGAAACCATGATGTGATGTGTTGATTTCAGGGACTCTCAGGGGGAACCGGGTAAACCTGGTCAGGATGGAAAGCGGTAAGTTGATAAACAGGAATCGTTTTTGTTCGAAAGAAAAAGCAATTAAAAAAAAAGGGTTTCACCTGCATCCATTGCCACTCTTTACAGCACTAGTGACCTTTAACGGACATGAGATATGAGTGACAGGGAGCTGTTAGTTAATATTCCATATTAACCCCTTTCCTTTCAGCCGTATATGATCTGATTTTTATACAGTGTAATATTATATGTTGTTGCATAGATAACATAACATGTGTACTTACTGTTTGTTTGTCAAGTTCATCCCATGATTTAACAAATTGACTATTTGTTCATAGCGATACGCTGTTTGAACGTGAGAGGTAATCTTTAGGTGTTCTGTACTGTAGGGCACGTAACTGTTTGGTAATACAACCAGCCAGGGCTCCCTGTAAAGCATCAGAGTACGCTTTGGGGCCACTCCATCTCACCTCCAGTTCACCGTTAACTGTTAGTTAAGGGGGGCACTCATAGCATGACCGTTTATTCTGGAGGGAGGGAGGGGAGGGAGGGAGGGAGGGAGGGAGGGAGGGAGGAGGGAGGGAGGGAGGGAGGGAGGAGAGGGGATGGGATGGGATGGGATCGGGGGGGGTGAGCACTTCCTCATGCTTTTCCATTTTCCTTCCCTGCACGGGGAGTAGGGTCCACCAGGGCCAGCTGGTCTGCAAGGACAACCAGTGAGTAAACCAGTGGCCTGGGCCCAGGCTCGAGCTGTGGAGGGGAGCCTGGGGGAGGAGGGGGTGGGGTGGGGTGGGGGTGGGGAGGGGGGGGTTGGCTGGGCTGGGCTGCTATAGGACGGAGCAGATGGAGCTGTGTTTTCTCCTCTTCCCCGCGCTGGCACTCTGCACATCCCAAGACAGCCTGGGACTTTGGCAGCTCTTTCACTAACGCTTTACCTTCCTCTCCATCTCCTTCTCCTTTTTGGTTTCTCCTCTGCCCCCCCCCCCCCCCCACCCCTGATGTCTCTATCCCCTCTTCTGTGTTATCTGTTCCTTGTCCCTCTCTCCTCGCCACCCCCACCCCCCCTCTCTCTCTTCCATCCATTCTAGGGCATGCCTGGGTTCCCTGGAGTGCTAGGCAGACCGGTAGGTCCTATGTTGGCTGGCTCTGGCTCTGTCATGCGGGAGGGGGGGGGGGGGCGCTCTCACTTGCCTTTAGTTTGCGCGTTGTGAGCCTCTGTCTAGCGATGAGATGCTATCACACTGTGCTGCAGTGCACTGAGCCCTAAGCACGACGGGAGGGGACCACCTCGGCTTTAGCAAGTGGGACAAACTAATAAAAACATCTGCATTCACGCACAGATGTCCCTATTCCCCTAGCCTCTGGCACAGCCTGCAGTCTGTTGCACCACTTCAAACCCCGTTGATTTGTTTTGGGGATACCTCCGAAAATCTGGCCCGGCCTTTGGGAGTCTGCCCTTGATTTTGTTCTTCATGAAATATTTATCCCCACCACCTGTTCCCCAAGGGTAGTGTCAAATTCAGGATGGGTAGAATGTTTAATGTTTCATGTGCGAGAGATTTGTTGGCGAGATGAGAGGGGAGGGCTGACATGCTAAGCTGCAGTGCTAACCCGGGATTTAGTTCTCTTGTGATTGGAGTATTTATCGGAGTCTGCTTCATGTGCATGTGCCTTGCGATTTCCTTCGGAACTTGCATAAGCCTCTTAAAAGCATATATGTCTTTGCACATGTCAGTGTCTTTGATTATTGCTGTTTTTTGTCATATATTTCTCACATAGTTGTACATTGAGCGACTGGATGTGTGCGTGTGAGTATGATGATGGAATGGGAGTTGATTCTTGACGATTTACATCATGTCGGCGTTTTGTCAATCGTCACATTTGTCAAACATATCCTTACAAAGTTTAGATGAGCACATTGCTATGTAAATATGTCATAATTCAAAATGTGCCGCCTGTCTACACATCGCATGCATTTTTTTTTTTCAAAAAATGTAAATGCTTATTATGCGACTACAGCAGAGCTTTGTCATCTTTTCCACAGGGAAACCCAGGAGAGCCTGGAATTAGAGGTCCCACTGTGAGTAGCGTGACACACACACACACACACACACACACACACACACACATACCAACAGTTGCTGTACTGATGATTCCGTTGATGTTGACATAGGGTCCGATTGGCACCAACGGGCCTCCGGACCAGCTGGGGTGAAGGTGAGCACGCCTGAGCACCTGTGCCCCTTTCTCTTCACATTAACACTACAATAATACATGCGTTTGAAGCCAGTTGGCGGTCTGACTGCCCTTCGTCATCATCATGCTTAATGTCGTTGACAGGGCAATCACGGTGCGCCCGGCGTCGGTGTCCAGGTAACGCTTTTGATTCAGATCTCCCAGTAAAAATTATGTATTGATAACTGTGCTGCGACCATCCATTATCCAAGTGTGTACGACGTGGCAGTTGGTTTGAACTGATGTGAGATTCACCTCCGTCCCCTGCAGGGCCCCCCAGGTGCCCAGGGGAGCACGGGACTGCCGGGCCCTGCCGGCCCCGCTGGAGCTGTGGTAAGCTGCCATGAATCAAACCCATGGCTGCTGCTCTTTAGGGATGAATGGCCTTCCATACCTGCTTGTTGGTTTGTCATACTGTAATCCCTCATGCCCTTATCTCTCTGTCTCTGCAGGGTCCGCAAGGCCCTCCTGGGCTGTCCGGCCAGGTGGTGAGTAGAGCTTCGGCCTGTGGTGACCACAACAACCACCAAACACGTGCATGGATATGAGATGCAGATTTGTTCAATGTTGCACTCTAGCCAAATATTTGGCCAGACAAACAATATGGGAAAATGTGTTTTAAAATTTGCAAACTAACAATTGGTTGATTGAACAATGAGATGAACGATTCAGCTGCAGCAGTGCTATCAATAGATTGAATGCATTAGTTGGTCAATTTACCAAGGATTTAGTAAGGATTCATCCTGTTTTTTCCTCTTGGAAATATGATTCATTTATTCATGAGTTATGTTATACTATTCATAGTTATGTAATAATAACGATAAAGAAGTGCTATGCATGGTTGATTTTCTATTCCAATCCTAACCTATGGGTCTGACTTTGTTCCCACTCACACTGTTCAGCGATGGAGGTGTTTTTTGTGGCCTTTTACAGTGATTGTGTCTAACTCCACAGGGCGAGGGCGGCAAGCCTGGCGTCCCAGGTATAGATGGTGTACCAGGCAAGGAAGGGAACACCGGGATTACCTGGAAAACAGGTGTTGTGTGGTGTGTGTGTGTGTGTGTGTGTGCCTCCGTGCGTGCAAGAGAATCTGTTTCATGTGTATGTTTCTGTCAGTTTGAAGGTCTCTTTGTTCAAGGCGTGTTTGTGTTTGCCTGTGCAAGTTGCATCCACACACTGTGAGACATTTTCTTGTATCCCCAGCTCCTTCATAAGCTCATCCATCTTCATTTCCTCCCCCCAGGGCATAGCTGGGACCTCAGGACTGCTTTGGTTCAAAGGGGGAGCAAGGAGGACAGCGGGCCACCCAAGGGAAGGTATCATGCCAGCCAGCTGTTGTGTGTGTGTGTGGTGTGTGTGGTTGTGTGTTGTGTGTGTGTGTGTGTGTATGTCCCTTATGGGAGCAGTGCACATCGTTAGCCACGCAAAGGTTTTTCTGCAACACATGGCTGATCGCTGCAGTTCAGGCTGGCAGTGTCTGCCGCTGGCTGTCAACTCCATTCTGTACCCTTGTTGGCCAGCGTCTCTAAGAACCAGTTAATAAGCGAGATAATTAAACAAGTTCATGTAAGCTCATATGAAAATACACGCCTAATCACCTACCTCCATCCTTGTTTTATATTTCCAACTAAGGGCAACATGTTTTATTTCAAATGTATTTATAATGATAATAATAATTAGGGCTGCAACTAACGATTATTTCCATAGTCGATTAATCTAACGACAATATTTTCAATTAATCATTTAGTCTAGAAAATGTCATTAAATAATGGCAAATGCCATCACAACTTACCAGAGTCCAAAGTGATGTATTTAATTTGCTTGCTTATCTGACAAGCAGCCAGGAAAACTCAAGTATTCATTTAATAACGATCCATGAACCAAACATTTGAATTTCTGAAGCATCAAGCAGCCAAAATGTGTGGTATTTGTACTTGAAGTTTATCGAATATAAAAATTGATTCGAAGTTAATTTGTTGCGCGTTCGGCTAAACGATTACAACTATCGTTGCTGCCCTAATAATAATAAACAATAATAATAATAATAATAATATATAATAATAAATAATAATAATAATAATAATGAATAATAAAATAATAATAATAATAGTAATAATAATAATAATCATTAGTGTCATTTTATTTAATGAAGTATGTTTTAAGAACAGTGCTGCTGACCAAGTTTCCAGAGGAGCAGCGTTTGGCCCTGCGACGGTCAGTGGGCCTGATGGCCGCTGCTTGCCGTATTTGTTTTTACATATGGTAATTTGTCCTTATCAATGCTGCCATTTTGAGGCAAGGTAAAATGCCCTTGAGTTGACAGCCATCTGCAGCGCACAACAATGGCGGCCGTCCACAACGCACGTGGTGCCGTCGCGCGCAGGTCGTTAACCACTTCCAGAGCCGGGCCCGCACTGCATTATTAACGGCTGATTAATTATTTACACAAGCTAACGGTAGAAAAATAGATGCCGGTGGCGTGGCTGCGGTAAACAGCTTTTCTTCATCGTCTATACGATATGATGCCATAAGTGGCAGTCACGCTTTGTGGCGCATGTTATGTTCTCCTCTGTTGTCTGTCTTTCTTATACTGTTCAATTCATGTTATTCTTATCCCACCACTTCCGCTTTAGTGAGACAAACAAAGTCCTCCAATATCTACTTATCAACCTAAGAGCCGGCAGCATACATGGAGGGTATTGATCTCTGGAAGAGCTACAGCGAGTAACCACCAGAGATACATGATGTTTAATGAAAAGCAACCCTTTCAGGCACCGTTTCCTGCATCGACCGGACAATAAAGTGTACTTTTTCTTTTAAAAGTAATGATTGTCACTTTGTCTCCCCCCCATCTCTTATAGACTATGGCTGGACCCCTGGGCCAAAAGGACAGGATGTAAGTCTTCCAGATGGTTCTTTGCTTCTTTGAATGTAGAGAAGATAAACATCTTACTTCTCCTTCCACATTACCAGTGCTTTGTACAACATGCACCCCCCTTCCTCCATTGAGAAGTGTGTTTGTATGTCATGAAGACGGTGATGTTCTTCTGCGTGAGCATCAGAAACAGGAATTTTACCAGTGTCCATTCATAGACACTAAAGCAACTCAGTGTCCATGAAATGTTCTGATCCCCGCTGATCTGGCCCCCATATCCCACTGTGCCTGCTGCTCTGATCAACTGAAGACCAGAGAGAGAGAGAGAGAGAGAGAGAGAGCCGATGAGCATGTTGCATGTTCCACAAATGCGAGGCTTGGATTTGAAAAGTCATGACTAGTGAATGAAATGATGAGCGGCAAGACATCAAAGAGGGACCTTTGTAAAAAAACAAACATCTGATGGCTTATTGTGATTGATTGCAGGGCTTCCTGGACAAACCCCTGCGGGGATAACGGGAGAAAGAGGGTCTACCTGGTTTTTAAGGTGGGTGTGTTCAAACAAACCTTAACAGTCATGTTGTTGGCATCCACCCCAATGCCAATCGGTTGTGATGTATTTCTCTAAAAAAACTAAATGCCCATTGCTGCCATGTAGGGTGATAGAGGAGAGAGAGGCCCTGCAGGGATCAAAGGAGAAAGAGTAAGTAGCAGTGCTGCACTTCAAACAAGTGAACCTACCATATATATATATATACTGTATATATATATATATATATATATATATATATATATATATATATATATATATATATATATATATATATATATATACTGTATATATATATATATATATATGTCTGCCATTAAGATAGAAACTCATGTTCTTTTTTGTTTTTTTTAACTTTTAGGCCTTGCCTGGAGAACCTGGGACACCTGGAGAAGATGTAGGTATCCATTCGAATGAAACACAATGCCTTTCATATTCGCTGGTCAATCTGCTCACCAAAGCGCTGGTCATGACCAATATGTCTGCGTGGTTAAATAGCCCAGTCCACTGTGGGTGGTGTCATTGCAATTTCTTATGAGACAGATTGAGACTTCTAAATGTTAAAGTAACACACAATAGTTGTAGGATTATCAAAAGTATTTAATGTATGTATACACGAGTCCCCTCTCTAACAGAGTGGGCCCAGATTATTCTACCTTTACTGGATAAAGGGCCCATCCAGGAGAGAAGTAAATAATGACACCCAAAAAAACAAAAAAAACAAACATTCAAATATAGTCATTCAGACTATATTTGTACAGTCCCAGGGTGAGAGTGTCGAGTCCCAGACATGCTGGGTTTGTGATTTGGTGAATTCTGACACAGCCTTTGCACCATCTGTCTGCAAAGCTCGGTTCGTCAGACCTCCTAAAAGATCCCAAAATATTGAAAGTAGTTATCGCAGAACAAAATGTCAGCGGTTTAATTTGCCCTCCAGACAACAAAATCCAGCAAGAATGAAGCTGTGGAGGTGGTATACTTTAGATCACGTAAGAAGGAGGAATTACGTTGTGTGTGAGGTGCTTGAGAACAGGGGAATTGGTGTCATTCAGAGTGAGGGATGAGAGAAATAAGATGCAATCACATCAGCATCATTACTGTTGATAATGACACTGCGCCATTAGTAGCAAATGGTTTACTTAAAGCAACATCGCCAGAGATGTGTTTTTCGATTTTGTGCTTACGACTGCGGTTCTTTTGTCAATGGCTCATTTCCAGGGCACTCAGGTTTAAGCCTGAATGACGCACTACCTCCAAACACATTCTCTGCGTGAGTCCTTAAAACTCGTCAAATCCCCAGTTTCCCATCAGTCCAAGTGTGTTCAGAAGTTTCGACCTCCAATTCAGCCGACCACAGCATATCTCAAGCTCCCATATGTGACAATGGGAATCTTTTAGCCTGAAAGGGGTGAATGAACATCAGTTAAAGGAACTCAGGCAGCACGGTTTTCGCTCTCCATTGCGCACCAGCAAGACTGTGAGTGGCCGCAAAGAAAAGGTATTCAGTGTGCTATCCGATAGCACAGCCAGTCCTGGTAAGCTATTGTGCAAACCAAGGTCAACGGGAGGACAGTGAAAGGCTTGTGGGATATAGCCCTTAGTGAATATTATAAATCCCCCCTGCTATTTGATGACTGTCGAACCTTTTAATCTTTAAATGTTATATTTACTAGTGCAGTGCCTGTTTAAAACATGCAATGTACGGTACAGGTCGATTGCTTGGCTCCCGATGGGGTATGAAGCCACACGGATGACAGAAGAAGAAAACTGCGTCACCCGCCGAATACGATGCAGCTGCGCCCTGGAATAAAATATTCTCCGCGGTTATAAAGTAGAGCCATGAATTTATTAGCGGAGGTATTTTGTCAGCAGTAAAGTTATTAGTCTTATAACTTAAGTATTGCAAACTTACACAATTTGAGTTACAATGGCAGAATTGCGCTGTTCCTGTATCCGCTCGTGCTCAGACTTCAGGGAAGTGAAGAAGAGTTGGGTTGTAACATGCCTGTAAAGGCCCGCTGTGGACGTAGGTGAAGACATGCTGCTGCACAGAGCGTCACTTGTTTATTCAAAGTGTATTAATATTGAATTTGTCGCGCCAAATTGCATCAAATTCGTCCTTGGGTCACCAGCAATACACCCGCCAACTGTGAAGTAGATAGGATGAACAGTTCTCGAGATATGCGAACATACACATACATACACATACTGTACATACATAGATACAGACAGATCCTCCTCACTTTTTACTTAGATGTATATCTCGGCTATTCATGTTTTTCATTGTTGGTTTCTTAAAAAAAAACAAAAAAAAAACAGATGATATTGCTGTTTAAAGACAGACAATAAGCGTTGTCCTGTATTCATACATGAATAAATATTTCCAAATACCATCTCCTCTGAACCTTTTAGGTATTAACCTTCAACACCAACACAAAAATTGATGTTATGTCTATTTACGCGTCCTCTCTTCTCTGCCCTTCATTCAGGGTGCACAAGGTCCAGCCGGGCCCCAAAGGAGATCAGGTGAGCACACTGTTAAAAAAACACTACTCTAGAAAACAATTGTTGTACTTCTATAAAAAAACCAGAATCTAAATGTTTGTTTTCTTATTCTCTATGCTGGAGTTTTCACAGACACAGACAAGACTAGCCCCTCATACCCCCATTGAATGATACCCTGGATTATACCCCAACTCATAACCCCTTTTTACTCCCACAGTCCCACATCCATATTATATTATTAGTACTATTATTCCCACCAAAGGACCATGAGTTAAAATGTGTTGACTTTGGATGACCTACCTATTGACAATAGATAGAAAGTCCAAGTACCACCTTAGTATGTATGAAGTTTAAAATGCAATTGGTCCCCTGATCCACATGTAGAAGGGTCTGTCGATAGAAATAAACGTGTGTGTGCAGGTTTCAATTAAAAATGTGTCAATAGCCATGTCATAGGTAAATGGACTTGGTGTCGGACATTAACATAACAACCTTGTGTTCCAGGGAGATAAGGGCATAGGCCTGTCCGGTCCCTCCGGCCAACATGGACCAGGGGTTAAAGGTCAGTGACAACATGTGGCAACACAAAAGAGTGGCTGACAAAGAAAACACCAAACAACTCGGATACCTCACGGAAAATGTGTCAAATGCTCAAATTTGGTCGTAGCGTAGTCAAAGTCAATTGTATTTCAAAGTCAAAGTGAATACAATGTATTCTATTCTTGTGTGCATGCACAAGCACAAACCAATGGTAAGGCCGTGTATTAGTCTTCACGGCTACTTCTGTGTTTCAGGGAGATCCAGGGCTTCCTGGTCCTGCCGGCCCCCGGGGCCCAAGGTCTGGTGGGCAACGCGCCTGGTCGGCCTGAGAGGAGAGGTCGGAGAACCAGGACCTCCAGGACCCCCGGGGGAACGGGTGGGTCTAGAACTCAGACACGTCCTCTCCCACTTCCTCCTACGCTTCCTCCCGTACAGCCCAGTATGCCGCTGTACTGTGGGGAGTTTAGTCTGTGACGGAGTGATGTTCATGAAGAACTATATTATATATATATATATATATATATATATATATAATAATCTTATTTGTTATCTGTCTGCTAGGGTCTCCAAGATTCTCAGGGCGGGCAGGCAACCCTGGGGCTCCTGGTCCCGCTGGACCTCTTGGGCCTGCAGTGAGTTTATTCTTATATTCATTATACAACAGTTAGTTCCGACCAAGTCATTTGATTGGACAAGAGGCATTTCATAAGTGCTGATATATATATATAGTATAACAGCACTGGGACTTCTAACTTTACGTATCACTCCTTTTTACAGGTCTTCTTATCACCGTTAATTAATTATTAATTATTTATTACATTAATGATCGTTATCCATTAAAATAACTTATTTCACTGGTTGCACAATAAATGGAAATGTACAAATAAATGTACATGATACGAAGTAGCTGGCCTGCAATCACGTGTACGCCTACACAAAGTAGCAAGCTAGTGTGCAGGAAAATGTTTGTGTTGCTTGGCAACAGCCAGTCCCATCCAGTTGCTGAAGTATTTGTGTTGGCGGAACCAAATAAATTATTAAACAAACGAACAAATCATAATCTGTTGTCGCTTATTACTGTTCTAGAACTGTTTATTATCTTCGGTACTCGGCCTGTAGCCTCGTACCTACGACCGAATCACAGCCGTGCTGATATTCATATAACAGCACTCCCTCTCGTGTGATATTATCTGTTACCCTCAAAACATGGTAGCAGAAGCTATAAAACGTATGTCTACAAAAGTTTGCTCCTTTCAGGGGAAAATCATATAGTGTATGGCAGGCCGTTCGACTCCCAGGCCTCTCTGGCTACTGGGTTTGATCCCCAGTAGCCAGAGAGGACGAGGTTACTTAATATGTACTAATGCACGTAATAGGAAGGCATGATGTTTCATGGTTACATTTCTTTGTGTTTTCTAGGGCACGCCAGGTATTGACAGGAAAAGGAGACAAGTGAGCTAGTAAATGCTTAATGAGTCATGCAGAACCTCTAATATGCACTGTGCTGTACAAAAACAAGCACACGGCGTCCGCTGGTTTCTAATGCTCTTCTCCTCGTCGACAGGGGGAGTTGGAGGGAGTAGCAGGACAGAGAGGAGAGCGGGGTGACCAGGGACCAGAGTAAGTGCTCTGTTACTTACCGTATTGCTCAAGTAGTGTTCCCGTCTGTTTGAATTGAATTACATTATGATCAATGTGCTTGCGTCCTGATTGGTGTTTGTGTGGGGTTTGTTGATGTTGTTTTTTTTTGTTCCCAGGGTGAAGAAGGCCGCGCTGGTGTGGACGGGAACGTGGACCGACGTCAATATCAAGATTTATTTTTTACTATTAATTAATCCCACTCCTCCTTGATGCCTCTAAATGGGGACGAGAGGTTCTTGTTTTCAGTTCAAGCGTGTTGAGTATTGAAACTGAAATGGTTTGGACGTAGACTTCATGGAAAGTTCAAAAAGTTACAGTGCTATGTGATGGTAACATGCCATTTCATATTTCTCTGAAGGTAATTCAAGGTTATTCAGGATAAAATCACGACATACAATATTAGTATGGCCATGAATTGACCGCGGTAAAACCTAGCATGAAATGGCACCGCTTAACAATGGAACATTGTGTTCATTAGGGTCCTGCTGGTAGCCGTGGCGACCGGGAGACAAGGTAACTGACATTGGTCCTTTTCAGCCCATTTGGAATATCCTCCCAATTATGTCTCCCGAGAATTGGGCTCCTGTTATGACATCGATGTATTGACAGGCTGAATGAAAGTTGCTTTCAATTTATCACAGGGAAATTGGTCCACAAGGTGACAAAGGAGAGAAGGTAGGCCATTTTAAAGTCTAATGAGTATTGTGTGTGTGTGCGCTGTGTGTGTGTGTGTGTGTGTTGTGCGTGCGCACGCAAGAGATGTGCATTTCTTCGCTTGTTTGCATAAATCAGGCCAAGCTGAAACAAAAAAACCCTCAGACAGGCGAAGGCAGGATTTATTGTGCGATAGGTGATTCGATGAAAGACTATCTGAGATATTTATCCATTTTCGCATGCGCCCCCTCCCCCCCCAAAAAAACCCTTATGAATGAGGAGACAATGGTAACACGAAGCCAATGAAATGAGATGAGACATATCTCACATATCCAACCCCCCCCCCCCCCCCCCAGCTCAGATGGCTGCTGCTGATAATCATTATTTTCCCCTCCACAGGGGGATACTCTGCTGGTGGGGACCTCCCGAGAGAAGGGCAACAAAGAGAACTTGTCAGTGAACGCCATCACCCCCCCCCCCATCCCTATCCCATCCCTTCTAAAAATAACCGTCTTGTCTTCATTACACTCATACGCATTGATTTTATGGCAGCGGCGGCCATCGCTAACCCATCGTCGTCGTTTGTGCTGCTTGTATTGCAGGGGGACCGGACCTAAAGGTGTGCAGGGGGAGAAGGGCGTCAAGGGTCAGGAGGCCCAGCGGGGAGCAGGTGAGTGGTTGTTTCAGGAGTCACCTCCCGGTTCCATCCAGGGCCGACACCCACTTAGAAGATCAGGTGTTGTTATAGATGGAAGCTGTATATGAACACCGTGTGTGTGTGTGTGTGTGTGTGTGTGTGTGGTGTGTGTGTGTGTGGTGTGGGTGTGTGTGGTCCACATCAGGGTCTGCGGGGGAGCCTGGAGACAGAGGGGGGTCTACAGGTTCCAGGGGGCGGGGCCCTGGCGGTCAGAAGGTAAGTGGCTGCGGAGGATGAGGTCATCATGGTGTTCATTAATATATGGCCTGTCAGACGCACACACACACACACACACACAACACACACACAAACACAAACACATACAATAGCACTAAACAGAGGCCTCTCTCTCTCCTCCTCTCCATTCAAAGGGCTTTATTGAAATGAAAATGTACATTTACTTTGCCAAACCCCAAAACAAATAAGATACAAATAATAATAGTAAAAAGTAAAGTAAGGTAGTACAATATATACAAATTTAAATGTGCATATACACGTCTCTTTGTACAGGGAAGGCAGGCTGCACGGAGTACCTGGAGAATCTGTGAGTCCATCGTTTCTTCCTCTTTTGTTCTTCCTGTTCTTAACGTGAGCTGATGTATTTGACTCTGTCAGGTTCTGTCTTCCCTGGTAAAGGCTGGTGTTGCTTCTGCCTCTTCAGGGTTACCAGGGAAAGACGGCCTGTCAGGGCTTAGAGGGAGAAAGGAGATTGGATTAACTGGGATTCGGGGAATCAAGGTATTTTGAATGTATGTGTTTTGTGCACATGCGAAAGCGTGTGTCTGTGCACGTGTGTGTTGTGGTGG
>JAOPHQ010006363.1:0-17500 GCA_030340625.1 Merluccius polli
ACACACACACACACACACACGAACACACACACACACACACACACACACGCACGCACACGCACGCACACACACACACACACACACACACACACACACACCTTGAAGGCCACCTGACTCTTCGTCACGTTGCTGAGGATAATGAGGCATTTCTTCTCCGTCTCCTTGGAACCAAAGCTGAGTTCTTCCGCTGGGCTGGAGAAGCAAAACAAGATCAAAGCGTTTATGTGAACAGCAGCCTTAATGGTGGCGGGTTGCTGTGGGGGAATACAGAGCTGAAACCGGCTCTGTATTCCCCATCAATAAACACCTCGACGCCGACTCAGTCCACGCCGCCGTATGTTTAACAATTCAAAAACACCCGTGTACCGCGGGACGCCGTCGGAAAAGAAGAAAAATACAACGCCGCTCCGCTTTGAAGCGCGGCTCTGTTGTGGCTGCTTGACCCGCCGTCCGCACCGCGCGTGTTCAGATGAAGAGCTCCAGTCTGTGCTCTGCGATTAGCCAGAGACCGCTAGCTAGCGCCTCTCCCCGCTGCATATCAACTACACTGTCTGCTTCCATCCAGACGTTCCCCCCGGTGAGAGGCACCATCTCGCCGCCCGGGCCCTTACCTAACATACCCCTCTGGCCCAGAGTGTGTGTACGTACGAAACACACACGCACACACACACACACACACACACACACACACGCGTCAATCCAGTTAAAAAATGTGCCCGTTTATGTTGACTCCAAAATAACTTCTGAGCAGTGTTCTAGCAAATAAAAGGGAGACAGAAACGTTACCAATTACACCCTTTTACACCCCAATGTACATTGAAAGTAAAAAGATTACAACGTCCAGGTTGCTCCTCGGTTAGCTCAGGGCTCTGTTTGCCCAATTTCTTCTCCAAACCTACAACTAGCCTGTCATTTAATGTAGGCCGGCAACAAATAGTCAATTCATTGATTATTACTGAAAATTAATTGAATCACATTTTTATAATCGATGAATCGTTTATGTCATGTATCAAGTACAAATACCAAACATTGATGCTTCAGAAATTCAAATGTTTGGTTCACGGATCATTATAAATTTAATACTTCAGTTTCTATTGGCTGCTTGTCAGATAAAGCAAGCACATTTGGAACGTCACTTTGGACTCTGGTAACTTGTGATGGCATTTGCTATTATTTATGACATGGTCTAGACTAAATGATTAATCGAAAATAATTATCGTTGGATTAACCGACTGCGAAAATAACCGTTAGTTGCAGCCCTGCTATGAAGCCCACCACAGCATTGGGATCTCCCCTTCCCCTTTCATGTGTGCTGCAAACTGGCAAACTGGCGCTCCCTTGAGGACGAAATACAACTCCGGAGGTCATGGAAACCTCGTGACAAAATATTCTCAAGATAAAAGCAGAACCACACCCACCACCCCCAAAGCGCTCATGCTAAACCACCACGGTCTCCGATTGGCCGAACCCAGCTCTGAGACGGTGCTGCCTTTAAGGTTTGAAATAATCTCTTTATCACTATAATACATAGCCTCTAGTCGGTTAAGACCTTCTGATCAAAGACTAGAATATGCAAGGGGAGGAAAAAACACCTGCGGACATTATTCTTTTGATGACGCATGACATCATGACAAACGTGAAGAGACCGCGCTTAGCACTCACCTGAAACGTGACTAAACAATTGAAATGCGCCGAATGCAGATGAACACTCCCAACAACTTCAACAACAACAACACAAACAGCAGCAGAGTAGCATGTCAAATGACGAGATTTGCATTGATGAGGAGATCGTGTGTATCAGCATTAAGTCTTCCTTTCACGTCTCTCCTCCTGACGCCTATCCAATCGTCGGGTCACATTTGTCTCTGAGAGGCACTCCATCCGAGCGCACTGTGCTATATTAGGTCCTCATTGTGTTACTTTTGAACTGGTGTCATTCAAAAGCCCAGCGTTACGAACCGCCGTGAAGAGAGCGTGGAGACACAGCTCAATGGGCCATTTCATGGTGATATGGGAGCTTTAACAACAACAACCACAACAGCAACAACAACAACACTTGCTCTTTTGTGAGAGACAAACTCGTCTTTCCACAGAACGTCATTGATTCTCGGAGCACGGGGGAAAAAAATGAACCGATCTCCACCGAACGGAGAATTGATTCGACACCGCTCATTTTATTCCTGCCTTCTGCAACAGGAAAATCAATTTGTCGGGGAAGGTTAAATCCCAACACAGTACATATATTGAAAAACACCAAAAACTGGTTCACTGGTTCATGTGGGTCTAAACAGCATGTAGGGTCAACACACAGTTTAACACAGGATAGATGTGGAAGATATCTGGGATCCAGCCGTCCTATGTTATAGCAGAACTACTGATCCAGCGGTCCTACTATGTTATAGCAGAACTACTGATCCAGCGGTCCTACTATGTTATAGCAGAACTACTGATCCAGCGGTCCTACTATGTTATAGCAGAACTACTGATCCAGCGGTCCTACTATGTTATAGCAGAACTACTGATCCAGCGGTCCTACTATGTTATAGCAGAACTACTGATCCAGCGGTCCTACTATGTTATAGCAGAACTACTGATCCAGCGGTCCTACTATGTTATAGCAGAACTACTGATCCAGCGGTCCTACTATGTTATAGCAGAACTACTGATCCAGCGGTCCTACTATGTTATAGCAGAACTACTGATCCAGCGGTCCTACTATGTTATAGCAGAACTACTGATCCAGCGGTCCTACTATGTTATAGCAGAACTACTGATCCAGCGGTCCTACTATGTTATAGCAGAACTACTGATCCAGCGGTCCTACTATGTTATAGCAGAACTACTGATCCAGCGGTCCTACTATGTTATAGCAGAACTACTGATCCAGCGGTCCTACTATGTTATAGCAGAACTACTGATCCAGCGGTCCTACTATGTTATAGCAGAACTACTGATCCAGCGGTCCTACTATGTTATAGCAGAACTACTGATCCAGCAGTCCTACTATGTTATAGCAGAACTACTGATCCAGCGGTCCTACTATGTTATAGCAGAACTAATGGGGGGAGACGGCACAGAGCCTGGGCTGGAAACCAAAGATTGCAAGGGGCGGAGTTACGCGTTGTTTCCTGTATATATGGCGGGTTCCTGTTATATCCCGGAGATATTCTCCCGAAGAAAACTCATTCATATGTGAGACTCGGGTGTAAGTACCTAACGTGTAGCAGAGGGCCTTTGAAGATGGTCAGGGGTTTGCGGACCACCCTGGTCCGACTGACTGGGTCTCCCTTATCGCTGTCCTCCGATCGCAGACTGTCCTCCAGGAAATTCACCTGAAACCACAGAAGAGAGAGCCCTGGTCATTAGAAGGTGGCTGGACGGGACACACTGATAACTGCCACCGCATCAACGCTGTCTCGCCACTTCCTTTGGAAGCGCAGCGGTTGGCCCTTGACCTCCATACGGAGAAAGTTATCAGCTGATGAAGTCATATATAATAATTTATTCGCCGCCTTTCTGAAATTAAGTGGGGTTGAGTTAGGGGACTGTGTTTTATAAAATATTAGTGAGAACAATCTTGTGAGGACCAAAGGTTAATCCCTTTCTTTTTCTTTGTTTCTTAGAAAAATGTTTAATGCCTCAAGTTGAGTGGTTGAACTCGGGAAACGACATATCGAAAATAACCCACAAGCATATGACCTCTGACAAGATGTTGTAAGAGGCAGACTCATCTCATGTCCCTCTAGTCAGCACTTTCATTTGAACCATACACACTTCCTTTACTACCAGAGAAAACACACACACACACACACACACACACACACACACACAAAAAGCACCTATTATAATCACAAGACCACACCGGACGCAACAGCTGACCGGAAAAACACAGCGTGGACATCTTATAATAGAGACAAAGGTCATTTGGAATCATGCATGCTAGCTTCCCTCCTGTGTATGTTGTTAGGGGAAGGGGAGGGGGGGTGAAATCACAGGTTGTGGTAGACAGATGGGAGAGTGGGCACAGTGTGTGTGTGTGTGTGTGTGTGTGTGTGTGTGTGTGTGTGTGTGTGTGTGTGTGTGTGTGTGTGTGTGTGTGTGTGTGTGTGTGTGGGAGGTTAATGTGGCTCCTCTCTGACAGAAAACACGTCGGTGACTCAGAACGGAGGTGCTGGTTGTACTACTGTGATGAGCAACAACTGTGATGAGCTCCCCAACTGAGTCAGTGGGATAGTTTATGTGAAGGCTTCTGCTGCAATAACGACATGAGAGTCTCATGTGTGACTTCCGAAATGTCTCGTCTTTATTCATTTGAAAGCAAAATCAAAATGGAGTGCAACAAAGTCAAGTCATTAAGTAAAGAAGCCACTGAAAGGAAATGTCAAACCATACTAGTGTTATAGTTTAAATGTAATACAAATGGTATATGTATGATTAGGATTTAACTAAGATTAATTCATTACGATTTCTATTCATCACAATAATCAAATTCAGCAGACTAAGAATCAAAATAAATTTAAAACAAGGATTACATAACATCATTTCAAAAATAACAAATCAATTGTTAAAATCAATGTTAAAATAACAATTTTGATGTAGAAATGAAATGATTACATTGTACTTCATAGTTTACACATAATTTGTGTAAGAAAAAAAATCATTGTTTTTTTTTCTCCATTTTCTCCATTACTCAAAGCTGAAATATATGTAGATGGATGTTATTGATTATGATGATAGTAGAATTAAGGCACAACATCGACTTTAATATCATTAGTGTATGACACATAGTACTAACGATGACATTAGTAGTACTATTCCTATTAGTGAAATAAAGTGAAATAAAAACAAAACATGTTTAAAACGATATAAATATTCCAGCAGGATAAATCATTTAGTGCTGAGTTGTATCAACTTCTCTACTGTTTTATAACAGTATTTTCAATACAAAAGGTATTCAAGAGTTTGAAATGATCAGTGCAGGATGTGACAGTCTTTGGGGAAACAGAAATATACTCGGGTTAGTAGAGAGAAGTACAGCATTTAAAATGTTCTGGACAATACTGGCAAACCTTTCAAAATTTGTGCTTTACAAAAACATATTTGTATCCCGGTCAAGAATTCACAATGGCGCTGGTGGGAGTGTTAATCTGCTCGTGGTTCAAACCGTGAAATGTTAAAACCTTTATAAAAAAAAAAACCTGTGACCCAAGGGAGACTAGGGTCAACAAGGGAGAGACCAACGGGCTGGGGTCAGGGAGGGAGGGAGGGAGGGGCCATATACGACGCGCCGCCTTTCCAGATATGTCCGGGCACTCTGAGCTCCTTGTGTGGGGGGCGAGTGACCTCACAACTGCCTCACCTCCACCAGCCCTTGTTTTGAAAACAGAGAGAGAGGCAATCAGTTGTCAACACAGTGCTGGAACCCGGGCGGACACTCGGTCACAAGTCACAGTCACACTTGTGCGTTTGTATTTTTTTGTTGTTGTCCTTCGGCAGGGGTCCATAAATGTCGTATTGTCCAGATGAATTGGCCGGGGGGTTTCAAATACACCTCAAGTGTAGCTAGGCTGGTATTCCAACCAAAGCCACAGACTCAACAGCAGTTGCCTTAGCTAGCACACCTTAAAACCACAGCCACCAAATCATAGCCTGATCAGACAGATCAGATGACAGGGAATACAAGGCTCACCTATCCTTCCTGACGTCGACTAGTTTGGCACATTCTCATGCTATTATTACATTCAACACCGCTCAACAGAACAGCTTCCCATGCTAAACTAATACTAGGGCAAGAATACCAGTTCAACTGCCAGTTCACTGTTATGGAAAAAGGCTGACAAGGCAAACTCTACAAATAGCTCCAAGCAGAAGACTGAATCCGTTTCTGTGAACAGCTGACAAACAGCCGCAACCTGTGTGATTACGCTTCAACTACTGAACAACCGGTCTCCTTTTTCCCCGAGCAAAATCTGTTGTGACTGAGTGACTAATTGGGTGATTGGTCGTCATTGGCAATGCTGCTGTTTGTTCCCCGGTGGCCAATGGGAGCAGCAGCAGCAGCACCCCCCTCAGTGGGTCTCTCCCCAGAGAACACAGAGACGTCTCCTGAGGCTCGGGTGCAGGTGAAAGATGAAGAGCCTCAGAGTTTAACATCAGAAGGTTTGCCGTGTCGGGGGTACGATGTGTGCAACGACTGACCGGGGGCTCGAGTCCCCTGTTATCACATTTAGGTTAATACAGCGACTGCGGATATCTGGGTACTGAAATGACAAATTAATATTGATTCGTTCAAGCGTCATAATAACACTGGATAGCGAACGTTAGGGCTGGGTGATAATTCAATATTATCATTGATCGTCTTTGAACGGTATTGTATCGCCATGAAATGAAGATATCAACCTATCGTGATACACCGTTTTTATAGTATATATATCGTAATGAATTACCATGAGAAGATGTGCTATTAAAATGATCAAATATGAGGTTTGAAACATCAGTGAGCAGGAAAATCCTGCCCAAAACCATACTTTACATTTCCATATACTTCAATGTAATGACCCTCAGTTAAGACTGTTTAGAGTGGTATTTTGACTTCATGAGCATATCATGATATTTAGCGATATCGTGTAAAATTCCCCATAATTATCGTGATAATAAACGTTTCCATATCGCCCGGCCCTAGACGAGAGAGACCGAACACGCATGGGAATGCAGAGAGGGTTCTCTCTTGGAATATGCGCCGAAACCTCCTCCTCACGATGGCCGTCTCCTGAGATGACCTCTTTAACTGCCTTTCTCTATTCACATGCACGCGTGGACGGCCTGCTGTCAGCCAGAGCGAGCAGCTAACCAGATTATAAGAGGGCAGGCTGGATAGGCCGTGGGAGGCTATCGGGGGAAAATGCGGCACATGTCAACAGCCTGGGCTGCGGCCAGTGTGCTAAACTAGGCTGCATGGAGAAAGCCAAGGGAGCGGCATCCAAAACCTGCGTACTACGTTCTACATACTACAGTGTGTAATGTTTTTGCTGGCATACTATTTAGTATGCCAAAAGTGGGCATTTTTTCATACTACGGTGTGGTGGAATTCAACCCGACGAGCGTAATCGAGGTACTTTTATCCAAACGGTGCGATATATGTTATATATGACTGCAAGAATAATAATAAAAGCATCGCTGTTATGTATTATATACATGCTTTGTAGTATAACTAGTTTATTATTATTTGAGTTGCTTGTTTATTGGGGTTGCTGGTCTCGGGTTGTAGAGGTTATTAATAACATTTAATAGTTTGTTTACGGTCGTAAATGGATTAAGGGTAATACAATTTTCGCCGAAAATAGTACGCCATCTGTGTGTAAATATGATTTCGGACACACTCCATACTACTCTCGCCTACGACGCAGTATGCTAGTGCTGAGATTCTGATGCAGCCTATGAGAGCTGTGCCGTGGGTGTGCCATGGGTGTGTTGAGGCCCGGCTCTGTGGAGGGTGTCTGTACCAGAACCAGAGCCAGGACCAGAACAGAGACCGGACTCTGGTGAGCCCAACGGAGCTAGACTCAGACAAGGTCAATGATGAAGCCATTTCTCAAACAACAACAACAACAACAACAAACAACCACAAACAAACACACAACACAACACAACACACAGCCCCAGGCCCTGATAAGAGAAGCTGAAATGTGGGGGTGAGGCAGTGTGTCAGGGGGAGAAGAGGATGGGCAGCATCAGTAGTGGTGTGCATGTGTTTGTGTGTTCATATGTGTGTGTGTGTGTGTGTGTGTGACGGGCTTGGCGAGATCAGAGGATGACGAGGGGAGCGGTGGGCTGAATGCGGCGCTGGGGTGTATGGGTTATTGTTGCAGGGATTACACGGCGGCGCGGGACAGTGGGAGTCACCTTGACGAAGACAAAGAGCGCTGGCTTAACGACACGCCCAATCAGGGTATTATTAACGCCATTTAATTCACGCTTAAGTCTCTGCGGAGAAAACCCATTTACATGCTGTAATCGGCTAGGAAAAAAAAATTGGAAATGAGGCAAAATGTCTCGGTAAAGACAAGGCTCTCCACTGCACAGTTTTGAACTTTATCCAACAACAAACATCGGTGGCTTATGGCTTATCAGATTCTACTGCTTCTGGACGTCCCACTGAGGTCACTCTGTCTCATCTCCCACTGATGAGTGACTGTGAGTGAGTCTTCCTGTTGTTGTTAAGACTAGATGGGGGGGGGGGGCTAGGGGGGTGGAGTGGGGCTGTATTACAGAAAAAAGATTCATCATTGCTCCTTTTGAAGGCAATGTCCCAGCTCACCCTACTCTGTGTACATCCTTGAAATTTGCATTTCTATATGTAAAAGAAGACTTCACTATCAGATTCCACAACGGCGAGGGTGAATGAAGAGAACGCACAACCCCCGCCGACCACACGATGCACTTGCAAATGGCAAGTGCACTTGCAAATGGCTTGACACTTCAATCACGCAATGCAATCATATGACTCTTACCTTTACTACGAACTGCAATGGCAAGTATAGAATTACAACAAACTGAAAAACAAACTGCAATGGCAAACTTAGAGGACAATACCGGTCTGGGCGATCAAACCATCGTAATCGCCTCTCCTGGCTTCACTAAAACATCCGTTACCAATATCATTCTCTGTGCCGATTCTGCGTAAGAGCATTTCATGTGAGCATGCCAGCCACGAATGTAAACAATAGCAATATAGCTCTTTGTGATCTTTGTGTACTTGTATGGCGATTCACTGTTATTGTGTCCATAAACCCTGTACTGACCGATGCACATTGATCCCAAAAGACAAAAGTGATACATCGCTATTGTTTACATTTGTGGCAGGGACAAGGGACATCGAAGTAATTTGAACAAATGATATTGGTAATGGATATTTCAGTGAAGCTAGGAGCGATGGTTACAATGGTTTTATCACCCAGACTGGTCTTGTCCTTTAAATGGAAGAACATTTTAATTTATTTATTACCTTTTTGATCTTTTTCGAGTCTTCAGAGTTAAAGCTGGCCTCCAGGGTCTCCTTCACCTCTTCACCCTCCTTGCTCTCCACGTCCTCCTCGCTCCCCATTGGCCCGTTCTCCTCTTTCACAATCGGCCCATTGTCCTGGACGGGTGTTAGAAAGTCGTCGTCGGGGAGGGGAGGGTAGCTGTACTTGAAGGGATCCTGGAATTTAAATTACCATGATGAAAAATATGAAAATATGTAATGTGCATTTACAATATACATGGATATCATACACCCACCTTACACACACCATTGAATAAACAATTGTGAAGTACATTACATCCAGTTCTTTCTATACAGCGTGATAATGATCGTACCGTTCCTCCCATGTGAGGCGGCAGGTATTCAGGGTCGATTAACGTCAGCACCTCAGACCTGGAGGTGAACTTCAGCTTGCTAACGGCTTCAGGACCCAACCAGGTCTTCACAATCTTCCACGCAGCTGCAAAATTAACATGAATATGATTATTATTAATTCATAATAAGAGAAAAATAAATGCTTTATTTTTACAGAAATTAAAAGGCTTGTTCCAAGTCTTACCATTCATGATCCAAGGCATATCCACAATAATCATTTTGGCTGAAAAAAATAAAATAAATAAAAAGGTTAGTGATAGTATTTCAGCACTTAGCAGAATCCACTATAAAAATTGCTAAATCAGAACAACTTCTACTATCCTTGTTCTACAACCGTAGAAGAAGTATAGTGCACTCGATTGTGTTTGCGCTCTCATACAACCATTACTTACATAAAAACTTTGGGTAGTAAATTTTGAAGCAATTGATGATGTACTTCACAAAGTCCATGTCCTAAAAGAGTAAACATGGTGAGAAGGAAACAAATTATTGAATGGAATCCAATAAACAGCAGACCACTCAACACAACAGCAGTGACATTTGCACACATTAAATATGCTCCTAGAATTAGAAATGTTGAAGTGGCCAGAACAATTTCTGCCTCAACATCTGCCCCCCATTTGACACACAAGAGATGGATGGCTGCAGTTTGGCAACAATTTTTTAATGAAACAGAAGTGTCTTTTAAATTCTGTCGCACACAGTGCCATCCAGTGTGGCACAGGGCTATTCAACGGGATGATTGTATCACCTTGGCATCTGGCCATTGCTTCGAGTCACCTCGAGGGACATTATATAAAAGTTAAAACAATAATAAAAAAATACAATAATAATAATAACAACAATAATAATAATAATAATAAAGTAGCTCAGCTTCAACTGCCCATTCAGCTCCGTGATCTCGTCACGGTGTGTACAGAACACATGGTTACAAACATGGGGTCTCCAGTTCCATCACTGTTGTGATAATGGCGTAGTTTATCTTAAAAAACATTTGTCTTGCTTATCAAACCAACTGCCCATGGGTGAATGAGAGCTGCCTCTTCTGCCTGGCTAGGCTCCACAGACTGGCTGCAAAACTCATTGCTATGCGACAAAGTCCCTGCTAGAATTAATGAGCGCTTACTGGCTAGGTGTACTACCAGTCACACTGCAGCAGCTTAGCAAAACTTCCATTACAATGTTACTACTGCTCCTCTAAATCCACTAAGTCCATATTTGGGTTTCCCCACATATATGTGTGGTGTTTGGCGTGTTCCTGCATACGGGCGTTTAATTGAGACATTTATCCCGCAGGGAGTTGAGCTGGTGGACTGAGCTGGGCGACGGGGAGCCGAGCGCCTCGTACAGTCAGCGTGTGGATTAGCTGGTCCGACTTGGATTTAAAGGTCACTGTAATCTCCCAAGTGTCAAAGAGTATCAGTCCCTTCGAAGACAGTGACTTGAAATGGGGCAAGACATGAATAAATAAAAACTATAAATAACTTCAATAATAAATAATTAAGGGTTTATTATTGAATAGGACCAAATTTAAAAATGGCAGAAGAGAATCGGAAAATAAATTTAAAAAAGACACCAATACATACATATTATAATTAATATGCACATTATTAAAAACTACATGTATGAATACAAAAAGTATGGATGTATTAATTGATTCATAAAACACATATATATGTACATATCATACATACATATTTTATGAAAACACACACACAATAACATGATGATGGACTCACGATGTTGCCCAGGCCAGACTCGGACATATCGAAGATCACGGTGAGCTGCATGCCAGGTTCTCTGGTGGCGTACCGCTCCAACCAGAAGGCTACGTACTTCTTCTTGTCCACGACGGTTTTGGTGTCCTTCGTGTGTAGCTTCACTTTGAACCAGACTGAGGACAGAAACAGTGCTTCACGTTAACAGGGCTTGTACATCGTGACGTCACATCGCAATGACCACCGAGCTTTGGAATGTTAGTTATTGTGTTGGTAGTCATGGTTTTTATTGGTCATTGTTTAGGAATTCATCTGAAAACTAATGGTCATCATGGGGAGACATTGTTGTGTTTGAAACGGCCACAGCGTTTCTCATGCGAGACGTGGCACAGCAAAGTTTTCATTAGCCTAGGTTACGGTATATTTATGTTGATTTAGGATTTTAGAGAACTACAACTCTCTGGAGTCGTCTCAACATGGGGGAGTATCGGCAACAAACAATCCCATGATGCATTCTGATGTACAAGCCCTATGAAAGATAGAAGGAAGAACTAGAAGAGAGAGACTCTTGAAAATTAATATGAATAAAAAGTACACAAAATAAACAATTACTGAACAAGGTGTCACTATGTCACTAGAATGGGACTTGTGTTGTACACAATGAGGGTTCATGAAGCTCACAGAAGAGAGATCTAGATAGAGAGACATGTAAATTTGATAAAATAGAGCCTACATACAGAGTTTGTTGCCTTCCTTATCGTAGCCATGGAGGAAGACGGCCCCGGTCTCGAACATCCATCTGGGAATGCTGTTCTCTGTAAGATCTGACACACACACACACACACACACACACACACACACATCACCTAAGACGTCACAAGCAGTGGCCAAGTCAGTGTCACCTGTCAAAAATCCCCACATCTCCACACACCAGGCTCTGTACATCAAAATCCTTCGACCCCGACCAACTTCATGTGTTGTAAAACAGGGGGAGTTGTGCTCTGCGTGAATGGAAGGCGACTGGGCGCTCAGCGTACAATAGCGCGTTGTTATAGGATCCAGGGACGCACAAAGGGAACATCCACCACTACTCCCACTACACTGGTGCAACAAGCAAATCCGTTTAACAACCGCTTTGTGCCTTTCAATGAATAAACAACAACCGACTCCTACCGTTCAGACCAAACTCTTTCCGCCACTGAAAGCTCTCGTCGATCATTTTCAAGGCATCGTCTACGACGAAGTGCCTCCATGTCAGGTATCCATCCACCAGGGAATCGTCTTTCAGGAGTCTGTCCACATCCCTGGAGTCATATTTGTCCTGGCGAATCTGCAGAAATGGACCAAGCAGTTAGTGCTGGGCAATACGCCCGGTGACACACTACGATGAGACGATAGATACCGTCTTACATTTTGGATATCGAAAATGAACATGGTGATATGGCATAAGGGGTTGTCTCTTTTCCCTGTTTTTTAAAAGGCTGCATTACCTAGACCTAACTTCCCTTCAGGGATGAATTATGTTATAATATATATATTATGAATTAGGGATGAAAGTTATCTATCCATCTATCTATCTTACAGTAAAGTGAAGTATTTTAGTATTCATTCACACAGGAGCGTACAACAGGCTTTACCATGGGGTTACATTTGACACGCCATTTATTTACCGAATTACCAGAAAACATGCGATAATATCGCGATATAGTTATGGATATAATATCTCGATATAGTTATCGAGATATTAGCGAATAGATAAGCACACACACATTCACAATACACCCTCCGTTTGCTTAGTCGTGGCGTGACAGACGTGTACAACACGTTGGGGTTAAGTGGGTTTTACGCAGCAGTGAATACGAGACTGGGAAGGTGGGAAGGTGACACGGTGTGCACAGTGTAAACACAGCCTCAGGTACAACCGGGAAGTTGTCCCCCCCACACACACACACGTCACACACACACACACACACACACACGTCACACACAGGTCCGGGACCCTAATCCTACCCCTGGATCCGCTTCACCTGCGGGTCCAGGTCCAGGGGGAGCCGGGATTTTTACCTTGAAGGAGCTCAGTCTTGAACCTCTCCCTGGTCTCCTCCACTCTGCTGGCAGGCTGCGGGTCACACACGGACGGGTTGGGATATTATGGGATATAGGTGAGGATAGGCATGGCAACGAGCGGGGGGGGGGGGGGGGGGGGGGGGCAGAGGAATTAGGGTCACACACACGCATAAGTTAATTTTGCACCCTGAGGTCATTGTTGTTGTTGTCGTTGTTGTTACCTGCTCTGATTGGTTTGGATCCACCTCGGCCATGGTCAAGTGTCTCCTGCTGGTCCTCCTCCTGTTTCTTCTCCTTCTCCTTCTCCTCGCCTCCTTCTCGCTGGCAGTGGGGCTGGACGGTGCTTAGCTAGCTGTCCGCTAGCATGGCTCAGTCCGACTCCTTAACGACGGAATCAGTGCAACAAGAGGCGAGGTGCGTGTGTCCGCCGGCGGTCATTGTAAACGCTGTTAAGTCCGGTGGCCACACCTCCCCCCTTTCTCCCCCCTGCTCCTCCTCAGCCGGGGCGTTACAATGCTCAACAAGTTTTATCCGTGACGGCGATACGAGGTGACATGTCTGTGTGCGTGTGTGAGTCAACGCATGCAAATACTTCTTGTTTGTTTTGTACTTAAAAGAGATGACATAGCGCCGTAGACAGGAGTGAAGATACTAGATCAGCAGAGATAACGCCTTCAAAGAGGCGGGGGAGGGGGTAGTGACACTTCCGGGCCTCTACTCTTTAGTTAACACTACTGCGAGACTGCGGTTAACGCCGCTGTGCAAAGTCTCTAACAAACTTGTTTTTTTTGTTGCCGGATCAGTTAATTATCAAATAACTAGACTAGTCGTGTGAAAAAACGACGTTAGTGTCAAAGTGTACCGGAAAACCGTCGACGTTTAAAGGGGGGGGGGGGGGGGGGTCAACGTTAAACAGAAAAATAACGGCCACATAATGCGACCCCTAAAAACCTCTACGTCTCTCGCGCTCGCGCGCTGCCGGTCTCCGCGCCAATTGCGGCGCCTCGTGCGGAACCACGTGACACATTTACAGGAAGTGAGAAGGGAACGGCGAAGCGAGTCTCTCGTCTCTTCTTTGAAAAATGTCTCTGGTGTAAATTTGCAAACGGTCCCCCAGAATGCATTTCGATTTTACAGGAAGCGCACGCGCCCCAGCTCTGCCCCGAAGCCGCACGGCACGCGCGTGCACGCTCCCACGCGTCACGCGCTGGATTCAAAGATTTGGCGAACAGGAACTAGGAGTGTTGTTTCCCTAAAACGTGTGTTTCATGGTTGTGCCGGATAGTTTTGGGGCTGTTTCCCCGTCGTTTCAGCGGTTAAAGACTCACACTCATACGCCAATAAGGTCGCTTTCATACACTTTGTGTAGTGGTCATTGTAGTAGTAGTAGTAGTAGTAGTAGTAAGTAGTCATTGTCGCCAATGTGTATGGATGATGGAGGGGATAACCACGGGCACGCGGGCACGCGCAGTGCATCGACTCTCCTTCCGTGGGGTGGTCGTTTCACTGCAATGCAAACGTGAAAGCGATGAGATAGTGTCCCGCAGCTTTCGCTTTAGCAGAGAAAATAACGCCTTCGTGGCCGTGGGTGCGGACGACGTGAGCGTCCCGTGCAAAACGCGTCCCGCCGACGCGGACGTCGTGACTTGCGCATGCGTGTTCGACCTGCAGAGCAGAGTCAGCGCGCCGTTTGTTTTAGTGGAGACCCGCGACGCGGGGGGGAACTACACGTACAGTCTGATCGCCCTGAGCGGCCCTGTGACAGGGGAGACGAGGGTGACCTTTGACCTGCCCTACAGGCTTAGGGGAGAGGTGCATGTGGTGCATGGTCCAGCGGTGTGGTGGACCCATGCAGGCCTGGGCTTCTGCACTGCTGCACCCTTGCACGGCGCAGGTGCAGGTGATGCCAGACCAAAACCCATCCCGTTGTCCCGTCCTGTTGTTGGCGTGCTACCGCTTCACAAAGGTGATCAGGTGTTCATGATTGGAGCCGTGGCTGATCAGTGCAGGAAGGGGTTATCTGGGGCGGAAACGTTGGGACACGCGTTGGCTGGCCCAAGCCGTGGCTATTGGCTGGCGAGCGGGGACGCCTTTGATGCCACTGTGCTGTTGCCCTATGCGTACGTCTCGATCACCCGAGCCATCTGGGTGCTCTGTGCCGAAAAGGTGGACGGCGTGTTGAAGAAGACGTCAGCCGTGGCAGCCACTTGTGAAAAACAACTAGTTTATTTTGAGAACGGCGTTCCCAAAGAGGTTTGCCAGCTTCCCTTCGACGGACCTGAAGACCTTCACATAGTGGACACGGGGAGAAACGGCCTTCTGATCGCCGTCTGCTTTGACCAAGGCCACGTCTGCGCCATATGGAAGGATACGTTTCAGGCAGGGTTCGCCTTCAACATTCGTACAGGCGTTAAATGTCCCAAACATACACACACACACACACACACACAATCTGAAAATGGTGGTCTGATTGGTGGGCCGAATTGTCTTCCCAGGTGGCCGCCCATTGGTCTGCCGTACGTTCTGCTCACGTTGATGACTTCCTGGGCTGTGGGACCGAGCAACTGCTGTTGGTGTTTGAGGAGGACGACAGAACGCGACATCAGTTGGGTCATTTCCTCCTCACAGACCTCTGTGGCATCACATTCTCGGTAAGACAGAGTTCACAATTCACCGAAATATCTTCACTTTAAATATTTATACGAGAGATATTTGTGGGGTTTGTTTTGTCTCCAGTAGGCCAAAGTATTTTTTTGTGTTTCCTTTCTTTCTTTTGTAGAGTGGTCAGAGGAACAGGACAGATACTGCATCTCACCCCGCTGCAGACAACTATCTGCTCACCTTTCAAGCTTTAGAATCAAGATTACAGGTAGAGGTCTACTCATCTTGTTGTTGTTGTTGTATTGTTATTAAGTGACAGCATTCACCCTTCAACTAGCTGCTAATCAAATGTGTATGTTTTTGTAACAAAGAAGCGTTGAGATGCATAAATGGATTGTGTGTGTGTGTGTGTGTGTGTGTGTGTGTGTGTGTGTGTGTGTGTGTGTGTGTGTGTGTGTGTGTGTGTGTGTGTGTGTGTGTGTGTGTGTGTGTGTGTGTGTGGGAGGTTAATGTGGCCCTCTTTGACAGAAAACACGTCGGTGACTCAGAACGGAGGTGCCGGTTGTGCTACTGTGATGAGCAACAACTGTGATGAGCTCCCCAACTGTGTGTGTGTGTGTGTGTAGAGTGGGCTGACCGTGGTCCAGGCCCTCCAGAGGGATGTGACGCTGAAGGAGAGGGTTGTCCTCCAGGCCGTCCAGGCCCTCACAGACATAGTCTCTGGAAGAGATCCAGCGCTCACGCACCATGAGCAGGTACTGTGTGTGTTGGTTAGGGCTGCGACTACATCATTTTTCATTGTCGATTAATCTTACGATAATTATTTTGATAATTTAGTCTAGAAAATGTCCGAAATTATAGCAAATGCCATCACAAGTTACCAGAGTCCAAAGTGATGTCTTAAATTTGTGCGCTTTATCTGATAAGCAGCCAAGAAAAACTAAATTAATTTCATGAAATGTTTGGTATTTGTGCTTAAAGGTTCTGTAGAATTTTTTTTGCTTAACATATCAATATGAAGTAACTGTTGCGCAAAAATAATACCAATACCAAAAATAATACCAATACCACTACCAGTGCAAGGGTGGGTAAACTTGAGTTGTCCAATCCTGGTGTTGTCCAACACAGCACATTTTAGGATCAGCTGCTCTTTGTTCTAAAAGAAACTAGGGTGGCATTTGTCAGAGATTGGTTTAAGCGGCTGTTTCGTAATGGCACTTTAGCAGGTTTTGAATACTAATTAGGGAAGCTGTGATTCTTTCACCACTGAGCTCTCCCTAATCAAGCTGCTGGCTCTAGTTGCTCCATTGTTCACATAATACAATAAGATAATTACATTTTACAGTGTAATTAACCTATGCGCGCCTTTTATGAAGCAATCGGCATTGGCAATACCGGCATGTACACTGAACTTGTATTTCAAAGTTCAAATGAGGTCAAATGATGTTCAATAGCAGATGTATTTACTGAAACACACAAACAAAAAAGAAGAAAATTAAATGTTTGGGTGTACTGTCTGCAACTCATGGGACTCATGGAAGTAACCACCATGGATGATTATAGCCTAACCTCTCTCTTGCTCTGTCTCTCTGCCTGCCTGCCTACCTCTCTCTCTCGCTGTCTCTCTTGCTCTTGCTCTCTCTCTCGCTCTCTCTCCCCCCCTCCCCCTCTCTTCCTACTTCTAGGAAGGCCTCTTCTCTCTGTGGGATGAAGACGA
>JAOPHQ010006363.1:20000-63752 GCA_030340625.1 Merluccius polli
GCAATGTGTTATTTATTCATGTAGTTTTTTTTTACTTTGTGTTGTTCCAGACCAGTGGACTGTGTGAGTTTATCCATCCTGACAAACGCCAGACCTGGACCACCGCCGGCGGTCATCCAGACCCGTAGCCAAGTGTTCTGGCTTTCCACACCCGCCTCCTCCTCCCCCACCTCCGATCTCGCGGAGGTGGGGGAGCCCGCGGCTAAAAGAAGCAAGGGAGACGATGACGGCGGACCGGGCCAGACCACCACCACCACCACCACAGCCCCCAGCCCACGCAGACTGGCGGTGACCGGCGTGACCCGGCTGACGTCTGTGCTGAGCTGGGGCCGTGTCAAGTGCCCCGTCATGCTCCATTACATCCAGAGAGGGAGGGCCCCTGTGGACAAAGCAACGCAGGTTGCATTCCAGTGTGGTCAAGTGTCTGTCGATATCCGGACGGACTTCCATAGCCGTCTGTTGGCAGACCCCAAACTCACCACGGGTAAGGTGACCAATGTGTTTTTCAACTTTATTGAAAACATTGTTTTGGATGAACATGTTTTTTGTGTCATCGTCACAACCTCAATTTATAGATTGCTGCATCATTTGATGTAACCTGAATTTCAATTTCAATTACAGTGAAGAATATTTATCTTGTCCTCCAATTTCAGTGACTAAACTCGTTGAAGAGGTTAGTCAATGGCTGGCATTTAAAACACAATGTGGGTATCGCGGTGTGTAAGCGCATCTGTTTTTTTTAAGGATTTTCTCCTAGTGACGTGGCTATGAACCCCGTCTACATTTTAGTAGGGGAGCTGTTATAGATAAAGATAGATAAATAATAGCTCTAGGGTTAGGTAACAGGTTCAGGGGCACTATACCGAAAGTATTTGGTGGAAATAAACCTTAAGTGCCTGAGTGCACTCAACAGCTTGTCTTTTCTTCAACCCCCCCCCCCCCCCCCAGAGGAGGATCTGCTAAGTGGGTTGTCGGCGCTGGACCGCTGGGTCTTCCATGTGGACTCGCCGCAACACAGCCTGGGGGACATGGAACACTGCATGCAGAGAGCGGCATGCTGCGAAAGGTTAAAGGTCAACCCTCAGTACCTGGTAGCCAACTCCCGGGGACCGTCCGCCGCCATGCTGCTTCGCTGGCGCCCCGCCTCCCGCTTCCGGGGGGAGCTCTCTGTACATGCCAGGTGATTCAGCAGCGAGATGTTATTGTGGACAGTGTTTAGTGGTCTCTTTAGTGAGTGTTGGTGTAGGCCAGTTTAACAGTTTGCCAATCTGGCAACCATGATGTCACATTTCTTGTGGACACAAGATTCTAGCGCCCTCGACGGCAATGCCTGGGATCCGTTAGAGAGCCTATTATTGCGGAGTCGTAGTTTGTAAATTGACTTTAATATCATGGCCTGTACGAAATCAGATGTTTTTTTGTATGCTTTAATTGCAACCTTTCACAGTAAGCTAATTGCAAAGGCCAAAATCGTGATTTTATATTAATATGCAATTAATTGTGCAGCTCTATGTTGATGCTGATTGTAAACGTTTGGGAAGTTTAGCATGACAAATTTGGGTTTTCTGAAGTTATTGGATATTAGTGTGAATTTTGTATATGCCCTTATGCATTTACCTCACTCCATGACGGTTTCTAATTTTGCGCAACTGTCATGGAGGCGATGGGTTGCTCATTTGAAATCCGATCAGACACACAATACGCGGCAGCACCTAATTGAGTGATTTGCCGTTCATTCTCCAATTACATTGTGCAAATAAACGCTGGCCCTGAGTTCACATGAATGGATTCTGGATAAGGGTAAACTATACACACGAAAGGTTAGACTGGGATTATGCCTATTTGGACGGTATAATTTAAATGAATGAAAAGTGTAATTACATGTGTAGAATCGATATTTACCCGCAATACGATTATGGCCCAATTCCATAATACTTTTTTAGACTAATGTGTTTATTGTAAAGCCCAGCTGTAGTTTAGCTAGCTTTGAGGTTGATGAAGACATCTGCTGATAGGATTTTGAATCTCAAAGCGAATTAAGTTTCCTTGGCAAACGACTGCGCCGTTCAAAATGGAATGAAGGAAAAAGTATCCAATACGGATTTTATAAAAATAAACATGATGTGATGTTCATCTCAAAGACCGGGTAGAGAAGAAATGATCTACCAGGAATAACTCCTCCTGTTTGAAGTCACACACGACCACACGATCCAGACCGCAATGCTTATTTTCATCTGTCTTTCTTCCAGCCAGTTACAGATGCTGCAGTTCCTCGAGTGCTTGTGCCGCTTCTTGCTTGCGTCCTGCACCATACGCCACCTCAAAGAGACGGGGACGAGTCGGGAGGCCTCCCGGGTCCTGTGTCTCGCGCTGGAGAACGAGGCCCTCGCGCTGAAGCGGGTCGCGTCCTCCCTGCTGGGCGGAGAAGAGGAACTGCGAGGGGGAGGCGGGCGTGGCGCAACGCTGCCGTGGCAACCGGATGACTCCCCCACTGCGGACGAGCGTCATCGGAGGCGCAGGCAGGAGTGGGAGCAGGACCTGGGGTGGAGCCGGCGGAGGCTGAGCCCCCCGGTGGACACGGCGCTGTACCGCACTTTGACCCGGGGCCTAACTGAGGTGCGGCTGCAGGCGGATGTCACGGGTCTGCTGCTGCAGAACCAAGCGGCTTCATGGGACTCTAGGGTGCAGCGGTAGAAGATCACCTGTCACAAAGACGCCATTGATATACGAGCGCCTGGAGGTGTGTTGTTGTTGTGCATCACTGGCAGCGGGTTGAAATGTGCACTCTTGTCCTCCTTCGCCTCAAACACTTTTCTGATATACGAGCAGATGTGTGTGCGCTAATGGCGAATGGTAACAGAAATATTTGGCTGCAAGTAACTCATTCAGACAAACCGGTGGTTACTGACAAAATAAAGTGCATATTTTACCTCTCTGAAAAGACCACATGCACTGGCTCAGTATACAGTTGCCGCTCTCCCCCCAGAGCCAATGTGTGTGTGTTTGTGCCCAGCCGTTTAGACAGCCTCTTGCGCCCCCCCCCCCCCCCCCCCCCAGCAGCAGCAGATCAGCCTAGTCGCCGACAGGGACCTCCTGGGTGTTACAGCCTTGAGTCTGTCTGTGATACTGAGGCTCATCCTGTTTGACACCCAACCTGGACGTGTGTGTGTGTGTGTTAAACACTGCTGGTGAATCCCTAATGCTGTTACTTTATATCCGGTGGGGGGGGGGGGCTGTGCTTGCGAGGTTTGTCGCCGATGGTAAAAGTTTGTTTTTTCGAGTTGGACTGTAAAGCAAGGGGTCGCTGTGTGGCTTTAGTTTGCCGCGAAAGCTTTTAGCAGCACTTCTCCCTCATGGCTCGGCTATATTTTTGTTAAATGGTCTTCAAAACAACAACAGACCCCTCTCTTCCGCCTCTCACGCCACAGCTGTAAGTGTGGATATTTAGAGCATGGTTTTTCTTTGTGAAACCAAGCCTCAAAACCTTCAAAATGCATAGAAAATAGAACGGCTTTAGTGAGTACGTACGCAGGGTAGCTACTGGTGTCTTTTCTTGTCATACAGACTTCCAGCTTTTTGGAGAACAGGAACATCTGACTCAGTGGACCTCAGGCACCGCAGTGTGGTGTCTGCTGCTCCATTGACTAATTGATAATGAAGAAAATAGGAAGATGGTGAAGATAAAGGATTTATTGGCTATTCATTCATACAAGGCTGTTCGGAACACAGTGTTAAAACAAGCTTCATCGGGTTTTATAAGAAATTATAAAAAATGTGTTATTGGCGTGAATTAATGTGAGGGCCTCATGAAATGAAGTGAAATGCTTGGTATTGCGATGGTTACACAAAGTGTGGAAATGTTGAGCTCTCTGATTTCTAGAATTTCACCTTCCAATGAATCGTGGACAATAACATGTGCCTTTGTTACTCCAAAAATAATTCCCTGTGTGTTTGTGAACATATCTGAAGTAGAGTAGATTTGCAATTTTTGCTCAAGGTAATGTCATCTTTTAGTTTGAGTTTCAAATGGCCGGCCTCTTATCACACGGTTGAAACTAAGTCATCCTCTCCTTCAGTTTCACTTCCTGTATGTCTGTTGATGTGATCTTCCTCATTCATCTTCTTCTTTCACTCCCCCCCCGCCCCCCCTTACATTGTAACCCTTTCATTCACCGCATGTTTGATCATGCAGACGTGTGTCTTATTGATTACTCGTTTTCAAACTCGTTTCCATCGATTCAACTCCCAGTGGATCAATAAAGACCCAAATAAACGCATTACCGCCAGTCCTAATTATTTGAACAATTCATTTACTTTTTTTCTGTGTTCCCTTGGAAGCGGTAGTAATTGTATCAGGGTGGCTATCATAAATATGAACCGCTGCAGTGATCCCATCCAGGCTGTATTTATATAAATCGGGGACCTTTTGTGTTTTGTATATAATGGGATGGGGGGGGGGGGGGGTAAACAAGTCGTCCACACATTCAGACCTCACAGGCTTCACTCTCATTGATTGTGGTTGAGACGAACCCTGAGCCAGAACAAAGAGACGGAGGTCAATACTGCGGGTCCACGCATGACTGCACGCCAGCGGGCGATATCTGCTCATGCAGTCCCCTGTCTCCCCTTTTAACTCTGGGCCTGCAGGAACAGGAGGAATGTGCTGTATATCTGCTGCTGATATGATCACTGTTATGGATGGTTGTGTTTTGTCAAAAAAGCTACAAAACAACAAAAAGTCTACATTGAACAGAATTATGAGATCCTGTGGATGGTCTGAGGACGATTAAACAGAACGGTGTCCAATTTGGTAACTACTTAATATACAATATGAATATTGATGATTGTTCCTATTCATTATTCATTTAAAAAGGTTATTTGCGTGTCTCCCTAAGTTCAATTCCCCTATGCAGCTCCCATATGCCAGTTTTCATAATTCCTATGCAGTTGCTATGGAAACCCTCATTTCTCCCTCTCAGACCTCCTGAAGCCTCCTGCTGAATTATGGGACACAGTTTCTCCCCTCTTACAGACAATTAAAGAAGAGTCTATTTTTACACAAAGAGCCGAGAATCATCGTCTTTGTGCGAGCCGTCACTCCACGCTTGATTGGGGACGACGTAGGACCCCCCCCCCGCGCTTGTTTACACACAAATAATGAACAATAAGAGAAAGCTGCGCCATTACCACAAGCTGTTCTTCTCTCAGAGGGATCAGCATCCTTGATGAGGTTTATAATCCTGGTGGAGGGCTGGACCAATCAGGTCTCTGCAACAATCTCACCAGATCCATCTGAAATACTTGAGATGGATCTTGAACCACTGATCCACCCTAACGGAGAGGCCTGCGACCGCTGTCTGTCACACAGCGTGGTCACGAAGTGTGTCGTCCAGTAGGACACACGTGTGTGTAGATAAAATATGATGTCACATATTCCCTCGGCAGAATGAAGTTGGTTCCCTCTAATGGCTTCCCAAGAAAACTACCCTGTGGGCAATTTCCTTGTCTCTAGTCAATATTTAATTTAGAGTAGGCTATAATGGGCCGTGTTTACATGGACCCAGTCCGGCCTTTTTCTATTTAGTCGGTATAGGCCCTGTTTGGACAGGTGAGGTGTCGGCTCGACCCGAGGCGAGACGTGTATACTTGCGCTCGGTGGTAAAGTCCGCTCACACAACCTGCTGTCGGGACATCTCTGAGTCACGCCACCACCGTACCACGCAGACGTCACCCTTCTCAGGGCGAACGAGACTGCATTAATGTCATCCCCAAACAGACTCCCGGAGCATACGGATGTGTCTCTCGCTCGGCTTTCTTTATTCTCAAGCGGAGACTGTAGCTTTTGAACCGTATATATTAACATAAAAGAGATAATATGTAAATATAGGCTACAATACGGCAGCAGCAGACATCCCCCCACGGCTTGGAACAAAAAAAACACCAACTTAAAATGCAGGGTTTTTTTTTCCTTTTTTGACTTTTTTTTTATTTTTATTGTTGTAAGTAGATGTGATGCACAACTCAACTGACTGGGTGGTAAATAACCGTTTTCAGGGACAGTCTTCATGAAAAGAGTTCTTCGCCACCACAGTACAGGCCAGCAGCTGTAGGCCTGATATTATGGGTCTCTTCTTCACCGATGCATTACTCCACAAACGCATGAGCATGTAGCAAGAACACACCAAGTGAGGAGATGCATTAAATACAGTCTAGAAGAAGATAGAAGTATACATAAATATAACATACCCCCCCCCACCACACACACACACACACACACACACACACACACACATCCTATTAGAATACATATTTTGTTTGACTAGAAACTACAAAAACATACACTCCAACTCTAAAACTATATCCAAGACGTCTGACATATTTACCTGTTTATAATATAAAAAACTAATTCACTGGCATGTATGGGTTTACATGGTATAGCAGTGTTGCCAGAGTACATCTTCACAGTCTCTTCATAGATTTCTTATACATTGGCTCAGAATTGATCGTTTTTTTAAATTTTTTTAACATTCATGATTTGTTCAGAAACAAATCTGTAATGGAAGAAGGGAACACGCATGTAGGCCTACTTATAATATAATTCAGGTGACAATCAACTGGGAACGATTATAAACACATCAGCCCCAAGTTTGAAAGCTAACAAGACATACAACTTAATATGCAATTATGGAAATTGGTTAGCGTGTCGCTTTATGAGACTAAATCTGTGATATCTTTATGGCTCCGGGTTGATTACTGGAATGCAGTATAAAATGCCAATTACAGATTTGACTTCAACACATGCCTGCAAGATATTTATGTGTGTAGAATAGAGTATGCGTGTTTATTCTACTTCTCTTTATAAAGTCAATGTTTTATATTATATAAATAGTGAGGATGTGTGTGACATTAATACTATAGAAAATATTTGAAAACACCCTTTATATGAAATACTCTTTTTCTCTTTCTGCAACCGCAGCAATGCTCAAAGTCGGGTTTCGACCCGTCTAAACACATATCCGTGGAATGTTGTTCCAATAGTTGATTGTACAGATCTCAAGGCAGTGATATTTGGGAATACAATTTTGGTCCAGAATTTGACTACTTCTTAAGTTAAAAACGTTCCTCGGTGAAGTCTAAAGGACATATTTTATGCAGTAGTGCGTCAAAACCCATTAATAAAACAAAAACAAATGAATAACAAAAAAAAAAAGAACAACAACAACTGACCGCCCAACATCTCGTGACGCCAACCGTCGGACCTGTTCGTCGAAAACGTGTGTGCGTTTGCGCGCTGTGCATTTCTGCTCTACATGTTTCCCTGAAAGAGCAACGCCGAGTCATGGTCATGGCATCCTCTCAGCCGCGAGAGTCCTCTCAACACCTTGCTTGATTAGCTTCCACCTCGCGTTCCTCCATCTTGAGAAACGCGGTCCGGAGAGAGAAGGAGCAACTCTCGAGGAGAGGCTACTCTTTGTGGATGTCCTCGTGCCGGATGATCTTGTAGGTAATCCAGTAGAAAATGTTGAAGATGAGGAAGGCCAGAGGGAAAGCTGCTCTGGAGATGGTGTCTATTCTCTTGGCCCGGTCCACAAACTTCTTCCGCACGGTGTCTATGTCTTTAGGGGCCGGCGGCGGGGCGTTGGGGGCCGAGGCCGCGTTCTTAGCGGACGAGCCATCCTTCATGGGCAGACACTGAGTTATGTTGTAGCCGGAGAAATTAAAACGGCTTTCCCGCAGTTCTTCATCCTAAGAAAACATTTCATAGGTCATGGAAGTGGCCTCTGTCAAAGTTCACAGTTCAATGTTGACTTCATGGCGAACAACGCCTCTAATCATTAAAACAATTCAAATTCAGATCAATCATACTCAAATAACGGTTACCTTCAAATACATTTTTACATCTTTTAAAACAAGTTAGGGGCACAAACATTTTACTGGTGGCAACCCAAAATGTTATCAATATATCAATAATGAGTACTCATTATCAATATTCAATATTTCCAGCCATACCTTCTGATTCCTCCTCTGTCTTCGCCTCAAGCGAAGGAACTCTTTCTGTTGCCTGGAGACGAAATTAACTCCAGCATATTCTAGCAGCGCAGCAAATACAAAAAGCAGGCACACAGCCATCCAGATATCAATGGCTTTCACATAGGAGACCTGCACAGAGAGAGACAAAGGTTTGGTGTTGTTAGAAACCACAGTTCCCCAAACTTTTTTAATGACAGGATACACAAGAAGTTATATATCTTGGTAGGCTACTAATAATATGTATATATTATATACTACTTGCTACTTGATTCATTTTCACTTTGTTTATTTGTTTTGATCGACTGTCACAGAAATGTGCGGGACTAATTTTCTCTATGCTAACGAGAAAGAAAAATAGCTGAAAAAAACAGAAAAAAAAAACATGCCATCAAAAACACCTTCATCCGTTCAACAAAATAACTCAACAGGTTCTCCAGCATTTACTAATGGGTATATTATTGTATTCTTGTATTCTTTTATTTTTAAAGGATGAAATCTAATTATATGTTCGCTAGCTTTGTGCGCTTGTCTTTATGGAGAGTCCACCTGCTGTGTCTCCTAAATCATTGCTCATTATGAGCGTGGTTGGCTCACAGGAGTGTCAAATCTAACGCTATTATCTACACTTGCCGTATTATGAAGCGCCGAGGGAAATAATTGCTGCCTCAATTAGTAGCCAACAATATCAATGGAGGGCCGGACCTATCAATTTGTGAGTTTACCCGTAAGCTACTTAGCACTCTGCGTCCTAGCATGCTCTCTTTCCTAATCTCTTGGCTGCAGTGTGTGAGAAACCCACCATATGCAGTATAGGAGGCATGTGGGACTTTTGGACTACGTTCCAATTGGCACTTGTTCCCTCAATCCCTATTCCTTACATAGTGAACACTATACTGTTCGGGACTTAGGGAACGAGTAAGGCAGGGAATACGGGGAATTCGGACACTAATTATGTGCTGGAAATGGATCTTTATTTATGCGTCGGCCTATCTGTCCCATAAACAAGCAGACGCGTGTTAGACGATCGTCACAGCCTCATTTGCATAAAGAAACCATATGTGCCGGTGTTCTGCCAATTTCTGCTACCCATCAAATTCTGGTTCTGCGCATGCGCATCTCGAAAATTCGCTACACTTTTCTTGTTAGAAGTTGTTGGAATTTATTCAGTTTAATTGATTATTGATGTTTTTTTCTTTAAGTGTTTATTTTTACATTAAATACATTGCACATGCTGTACCCCTGAAATCTTCAATATATACGTTATAAAACAGCGTCAACAGCAGTGTACACGGGGTGAGTAGCGGTGTGAAATAACGTGATTCTGCAGTGGGAGCATTATTTGATAGAGGCAATTGGTCTATCCACATAGCCTACAGTACCCCTGAAATCAAGATTTGACAGACTCTGCTATCAAATCGCACTACGGTAGCAACATCTGATAAGGGAGCAGAAATTGGCAGAACACCGGCCCTTCTCCATTGGATGAATCTGATGACAATGAAAATTATTATTTTGCAGTGCATTGTGGGTATCAAGTAGTGCACTATGTAGGGAACGCACATTTTAGTGCACTGTATAGGGCACAAGTGGACCAATTCGAACACAGCCTTGGAGTTGGCGATATTAGCGAGTAGTGGCTCTGTCAGAGGCTTCTCAAAATATTGGTCAGCATAATGTGTTTTTCATCACGCGGGACTCTTGGCCCACTTGTGTGAAGAGATGACCATGGATGTGGAGCCGGCTCCCGTTGACTGTAGCGCCTCTCCGCGCTAACACGCTAGGCCTACATGCTAATTCAGACAGCTTCAAAGGGTAGCGTCTAACCGCTCAAGTTAATAGCGTACACATGCATAAGCTCCTTAATAAGGACCCCATTGTAATGGAAAAATAAATATGAAGACAACAGTTGCCTCTTACATTGTAAATGTAATTAAAAAATGACCTAGTTTAGGTTACCAATTGCGAAATTATTTCAGTTTTATTCTTTTTTATTTTTATATTTTTGCTATTAGTGTTGGAATGCGGCCTTACAAAGCCCAAATATGACTGAGGTGGAGCTAGTGATGATGGGGTATTTATTAGGCTACAAACAGGAATACTTTTGTCCTTGGCAGCACACTGCTACTTCTGTTGCTGCAACTGTTCAAAAACACGCGTCTTGTGTATTGTCGAAAGGGAATATGACAAATGTTTTCTCTTTCTTCTCAGAAAAACCCAGATCAACGCTGTTAAGCAACTAACCCATGGTGACATCGTGGGAGATATCGGCAGGATTTGTAGTTACAGAGAACAATTGAATCATGACGCAAGGGACAACCGAGCGCGGCGGCTTGTCCTTCAGCTTGAAGAACAGTTTTATTGGGCTTGGTTAAACCTTGCAATTCCTTTCAATTGTATTTTTAATTTTGTAGTTTCTGGTTCTGCTTCTGGTTTAATTATTTCCGAGGAATGTTATTGGATTCATGGACCGTCAACCCTTGACAAGGCCTGGCGTGTTTTTTCGGCTCTTTACTGGGCCAGCTGAGATCACTCATTATTTGCACCTCTGGGCTCCACTAATTAAAAAATCCAGATGGTCGACTCAAAATACTGGGAACCTGCAGAGCTCAGGCGGCGGCACCTGCAGACTCCCCCCTACACCTTCAAAAGATGTTTTATGGGCGTAGCTAGTTCTGGTGGGACACTCGAGTCATGCGCCGCCTTGCCGCTGACAGCTAACGCGGTCCAATCAAATGCACGCACACTGATAGGCGGTCAGATTAAGACCTTCCATCTCACCCACCGCCACCACAGCCTCCATCTGCTTTGGTTCTGCTCTGGATTGTATGCAACCAGATATCTGATGTACCCCATGGGGGGGGGGGGGGGGGGGGGGGGGGGGGTCTAGTGCTCCCTGTTGTCTAATGTTGTTCTGCTGTATCTGACATCTGTATGTCAGGGCTTAAATCCTACAGCAGGGAGCACCCTAAAAGAATGGAACCACACTGCCAAACTAAAGTGCATTACCATTTCATGCAATAAATGGTTAAATTGTTTAACCATTAAACCACCAATTCCTGTCAGAAATCACTCATGTCACAGATCATGTCTATTTACAGGTATGTCATAGATTTAAGTTAAATCTATGACATGAGTGATTTCTGACATTAAAATGAACAGTTTAGTCGTTTAGCTGTTTTTTTTTGCAGATACATGTCATTAAGGAGCAGGTAGGGGTTAGGGGCCATCTGGCTTAAGGATTCCTACAAAACACGCTGGGGTTTCGAACCCAGAACCTTTCGCCTGGGAGTCAAACACCTTAAAAACTGGACTATCCTACCCTGATATGATATGATGTATATGAAGTGTATTCCAACTATGATATTTCCCAATCATGCATAACCTTCCTATAATGAGTATTTGGCTCGACAAGACTGGGCAAGACTTGAAGACTCAGAGACAGAGAGAAGCAGCAGAGAGGCCATCGCAAGGCACAGTGTTTGGTCGAGGGCGTGATGAGGCGGTCTACCTTTATGAAGTGCCTGGAATGGGGCGCTTCGAATGTGTCTTATCAGCCAGAGAGAGGGCGCGACTTATTTTTCAGTTACATGGGTTTAGTGGCGAGAGGCGAGGCGAGAGAGAAAGAGGGAGGGACTTCCGATAGAGGGATATCGGTTTCCTGGACCAGGTTTCGGATATTACTTTGTCAAATTCTTCATAAAAAAACTCCATATTTGGTCTCCTTGTCCTTGTTGTTGCTCTTCTTCAACAATAAATTAACATGAAATCACATACAATTGAGTAACATTAATAGATCAGATAAAACATTTGCACACACACCACCTGGACTCAATAGATTTCACCATAGTTTTACAATCGTTCAAAGTGACTATGTTTTGACGTTTAAGATTTTTTTCATGCAGCAGCTGCAGAAAACCTAAAAGCTTTCTTCCCAGTTCTGTTCGGACTTTGGGAACAACAAATCCCCAAATGTCCCGAGAACGGAGATTCTATTTTCCATATTTCATGTTTAAAAGATAAGATAAGTGAGTAGGAATTTTGCCATGAATGGATTTGTAAATAAAAACATACCAATGACTTAGGCAGTGTGTACATAGCACCCTGTCCTAACCGCACGCGAGCAACCCACTATCGCATAACATCAGACACTGTCCACACTGAAGCTGTTAAATATGCACTTCTGTTACATCATGTAAACAAACCTTGAGGTAAATCCTCATTTCAACTAAATGAATCAGCCGCTCCTTGCTGTCCATGACACCGTGTCCTACAGCGAAACCTGGACGGACAGTACATGTTTGGCTAAAAACCGGCACGCCTCGTCGCGCTGTGTCGCTCACAGCCAGTTAGGACATATCAATAGAAAACAAACCAATCTGACTGATTTTCACGCTGACGCAGCCAATTCACTTTGGAGTATAATACACAGTGGTGAGTAAGAGATCTGCAGTTTGTAATGAGTCTCAGAGCGCCAGCATGTGAAGACAGTGAACAGGGCCGTTCATGTACACCACATCAGGTACTACAGGTAGAAAAGCAAGACTTGTTTCTACGGTAAAATTCTTAGCAAAAGCTTCAGTTTTTTTTTTCTTTTTTTACAACATACTGGATATGGGCCTCAAAAGACAAGCGGCCATCAACTAAAAGTTGAGTCTACACTTGCGTCTATACAGCTCATAAGAGTGTAAGATAGTAAGGGAAGAGAGGGACCAGATATGTGGCGGTACTCCTGACCTTCTCTCAGCCTACCTTTGGCAAGGAAGCTCTGGACCCGGAGCTCTGGGTTGTCATGGTGAGTACCGTGGTGATGCCTAGGGCCACTCTGGCCGGAGCCGCGTCCATGTTGATCCAAAATGACACCCAGGACAGGATGACGATGAGCAGAGAGGGGATGTACATCTGGATCAGGTAGTAGCCCATCTGACGCTCCAGATGGAACTTCACCTCGATGCAGGTGAATTTACCTGTTTTAAAATGAAAACAAGTAAGTAAGTACCAATTGCATTTAAGGCCGCTCGGTGAAATAGATTCAAAAGTTGTGAAGAGAGAGCAAGATTTTCCCACCCTATGTTTCTCTGCCATTGAGCAGCGTTGTATTCATGCACCTGTGATTGACAGGCAAGATGGATTTCCCCAACCAATCAGGGAAGAGATGCCCTGATTGGTCAGAAATCTAAATTTGAGGATAAATGTAAGAAATCGAAATATATTTTCTCAGCGCATTTCACTCACTAATAGCTGACGGATGGCTATGCCATTTCTTACCAATTACACTTAAATAACAGATCTTAAATCCCACCTAGAGCCCCTTTAAAGTACCACACAAAGGCGACATTATGCATTGTATGGAAGTTGAAGATGATGAGATTATACACGACCATGTGCCCCCTCACCGGTGTTGTAGTGTTTGGTACAGTAGCCCAGCTCCTTCTCATCCTTCATGATGAACTGAGGCAGAGTGAGTCCGTCTGACACCTGCACCGCTCCGTTCTCCAGCCACTCGAACACCAGGTCGTTCATCGTGTAACCGACTGGAAGAGAAGTGACACCAGAGTACTTCATGTATATCTTGTGGACTGTCTGTTCATACGTAATGAATGAAACCAACATGGGTTAGTGCTTACAGCTTTCAAGTTGCATTGTGCATGTTTGGACGTCCATTGGAAAGTTCTTGAGATCCATTGGGCAGGATAGGATGAGTGTCAATCTAGAGTGTTACACCGAAAAAACGAATACATTAAAATTATATATATATTTTTTAGGATTTTCCATTAAAAGACCCGAAAAATAAGAAGACTTTGTAATAATCGCTGAGCTCCCAAGGTAAATTGGTGGTCTCTCTCTCTCTCTCTCTCTCTCTTTCCCACTCTCTCTGTCTTACTCTTGCATCTTTTTCTCTCATCTCTGCCTGTTCCTCCTCTCTCCCTCTCTATCTGTGTGTATCTCTCTCCCCCTTCTCTTCTCTTCTCTACTGTCATCTCTCCCCCTCTCTCTTCTCTTTCTATTCTCTCTCTCTCTCTCTCCCTCCCTCTCTCTCGCGCTCTCTCTCTCCCCCCCCACCAGCATGTGAGTCTCCCTCCAGCGGGTTCCTATCACTCTTTCATTAGTGCAACTTATTGTCTCTGAGATGCATTGTGGTCTGCTCCCTCTCGCGCTCAAATGAAAAAAAAAAAAAATGAAAAAAGGTAACCGCCTTTCATCTTTCCCTGCTGACCCTGGCTTTCTGCCCCTCTCCTCTCCTGGACCTCCTCTCATCTCCTCATCCTCGCAGCCCTGAAAACGACCATCTAAATGGACTACGAAATTGATCTGCTTCATATTGCATCATCTCGAGAAAATCGAATGCCAGCCATGACTGCAGCGGTATTTAAAGTGAAATGAAAATGTTCTACCTCGCCATACAGATCAAGCGCTCGTTTTTTTCTCCCTTTTTCGCCCCGAAGGCTGTATGTGGTACACAAGAGTAGATTGCATGTTCTTGAACACTTTCAATGAACGGTAGACCTTCAGAAAATGTCATGTTTTCCCTTTCATCCTCTCGTCTGTCTCCTATGTAGGTGGACGCCGGGAAGATGGCGATGAATTGATAAAAAATATACCGATTACAGTAACCGACATGCTTGACCGGAGTGTTTTAATATAAAGTTCCTCCTTCATGGACATTCATGAATTTGGAGACCACTCTCAGGGAAGGAAGACTGTAGGTCATTGTATCTATAGCGCATACGCTTGACAAGAAACAAGCATCTTTTGATTTTTGTACAATGTGTTCTGTACATTTAGGGCACAACGCCAATCCACATTGGCAATGCCAATGAACCACAACATAAACCTGTGGGCCATTTCCTGACCTTGTAGGCCTAAAACTTTAATCTTTCCATTATTCTGCTATGATCACGTGGCTAATTCCCATTGAAATGCAAGAGGCCCCTCCGAGCTGCTGACCGAATGCTGTACAGGACTGTCCCGTCCTTGAAGATCCTCAGCAGCTTGTTGTCCGTGGTGACGTCGTGGAAGTTGGCGCCCTTCTCGTTGGCAAAGAACAGGTCTGGCTTCCAGATGGAGTCCAACATGGACGGGTCCAGGTCCAGAGAGGAATCTGGGTACTTGCTGTATGCCAGCCGCGGGTCGTTCCACTTCTGCCGCAGGAAGATGTTTACCCTGTAGTCCTGTGGGGGGGGGGACCAACATGCAGCTTTTGAGACAGACTTTCAGAGTGGCTTCATCTAGGACTGGGCAATAGTTCAATATTATCATTGATCGTCTTTGAATGGTATTGTAACGTCATGAAATGAAGATATCGACTTATCGTGATACTCAGTTTTATAGTTTAAATTAATATGCCCTTTAAATGATCAAATATGAGGTTTTAAACGGAAAACTAGTTTTAGTCTGACACCATACTTTAAATGTCCACATGCTTCAATGTAATGACCCTCAGTTAGACTGTTGAGAATTGTGTTTTGAATTCATCAGCATATCGTGATATTTTTCGATATTGTGTAAAATTCCCCATAATTATCCTGATAATCGTTTTTTTCCACATGGCCCAGCCCTAGCTTCAAGTGTCAGAGAAAATACTGGGGGTCCATTGAATTTGTTTACCGACATGACGACATGGAGATTGAAATGATTGAAACTATGTTGCTTCATTATTGTTATTTTGCATACAGCAAACGTTTTTTTCCCCTTAAGAAACATGAAAAGCAATTGCATGAATGATGGACGACAATCACCCATTTCTATGACAAAGAACAGCATCATCATCTCAAGCCATTTGTGGTTTTTCTGTGTGTGTATGAAGGCGTTAAATCACTTGGGATTACCGTATGTTGAGAATATCTATTATTAAAACAATTAGATGCGTCAGTTATGTAATTTTTAACGTGGGCAGTCCCATCGGCAGGGTAGTAAGTCAGTGGAGCGAAATCCACAGGTGGAACCGATATTAGTGGCCCAGCAGAAGGCTGTAGGCCTAAATTCATTTTATATGGATCATAGTTTTAATTATATGAATACTATACCGGATAAATAATACAGATAAGTACTGCTATTATTTTATAATTGTCTCTGGATGTAATACATTCTATTCAGTATCCTACTATTGTTTAGCAAAAGCGTCAAAATGGCGGGTAGATGATGTTCATGAACAACATGCTTGAGAAAGACATCAATTTAATAGAGCATGCTCAGTTGACTCCTTGACATTTCACGACGATGAGACGATTTAGCATATTGGCGTTTCCAAAGTTATCTGTTCATTAATTTTGCTGTGGTGTAAATCTGCTGCAATTTTCCTGACAATCTTGCTTCTCTCCTACAGGGTCTCCTTTTCACACAAATCTAAGTCTATTGAACACAACAACAACAACAACAACAGCAACAACAACAAAATCTGTGAATGCACTTTGGAGGCTGACTTCCAGTCGGCTCCTTCTGGGTTTGATATTGTTTACGCCTTGGGCAGAGCTCTGGGTGTTGTCAAATATCCCCCCTGATCAATCTGTTTGTAGGCCTACTGTTTGTTCAGCCTTGTACACCCCCCCCCCCGCCCACCGCCCCCCCCCCCCCCCCCCCCCCCCCCCCCCCATCTACCAGCATCCCACCCACCCACCCACCCACAGATATTGGCTGCACTTAAAGTGAATTATTATAGCCGGTCTTCAATGTGTGAATTATTAAATCTGGACTCATTCAACACGTGTACAATGGAGTGCCAAGGGAGCAAAAGAAATCCAATAGTGATTTTTTTATAAAGCCGTGAAGCAAAGAAATAAAAAAATAAAAAACTGGACATGGACCCGCAAATACACCCCTCATGACACAGACTAGAGCTCATTATGGAAAGGTCACTGTAGCGATGATCGACACAAACCCAAAAAAATGAAGAAAAAAAAAGGTTTATTCTGGGTGATGGTTGGATCCCTTCGGACACTTTGTTCGCCCGGAAACACGGAGACACGACGCTCCACTTACCATCGTGGTTTCTGCTATGGAGCCGAAGCTGTTGATAAATATGTTGCAGGTGACGTTCACGGGCGGACCTGCAAGCGTGGGGGACAGAGTGACACACACACACAGCGACAGGAGGGACACACACATCAATCAAAAACACCGATGGCAACTCACTCACCGCGGTTGTCTATCCGTGACAGAGCCGAGAGCGCTTCATAAAAGTATGGCTTGTAACGTTTACAGGAGGGGGCACCTGTGAAATGGAATGACAATGAGGTGATGGGACCAAACCGCACGCGGGTTGTTTTTGTTTATTTTAATCCCGTGACATTAAATAGAGCTATGAAAAGACCGACGCATACTGTCGCCAGGCGTGTCTCCGGGAAGCCGGGAGCGGTTTGCTAAAGACATAGGTGGATTATAGGATTATGGATGTTTCTTTCTGTCTATTCATGAGATCTCAACCGAGTAAAGGATATAATAAGACGCATGTGTACAGGAGAAAACACTCGCACAACATGCAAGCACACGCTCACACGTGCACACATGCACACACGTGCACCACACACACACACGCATGACACACATGCACAATACACACATTTTACAACACACGTGACACACACATGCACACACATACATGCACATGCACATATCTGCATAAGCACAGGTGCACACATACACACAAACACACACACTTTGCAAAGTAAAAACTTTCTCTTGCTCTCTCGCTCTCTGTCTCTCTGTCTGTTTGTCTGTCTCTCTCTCTCTCTCTCTCTCTCTCTCTCTCTCTCTCTCTCTCTCTCTCTCTCTCTCTACCTCTCTCTCTCTCTCTCTCTCTCACATACGGTGCACAACAGCAACACTATAAACGAAAGGCTAGACACTGTGGTCTTACCAGTAGTAGCAAAACACACTGCTTAAGCGACACACAAATATCACAATTAGAGTCACACGTTTTCAAGTGAAGGTGTTCAGGGCCCACCAAAGTTAGACTCACTTCATTTTTACGGTCCATTTTAACAAAACTAGTCCAGCTAACCCAAATAGGTTATGTCTTTGCCCCCTGTCCTCTTCATGACCAGCTCAACTGCTAGAGCATGGCATTGACATTGCCAGGGTTAGGCGTTCGATTCCCACTGGGACCACACATGCTAAAAATGTATGCACTCATTTTAGGCTATTGTAAGACTCTTTGGGTAAAAGCGTTGGCGTATATTACATATATATATATATATATATATATATAAAAATATATACTTTACACACATTTTTTCACAAATCTTGTCATGTTAAATACACATATAATATATTATTTGATACATCGTCATCATTGAAAATCACTATCGGCCCTAGCGAGAGGGGGCCTGCCCCCCCCCCACCCCCACCCCCCCAGTCATGCTACTGCTACCATCCAATACTTGGAGTGAAGTTGTTCCTAGTGCTTTCTTCATCCATATTGCATGGAGCTCACTATTAGTATTTGCCTCACTTTGTAGTCAGGCAGCTACATTTACCAGCGGTAGCAGAAAAAATCAGAAAACACAACAAACTGGGCAAGCAAATCTAGGTCAGGCTCCTGCAACACGGCTTAACACGTTCTCGAAATTATGACCAGCAGGTTCTGAAATATAATCACTTTTTTCCCTTTCATCTTTTTTTATTTATTTGGGTGGGCATTTAATCAAACGTGTTCTTAACACAGAAATATGGCCAATTTTCCTGTGTGTGTTTGGCTGGTGTGTGTGGGGTTGTGTGTTAGGCTGGAGTGTGTTAGGTTGGTGTGTGGGTTTAAATTGAAGGACACAGGAATGGATGATGTCTCGCAATAAAACATGTATCTTATGAAACGTGACAAACGTGACAAACAAACAACGAGTAGAAAAACGCTAACATGCTTTCTTCCTCTCGCTCGTTCTCCTCTTTGCGTCTATAATAAGTTCCCCCTGATTCATCTCTTCTTCTGTGGAAATGCCAGCCAGCATCTAACAAGGCAGCACGCTGGATCCTTCTCATCTCTCGTGTCTTGTCACCTGTCTTCCATCCTCACCCGCTCGGATCACAAAGATAGATCTAGGCCACGCGTCTCTCAGCTGTGCTGCAGTCTTGCCTATATTAACTATAGGTCTACCGCACCGTCTTTACCCTCCACAACACAAACCCAGCCACTGTTCACAACCCTAATAGGCTGGGTTCAATATTGCGCATTATGAACTAACTCTGGGTCTTCCGCGCCATCTTACCTGAACCCCGACATACATCTACAACAGAAACATTATTTATAATCTTAAGATATGCTTGGGTGTCTTTCTTGTCCCCCTAGTATTGTGGGACAATCCTTAAGTTTCTGGGTTCAAACCCCAATGTCCGGTGTCTCTACAGGCGCTCCTGGAGCACGACGTCTAACCCTCTACCTGCTCATTGATGGCATGTCCCTTTCAATAAAAGTCTCTGCTAAATGACTAAATTGTCATCACAGTATGATTGGAGTCGTGCCAGATGCCCTGGTTCCCCTCCTAGCGTCAGGACTCACCGGACCCCAGAGAAAGTGAGGCGCTGACAGCCTGGCTGGTTTGGTGGGGGAGGTGGAAACACTGCGATGTCGGCCCCTCAGAGTGTCATGCAGTCTGTTTTGCGAGTGTGGGCATCTACAGCCTCTCTCCCAATTGTTTCCCTCTCTATGTCTTGTTATTGTGTCATTGTGGGGGAGCGCCTTCAAATGATCTCCCATATCTTGAGATGTTCAAAAATTTAAATGGTTAATTTTTGGAAATAGTTAGGCTTATGTAGGACTATGTCTTTGCTTATGGTGGTGGATGCTGGGAGGAGAATAGTGTGCATGGTGGTGGTGGTGGTGGTGGTGGTGGTGGTGCTGATGCTGACGAAAAAGGCAATTGTTTAAAAAAAAGAAGATGAAAAAAGATTTGAACCAACCTTTGAAATTAGGTCTTATTCGTGCGTCGTAGCCAGATGTCCGACCCATTAATGAATCCAGAAAGTCCGACGGAGACATGTTGGAGGATCTGGACTCGTGCTCCTTGGCATGGACAACCCTGCAACAGTCACCACGTCGGTCAGCACCATCACCCAAAAAAAGTCTCATTCACACTGTGAAACATTTTCAGCCAATTCATTGATTTCGACGTTGTTGTTTTTTTTTACCTGATGGGCGATTGCACGATTTAAAAAAAAGCTCAACTCAGTGTTATTTAAAATGTAACCTCGTGTGGTTTACCTCCTTCTTATAGCTCGCTTCAATTTCCAATTGAATAAAATCATAATATTTCCAAATGACATATCAATAATAGGCATATTAACACATCCGAGACAAACTTCGCGCATCATTATTTTCCCCTCAAAAAAAGAAAAGTCGGATTACCTGAACTTGACGGTCTCCACAAAACATGCAACCAAAGCTGTCAAGACTTGTACGAGGAAGCGATTCATTCCTTAAGGATTTTTTGGAGGTCTCAATTTCTCAATTTCTCCCATAGGTTTGCATCGGTCAGAAACATAATCCAAACAGGGACACCTGGGCAGCCTCCTCCTCCTCCTCCCCGTCCTCCTCCTCCTCTTCCTTCTTCCTCTTACCTCCTCCTGGCTAAGTCGTTGGTCCTCAAGTGTTTCGGGGTGAAACAAAAACGCAGGAGACATCCCAGCATGGTGTAGCCGCGAATCATGGTTCAGTTTGGGGACGGTCTGAGGAGGAGGAGGACGCGGAGGAGCGGCGGCTGGCGGAGGAGGAGGAGATGGAGGAGGTGGAGGCGCGCGGGGGGAGACATCGCGCTGCGCTGCGCTGCTGCTGCCGTTTTACGCGCGGTCGCGTCGCCCTCTGGTTCTGTTGGAGACGCGGCGGTTCGGAGTGGACCGGACCGGAGACGTGGTTGTGGGCTCTCACTTACCGAGGAGGAGAGACATCTTCCCTCACAGGTAGGTAGGTAGGAGGAGGAGGAGGAGGAGGAGGAGGAGGAGGAGGAGGACCCTCCTCTGTTGAGGAATGGGGAGATGGAGGAACGCCTTTTTTTTGGTTCTTTTTTTCTCCCCCCCCCCCCCCCCCCCCCCCCCCCCATTTCAGAACTTGGACAGCTCTCGGTTCCGTTACGCGCAAGCGCAAGGCTTAAACAACTGTGTGTGTGTGTGTGTGGGGGGGGGAGTTGATTTCGAATATCCAACGCACGCCGAGGGGCAATGTGTTGCAAAACCCCTGAAACTTTGCTTTGGGTTCGTCATTACGCATTACGAGTGTCATTTTTCTTTTCTTCACTGTCATGCGTGCATATCTAAATCCAAATCAAATATTGTACCAGGTGTCAAAGGTTTCAGAAAACAGTGTTGTTGTTGTTGTTGTTGTTGTGTGTGTGTGTGTGTGTGTGTGTGTGTGTGTGTGTGTGTGTGTGTGTGTGTGTGTGTGTGTGTGTGTGTGTGTGTGTTTGTGTGTGTGTGTGTGTGTGTGTGTGTGTTTGTGTGTGTGTGTGTGTGTGTGTGTGTGTGTGTGCACATCTAGGTCCTATACCCATAGGATGTCCTCCTCACGGTCTCCCTGAGGAGGAGACTGCAGGTGGAGGTGCTGCAGGTGGAGGTGCTGCGTGAGAGAGGAGCCCTCATGTAAACAAAGGAGGCAGCAGCAGCAGAAAGCCACTAGGAAATGTATTGGGTGCCCTGGTTGCCCTGGAAACTGATTTCTTTTTTTTTTTTCATGGATTTTCATGGAGGAAATGCTGAAAGGTTGGCGGGAAGCAGAGACAGACAGGCAGGCAGACAGGCAGATAGGCAGATAGGCAGATAGGAAGACGGACAGCAGACAGGCAGCCAGACAGACAGACAGACAGACAGACAGACAGATAGATAGACAGACAGACAGGTAGACAGACAGGCAGACAGGAGACCGAGGTGGAGGGCAGCACTGCCGTGGTGGTGGTCAGACAAACCAAATGTGGTTTGATTAAAAAAAATCTAAAAAAAACAACCCCAACATGTTTAATAGTGACGCTTGCACGTTTATTCACCAAATGTCTCCATCACCGAATGGCTGCTCCGTTGCTTTGTTGTGGGAGATAGTGTGGATGTGTGTGTGTGTGTGTGTGTGTGTGTGTGTGTGTGTTGTGGAACACAGTATAGGTGTGTGTGTGTGTGTGTTTGTGTTGTAGGACATAGTATAGATGTATGTGTGTGTGTGTGTGTGTGTGTGTGTTGTGGAACATAGTATAGGTGTGTGTGTGTGTGTGTTTGTGTTGTAGGACACAGATGTGTGTGTGTGTGTGTGTGTGTTGTGGAACACAGTATAGGTGTGTGTGTGTGTGTGTTTGTGTTGTAGGACACAGTATAGATGTGTGTGTGTGTTGTAGGACACAGTATAGATGTGTGTGTGTGTGTGTGTGTGTGTGTGTTGTAGGACACAGTATAGATGTGTGTGTGTGTGTGTTGTAGGACACAGTATAGATGTGTGTGTGTGTGTGTTGTAGGACACAATATAGATGTATGTGTGTGTATGTGTGTGTGTGTTGTAGGACACAGTATAGATGTGTGCGTGTGTTGTAGGACACAGTATAGATGTGTGTGTTGTATGACACAGTATAGATGTGTGGTTGGAGGCATACACACGTGGCGGCTGTGGACCCAGCCATGTGTGAGCGTGTGAGTGGGCTGCGAGCGCTCCGAGGACCGCGGCGCCCGTGGAGTGACTCATTGCACGCGCGCACGCAGGCAGGAGATTCGGGTGACAGCGAGATAAGTCGCCCATTCATCCGTCCGGCCAGATGCATTATTTTTCTGAGATTACTTTCAGGGCGAGTGACAGGGGGGGCCTCGATGCGGTGACACGCCCGCGGCTAATCTGAACCCATCCGTCGTCTGCCACTTGGATCCTGACCAGTTTCTTCCCGGGCCACGAGCTGTGGGGAAACAGGGACGTGTCAGGGGCTTCAATACCGCCGCTTGGATGCCGACGTCCAAATTAGAAGTGTCACATTTTTTTCGCCGCCTCTCGCACGGCTCGCTCGGGTGTTGGGGAGAACCATTACCATCGAGAAGTAGCTTTGTGATTTTGGCTTCGTCTTCTTCTGGTTGTTGCTTCATATCAATCATGTGTTTTTGCTTCTTGTGGTCTTTCCCGGTATCATTAATGGAAGGGACAATATTGTCTCGATGCTATTGATAATTAGTCATGTTTATGTTCATAGTCGTATAAAAAGGAGCACCTTGCAACCGTATTTTATCGAAAGGTAGACTGAGGAAACTAAACTAGATCCGTGGATCACTTGAACGCCACTGTAGCGGAACCAAGACCCTTTTCTCGCGTGTGTCTTCACTTTAGTGAGTGCGCTGACCGCCGCGGAGGGGTCAAACCTCAACCGGCCCGTCCACTCTTTTATTTTCCGTCACAAAGTCAGCTCCAGTTGACCCCCCCCCCGAGCCGCGCTAACCTGTCAGAGCTCTGATTGGTCATTAGTGTCCGTAAAGACACAGCCTTCCTTCAGGTAGGTCACGTAATTAAAGGAAAGAAAGTCCAATTGATGGTGCGGTGGTGGCAAGAGAACAGAAAGATGTCATTTATCCCTCGTTGTGAAGGGAAAGAGAGAGAGAATAATCCTTTTGACAGGAGTTGTCCGTACAGCGTTGGTTTGGCTACTGTCCTTTCAAATGAAGAGCTCAGCACCGGCTTTCTTTAACGTTTCAAAGCTTCCCACACTCAACACATCCCCTGCTATTGTCCGCTAACGCCTTTTCTTCTCTCGGGAATTAGGATGTTTTATATCGTCTGGCCTATATTTAGAGGCTAGTGTTGGGAAGGGGGTGCCCCTCCTTCCCATGCTGTCAGTGATATGTTTTTAAATGTCAACAAACAGTTTCAGTCTAGTCCGTTTAGTCAGTTGTTTTATTCCTCGTGCCATTTGATCTCTTGAATATACAACCAGAAAAACATTTTCACACTATTCTGATTCTTCTAAAAACGAATTCAAGCATCTTTCACTTGAAACAGCTTCCCCACGGGCGTGTACTGAAACAGAAAAAAAAACAAAAAAACATTTGAGTGGAGAGAGAGAGAGCGAGGAGAAAACACCTCATCATTCAGCTTCTTCTATGCATCCGCCTTCTTGCTAGGCTGCCCCCGTTGATCCTGGCCGTCCTCTCCACCAATCAGACGCCCGGTTGGAACGACCGGGAGGATCTCACCTGGAAGCAACATCCAGCTGGCTGGGGCGGACCAGAGGCTTATGTGCACCGGAGCAGAGAGGATGAAATGCCATGGGAGGGTGGAGCCGGTGGTGGTGAGGGGATGCAGCCACGGCTCCATCGATTTTCAGACATTTTTCTGTTGGAAGGGGGGAGCCCACCTAAAGACCGTTCCACTCTATAATTTAAGGCGGGGTCTGATCCCTGGCAGGGTCAAATAAAAATATAACGCAATAACAGTACAGTGAAAAAAGGAGAACGTGCGAGTGAGAACGCGGAGGATTATTGAGTTGAGCTGTCATTAGGCAGCAGGCCTCTTGCTGCTGCTGCTGCTGCTGCCGCTAGAAGAAGAAAATGCAAATGGGTTAATTAGTGGGATCGGGAAGATAGGGAGGAGCGGTCGAACCTCCCAGCGCGACTCCACAGCTGACGTCATTTTAACGCTCGAGTTGTGTGTTCAACAGTGGATTCGAGCACCAACGACCAATGAGCAGCCTCCTATCATCTCAGGAGTATGATGATGATGAGGATGATGAGGATGAGGGTGTTCCTATAGGATGGTCTCTTCTTACTGGAGGGCAGCCGAGAGAGAGAGAGAGAGAGAGAGAGAGAGAGAGAGAGAGAGAGAGAGAGAGGGAGAGAGAGGGAGAGAGAGGGAACGAGAGTCAGAGAGAGAGAGAGACAGACAGACAGCGAGACAGAGAGAAAGAAATAAAGGGACAGAGAGAGAGAGAGCTTGCACTCACGCTGGTCTCAACTGTAATTCACCTGTCAATCACAGCTCTTGCTCTCCATCAGGGAGGCGGAAGAAACCCTGACAGCGGCAGGCAGCGCCTTCTTCCTCCATGGCTGAGCATCCAGATCTCCCACTGATCCCTGAATCTAGACCTCCCACACACTCCCGCAGCCTCCCAAACACACACTCCCGCAGCCTCCCGAACACACACTCCTGCAGCCTCCCGAACACACACTCCTGCAGCCTCCCGAACACACACTCCCGCAGCCTCCCGAACACACACTACAGCACACATTTAAAATAAACAAGCATATGCAAAATCTACCAAAGAAAATCAACAAAACAATATATCTAAATACAGAATACGAGTTATAGAAATGTACAAACGCAGAATGTGTTGTGACGCAGAATTGGCAGTGGAGGTAAAAAAAAGAGTATCCACTTTCAATTGATATTCATATGGAGCAGATATGCTGTTTGCTGAGCAATAACCGCTCATGCAGGCAGTCTGCGCACAGAGCCTCGTACTGCGATGCTGCATCCCATTGATTTCTCCCACTCAAGCATTGCATGTTTGGGTGCTTTTCTGGGGTGGGTGGGGGTGGGGGAGGGAGGGAGGTTGGTTTTGGGGAGTCACTTGTCATAAACAATAGATACGCTCCTTTATTCTCCACCATTCAATATGAATGCCGTGTCGGTTTCGTTTTCATTTTAAAATCTATCACCGGCAAAAGTGGCTCCACATCTGTCGTCCCCCGAGGAAGCGCGTGTCGACGGTGTGTGTGTGGACTTAAACAATAGATATTCTCATTTATTTTCCAGTGGTGGCCCTCCCTGACCGACGTGGACACCAAGATCACAACTAATCTACTCGAGGCGGGCGGACAGACGTGTCTCTCGCGCCGGAGCGACGTCACCGGAGCGGGGCAGCTGTCGCAAGCATGAAAGCGGAGATTGGAGATTGAACGCAGTTCTGACCGCTGGCGAGTTGTTTTTCAAGCTCCCGGGCGTCGCCGGGGTTCAGAAGTATGTTATAGAACCAATTACCCACTCCAAGGCCACTAACCGCTTATCCGCCATGCCATTTATTTTCTGAAGGATATTAATGTGGAGAAAACTAATCTCGAGCATGCAGAACATTGGGTTGAATATTAATATCAGATGACGTTCACCCGGCCTCCGCAATGTCAGAAGTTCCCTAATAGTGAATTCTTTATTTCTTCGTCTGCACTAATCTGGGATCCAGAAGTTCGACGACGCTATAGCCGAACTTCTGGGGAGAGACTGCACGGCGCCTAGCCTGGTTCCGCCCGCCTACGTACTTCCGCTCAATTTTCATTTCACTTCAGTACTAGGTCTGGCAGTGCTGTATGTTAGAACGATGTCTTTTCCCTCAAATGTGCCTTCCAATCAGCGAACAGGAGGCGCGGCCCCGCCTTCAAGTGGATTTCTCACTTGAAGGCGGGTGCTGTTGAAGTTTAAAACCTATTGGCTCTGCCCAGTGCCACTCTGGATCTGCCTTAACCAATCGCTAACGTTTGGTCGTGACGTATTTCATGCGCCAGAAACCACGTTGCGCGCAGTATACAAACGGCAGATGCAGTGAGCATTAGCATTAGCCTGGTTCCGCCCGCCTCCGTACTTCCGCTCAATAACTGAAATTTGCGCACGACCTCTACGTCACTGTTCTCAGGCCGCGCCTCCTGTTCGCTGATTGGAAGGCACATTTGAGGGAAAACAAATCGTTCTAATGTACAGCACTGCCAGACCTTAGTGCTGAAGTGAAATGAAAATTGAGCGGAAGTACGTAGGCGGGCGGAGCCAGGCTACACGGCGCCTGGGCCGGAAACTAGAAAGTGCGAGGGGCCGAGTTACGCAATGTTTCCTTTTTTTTGTTATGGATTTGTTATGATTTTAACAAATGTCAATTTCTACAGTGGCCAGTCTACGACACAGGTTTGATTTTAAATCTTTACAGACACTTTGTCGGAGGACGTTAGCGTCCAGACAGGACGTTTTAGCTCGTCATCCCACTGGCTACAGAAAAAGTTTAGTTTTCGGATGCTGGCCGAGTTTGTGTTCGCTGTTGGCCAAGGAATGATACGACAATGGGAATATGATGCTGTCGTTTTAGTTATCAGTCCTCTTCTGGATCTGAGACTAGTGGTCAGCTGTATGGTGTTTCCGGTCAGGTTGTTTCCAATAGAGTCACATGTAACGCACGTCAACAGATCCCTCGCCCACAGCAACGTGATCGGTCAAATCATTTTCAAGTTCAGTTCAAAGTTCAAAGTTGTATTGGTCACATGTTTTGTAAAAAAAAAAGAGCATTTTACATACAGTGAAATTTAAAAAGGGGTAAAACAATCTGTCCAAAAAAACTAAGACTTTTATAAATAAACCAACTCTGGAAATGCCCAGTGTTGAAAGACGTCTGTCTCTGACTTCTCGTTTAATTCGAAAGCGGTCCCGAAACAGGGAAACTCCAGCGGTAATAGCTGCTGTCATGGCATTTCTGCAGCCAGAGGCTATACAACAAAGAGAAAGAGCACAAGTACAGAGAGTTGAAGGGTGAAATGTAAGTGGAGGGCCAGCGTGACGCGCCGCTCGCACTAAACAATGTTTTCATGAAAAGTGATTAGCCTGCACCTTGTCAAAGTGGAACCATATGGAGGGATGCATGGAAGGAGTCGAAGAGCATGAATGGCCGGGTTTACACACACACACACACACACACACACACACACACACACACACACACACAGCTGCCGCCTTTCACAAACATATTGGCTTCCATTCCACTGTCCCTAAACATCTGCGGCACTCACACACACACACACACACACACACACACGCACACACATTCACACACGCACACACACTTCATTACAGTCTGTAGCGGGGTAGTGTCTCCCTGGCACGTGTTAATCTTGCCTGAGGCGTTTAGTAATATTATAGCTATTGGTTGTATACAGACAGGGCAGAAGACAGGAGGGTGATATGGCCAAATGTGTGTGGTACAATAATGCGAGGAATACCGAGAGAAGAGCGTTAAGTAATGTGCCCCCTAATAAGCGCTTCGTCATGAATGTCTGAATGTGCGGTGTGTGTGTCTGTGTGTGTGTGTGTGTGTGTGTGTCTGGGAGTGTGTGTGTGTGGCGTGCACGACGTGTGTTATTCCAAAAGCACAAATATTTATGCAAATTGACACTGGTGGGCAAATGTGAATGTTAAAAAGCTTAAGACATTTCCATTTGCTGAAGGTAATGGCACGGCACTGTCAAAACAAATTATAATTTCCGAATGTGAAATAGTAGCACTTCGCATAACATGGCACCCTCGTGAAAACACTCTGCCGTGCGTGGATCTGCAGGTGATAGCCGGGCACACCTGCTTTAAGCGTTTAAATGGAAACACTATCATTATGACTCTTTCACGTTACTCAGATTGGCGTACGTTTTACACCCTCGCGAATTTCTGCAGCTTTGTAATTTCATTTCAAAACGGTGTCTGTTTAAAGTGCTAAGAGGGTTTAGAAACTAAACGACAAGAAAGGGTCCCCTTCCTCTCTGCTCCCTCCCTCCCTGTGTTTCTCCACCATTGAGATGTGTTGCATTTCACACACCTGTGATTGACAGGTAAGACGGATTCCCCCGAACCAATCAGGGAAGAGATGCCCTGTTTGGTCAGAAATGAGCCGGGAGCGGTCTAAATACAGAGGCGGGCGCAGTCAACTCGAGAAATATATTCTCACAGCGCATTTCACTCACTAATCGCTGACGGGTGGCTGTACCATTACTACCAAATTTCACCCAAAGAATAGCTCTTGAATTGTACCTACAGCACCGTTGAGATAATAAAATATTGTTTTAGAAAAATGCTGCTTCAATTGTGGTTCAGATCAAGTCTGCTTTATGTTATACTGTTTTAGCATTTATGGAAATGGAGAATATTTGTGGTGTATTGTGAGAATGTGACCTTGCCTTTATTAGCCTTATTAGCCTATTAGCCTCATTCCGCTCTCCAGGCTGTACTCCTTGAAGCATTGGACACCAGCTAGAGATAATTAAAGCGCCCCTACCACTTGGTACAGTCCACTGGGTAGGCTGGTAGACGGATCTAGCCGTCGTACCTCTTGGTGGTAGCTCCCACTTGTGATGTCACTAGAGGGTAGTGACGCCACAATTTTGAAACGGCTTGTAATGGCGAATGTCACTCACACCTGGTGGTAAAATAGGGGCCTTTTAAAAAACATCTGTCCTCATACTCTCTCCTCATTCAGTTTCCCATGGCACCCACCACCCACACACATCACGTTGTCCAGCAGTCGTCTTTTTATCGTGTGTGACAATTAACGAGCCACATCGCTTTACACGTGCCTTGATGTGAGAAGAACGGAAGTAAATAGAAACTTAATGCTCCCACGCATTCCTTGTAGCAAGTTTGTTCTTGGAAAGGAAATGTGAGAACGAAAGGCACAGCACAGAAGTTAGCGACCGCCACACGTGTGAGCTGCAGAAATTGGAGGTCTGCCGTTTCTTCAACCATGTATTACATCCGGCCATTATGCCGCCACTGTCTTAGTGTGTTGCTGTGACCATGACTGGACGCCTGGCCGCCACCACCCGATGGCTACCAGCTAGCACATCATCACCATGGACAATACTCATTTTTTATCTATACCTAAAATGTTTGCTTGTAATATTACTATGCATGTAAATGATGGCACCCATTGCACTCCTAAGCATCCCTGGAAGGAGGGATCCCCCACTCTGCGTTCCTTCTCAAGGTTTCTAGTTAAGGGAGTTTTTTCTTGGGGGGGTGTCATAAATATATGACCTAAAAAAAGCCCTCTGAGACTGCAACTGTGGCTATTAATGGCTATAAAAAAATAAAATAGACTAGACTTGACTTGACTATAGGCTATTTGTCTTCTATGATTTCATAAACCAGGTTATGGTGTTTTAATTTTCTTCAATACTCTGCCAAGCAAGACAATATGTGTTAGAATGGGCAAGTCACACAATTAAAAGTGACAATAGATTCTTTGTTATATTAGGATCCCATTATCTGGTGGCATTAGGTTTTGTATGATGTTCCTAATGAATCCAACTCATTTGAGAGAAGAGATAAATAATTACAATACTTACACTTTTTAATTCACAACTTGGGATTCACCCTGGAAATTAATTGCCACGGGGTGAAATGTGAAGCATAATTTCTTCCCGGCGTTGAACGTCTCTCTAGACCCGTCAGCATCCCAGACAGTAAGCCGAGGAAGAGACAAGGAAATGGGAGAAAGACAAAGAGAGATGATAATAAAAAAAAAAATTATAACCAAAAAAAAAAAGCAGACAGAAGGCATAAACATGGCTTTGCTTTCTACAAACGTTCAATTCAACGTCACGAAAAAAAAAATGTTTGAAGAAAAAATGTCGTAATTGGACGCAAAGTGTCGGGCTTGAGTCCACCTGTTACGGCCCACCCATGCGGGCGCCGCCGCGCCGCCCGCCGCCCGCCGCACCGCCGCCGCCCCGGAACCATTTTTAGAACGCCGAGGGGCAGTAAACACAGTTTCCATGGAAACATCACCGAGACTCACATCGATAAGCGGATTGGTGCAGCTGCACTCGTCTGATGGAGGAGGAAAGCTCGGGAGCTGAGAGGGCTTTTCAGCCGGCGCAACGCAATTAAACAATGGCAACGTATTCCAGAGGAGGAAGAGACAAAAGTCAGTTCTTCTGTATGTTTTTTTTATTTTATTTTTTTATGAGAGGAGACATCAAGCACAACTCTTATCGGGTTTCTACCAATGCACCCTCTGCTATGGCACCACTGCTGTCTGCCAGCCACACAGACACACACACTCACACATGCACGCACACACACACAGAGACACACACGCACACACACACACACACACACGCACATGCACACGCACATGCACGCACACACACACACAGACACACATCTCAGGAGGAAACACAAATGGGCACACAGATGTTGCTTTGCAAATGTGCACGTATTGATTTGGCAAATATGTTTCAAATCAATTCAGAGTAACAATCAGTGTACAGTTTAATTTGGCATCGATCAATAGACCGAGGCACGGAAAGGAGAAACAGAAATGTTATGCTTTGAAGTCTTCAGACAATTTTTCAGCATTACACTGCAGATTATCTTGCCATACATTAAATCTGCATATTGAAATGATGTAAATCAATTGAAAAATTGTTTATATTATTTGGTGTACACCCCAAAAAACAATACAATCCACTTGTTTGGTCCTAGAATGAGAGAATCAGCTGTCATTTATTTATTCATGAGATTTTTTTTTGGTTACACTGTGTCCTTCTGGGTTGTGTGTTTGGACTCTGTTCAGGGGACATGGGGAGACTTATCATATTCCAATGCAACTGGCGAAAACCTGAGAGACACTTTGCTTGACAGCTTTATTTCTCTATTCAGTGAGTTTTTCTAAACCTCCCAGAGGGGAGTTTCGGGGCTGTGCACGAAATATGAGATATCTGACCTAAAAATGGCAAAACAGAAAATATGAATATTGTGTTGGTTTAATTTTCCCTTTAAAATCTATTGTTCGCAGTGGCACCGGCGATATTGTCCCGTTCAGCAGCATCTTGCGGAGGTGTGTAGATGCGCTGTGCTGGTCCATATCCATCATTATCTAGACGCCAAGCCATTGTCTGAAGGGCACCTGCTGCCTGAATAACAGGTATGTCGGCCTCCTCAGACCTCAAACACACATGGACGTTGCACAGATCTGCAAATGTGGTCGCCATGCGAATGCATACATTGCTTTATTTATTTCCTCGCTTCCCCGAATCAATCGATGTTGGTGACGTCGACAGATGAACTCTTGGTGCACGGTTCTGTTTTCTAATGAGGAAAGGGTCCCCGGGGGGGGGGGGGGGGACGCTGCTCATTTCAGATCATTCTCCACGCAGTTTCCAAACCCTCCCTTCCTCGTGACGGACGTTGGGGGAATAGGAAATACATGCGACCTGAAGCAGATATTAGAACTGTGTTGAAAAGCCATTGTGTGCAGCGGGAAGGGATACAGCAGAGGAGATGTAGGGCAGAGATACTGTGCTCTTCAGATAAGTCCACCATTTGAATATCCCTAAAGTTAATTGCCGTATCAAAAAAGCAAAGACATCTGTGTCTTGGATCTTCTATATAATCTGGAGATTAAACCACAGACCGACGTGTTTAAAAGCTTCAGTCAGCCATTTGGAAGGAAGAAAGAAAGAAAGAAAGATTATTTGAAAAATGGTCAAAAGTGTCTGCATGAGCAGATTTGTCAAGTGTGATGAAACATGATAAAACATTTTTTTTTTCTTGTTACATAATGCAAGCATCAGTAATTGTACTTACATTTTTTTTGAATACATTTTCTTACAGAGGTAAGAAAAAAAAGATAAAGATGGCCATGTACTTTCCAATCAACACAGTTGGATAACACATCCATTCTGGTAAACTGCAACAGATGCAACCACACCTACCTCAATTGGTATTTTCCTGTGTGAAACAGCGGACAATTTAATGATCCATTTGCTGAAGAAGCAATCACTTGACACACATTCTAGTGCAGTCATTTTTCGGTTTCCTAATGGTTTCTGTGAGCACGCTGCTCTTCATTTTGCTGTGCGATCTGTGCACATCAATCCTAACGCGCACGGCACATCATTTGGAGTTGTATTCAGTAAACCCATAAATGAATAAAATATGAGAGGGAAAGCCATTTATCTCTAATTAGTATCGACATTGTGTGTGTGAAAGATTGCTGGCAGTCAGCAGGGAAATTATGTTTAGGATTGACAGTATAATCACACCGCAAATGGATGCTGTGATGCATTGCTTTAATATAAGACATGAACGGTGCAACAATTTCATTTGACACGGCCACCGTTGAACAGTTTTCTAAGACGAATGCTTTCAGCCCTTTGTAGGTTCACCGTTTCACAAAAAGCAAGTCAATATTGTCACAAACGAACATGTAAACTAATTCATTCATTCAGTTAAATCAAACCAATAGTAGAAAACAAGCTAAACCTGCTCATATGTGATACTTCACCTATAGCTTTCTCAACAGGATATGCTGATATCTGGGGGAAGCAATTAGGCCTACCTGATTAAAAATGTTCCTCCCACTGCAAATAAATACTTGATTGGCTCATCATCATATGTTGGGGGTTATGAATACTAAATAAAAGCACTAACATCATTAACATGCCATCATAGGGAGTGACTGCACTTGTTGTAATACTCCTCATGGCCACAGGGTGGTGCAGCTACTCCAGATGGTAAACACTTCAACGATTGCTTCTGTTTTGCAGAAGTATTTACTTTTGTACATTTTCACACAACGTGTTCGTATTTTAAATCTAATTATTCTTCCTCTGTCTTTTTAATAATGTTGCTGAATGTTGCTGCAATAACAAATATCAAAGTATAGTCACCAATAGGGACGTTATATTAAAAGAGAAGAAACAAACACAAATAATTGACACAAACACACACACACACACTGTGGGACTACAGATGAAAAATAGTTTGTATGACTAAATCTGGTACATTTGCATGTCCTTTTTTAATGGACATGTTGATTAATGTACACTGTCCCTTTTAAATAAAAAAATAAACAAACAAACAAACACACATACACACACACACACACACACACACAACACCATACATCAACCTGAGGCCAGCATCACTTAACCAGAGAACCAAGCCCAAGCCATCACTGAGGTAAGACATACAGACTGGCTGTCTGAATCATACAGATACAATCTGAATCTTGAAAGAAAGACAAAAAAAGCATACAAAGTTAATAGTCCATTCTCTAATGGCCTCTGAGCAATTATTTAGCAATTAGCTGGCAGTTACATGTCCACGTGCTCACATTTTCACCTGACTGGCTGTCACTTTTGATCTGCCTCCCTCCCCTATCAACGCAGACGGGCGGCCCTGCGTCTCCATCTCAGCATGGCCTGGGGAAGGGGGTGGGGGGGGGGGGGGGGGGGGGGTAGCTGTCACCGGCTGTCAGACTCAACGCTTTGATGGCAGATTTCCATCAGAGATCCAGAGAAATCCCATTCAGCCATTATTCCTTTTTTAGGGCTCCTGAAATTCAGTGAATGTGAAGTGAATAACTTTTCAAATAAGTGGATGTTACTGTAGTAGTGGTCGTGCGTACGTATAGTAAGGCCAAGACACACATCAGTCTTTTCTGAAATTCAGCTATCCACACGATGTCTTGATCGGACTATGGTATAGGCCTACATGAATACGGACACACCCTCATCTGGGAAGGGTTGACCCCTCGAAAGATCATATTTGGAGAGAGGGAGAGAGAGAGAGGGAGAGGGAGAGAAAGAGAGAGAGAGAGGGAGAGAGAGAGAGAGAGAGAGAGAGAGAGAGAGAGAGAGAGAGAGAGAGAGAGAGAGAGAGAGGGGAGAGAAAGAGAGAGAGAGAGAGCCAACAAGAGAGCTTTGGCTCAGAGCTGATATCATTCCAGTAACCCTCTGTCATCATCAAGTAGTTCATCATTTTCCTGAGGTGAATTATGTGCAATAGTTGATTAATATGCCAAATACCTCCTCCTCCTCCTCCTCCTCCTCCTCCTCCTCCTCCTCCTCCTCCTCTTAGGAGAATTCACGCTCACAGTCAACAACACATTTAAGCATTTTTGTTCAAATCAGCTTATAATATGAATATGAATATTTGATCTTTTCATACTGAGAAATTGCATTCTGGAACAACAGTGCACGACTCGCTTACTTTATTTGGACAGTCTGCTTGCAGGCCAGGGTCAGATGGAGCGAGATGGGATCCTGAACTGCAGCATCACACATCACCGCTAGATGGCAGTATAGAGCCGCTCATAGAGCCGAACAGTTGGGACTACCAAACACTGCTTCTTTGTGTACATTCCCCTCTTAACATTTCCAAAAATAGCCTCAGATGAGTCCTACATGAAAGCATTACACAGCAAGCAAAAGAGATCAATCAAAGTGAACATCGGTCAACCGTTGTGTATAGTGGCTCGTGGCGAGGACGTAAGATATAGGATGTTTAAAATTCATTATTTTAATGTGACCATAATGATACATCCATCTATATACATAAACTAATATTTCGAATGTGATCTCTATGAAAACGCCACTAAATGCATCAGCTTCTAGATTAGTGACATCTACTGAAGAGCGACGGTGACCCACTTAGGTTGGGGAAAGTCACAAGAGGCCGAGCATAGTTGCTCTTTGTTTATTTGTTTTCCAACTGAGTTGTGTCTGCTGACTGCGGCCCCCCCCCCTCCCCCCTCCCCTCCGCAGCCTACTTCTCCTTGTAACGTCTACAAGAAAGGAACATCTCCATGTTGAACATGTCCACTGGTGTGGATCAGAACCAAGCTGTATCTCTCTCTCAGATGCAGTCCAGAATCTGCTTCCTCCCCAGACCCCAACTGGAGAGCTGTTTTTGTGACACCCCCCCCCCCCCCCCGCGCCTGGAGCCCAAGGGGGGTGAGGGGGTGAATTATGTGTCCAATGTGTTCACCACTTCCCCCTCCCTCTCTCTTTCTCCCTCTCTCTCTCTCTCTCTCTCTCTCTCCCCCTCCCTCTCTCTCCCCACCTCACTCTCCCCACCTCACTCTCTCTCTCTCTCTCTCTCTCTCTCTCTCTCTCTCTCTCTCTCTCCCTCTCTCCCCCCTCCCTCTCTCTCCCCACCTCACCCTCCCTCTCTCTCTCTCTCTCTCTCTCTCTCTCTCTCTCTCTCTCTCTCTATCCCTCTCCCCACCCCTCTCTCCCTCTCTCCCTCTTCCTCTCTCTGACTAAAGAACATGGACCTCCTTCCCTACAGTGCGTGAGCTGGACCAAGCGATGAGGTCCACCTCAGTGTTTAGACCAGAGTATAACCCGACCCATCGTTGCACGCTGCGCGTTCCTTTCAAGTTGTATACCACAATCAATCTTTATGGACATGCTGGAGCACTCATATTGCTTTCTGTGGTATAAGCGGTAAACAATGCGTTTCCTTTTGTGTCGGGCCATAGATGGCCATGGAAAATTCTTTTCCACTTGTTCTGAAAATATTAAACCAGATGTTGTTTCCCCCTCGACGGCTCCTCGGCTGAAGGTCTTAGCGTGTTTATGGGCTTGGTGTGTTTAGACGGCGACCGTGTGTGGGTTTATACGACCATTTCTTGTGTTTATGTATGGACAACGCTGCCATTCCTGGTGCAGGAGAGGTAAGAAACCCCCATGGCCTTAAAGTCAAAACCTCCCCTCTGGGGATTCAAAATGTATCCTCATGGATATTCCCTATATAGTTAACATAATGAAATAAAAAAAGAAGGAAAAAAACTAAATAATAATAATAATAATAATAATAATAACAAACACAACACATAAACACACATACTGAGCATATTATCTATGACAGGCATTTTTCCATATTAGACCATTATGGTCAGAGATGGTCCTCTGTATTGTACGGCATATTGTCTAAGAGCTGTGTGATAATAGGGAAGATGAATATATTTAAACATAAGTTGTGAAATACATTTGGTCAACTGTGCTTTTGAAACGTACATTCATATGTGGAAAAACTGCTACACAATGAAAAGTATATTTAAAAGTATTTCTGGGAAATTGTGTGTGTTATCAAATAATGTCATATAAATCATAGCATGTGTGTGGTGGCTTATGGCTAACTGTCAACTGTCAACAAACTGGTGGCCTAGGTCCACACCTCACTTACAGTCAGTCTGTCAGCAGCCGTACGCTTCTGGAATGTTCCCATGCAGATCCACCGGTCACATGGACACGCACGCACTTCTAGACCCACACAGTTCACACCCAGACTCATGTGTGTGGTCATTTCAACTCGAGCTTTTAATAGGGCTTGTACATCGCAAAGTCACCGCGGCCATTTTGGAAGCATAAAAGCATTGCAATGTTATTTATTGTGTTGGTAGTCATGTTTTTTTCGTCATTGTTTAGTCATGAACCGTCACATGATTTGTCATTATGGGGAGACATTGTTGTGTTTGTTTCTCATGCAAGACATGGCAACGGTGGTTACGGTATATTTACGTTGATTTAGGATTTTACTGAACTACAACTCTCTTGAGTCCTCTCAATATGGCCTCTCAATATCGCCAACAAAAAAAATCCCATGATGCACTCTGATGTACAAGCCCATAGGATGTGTTACCTGAGCATCTGAATGTTACTCTGAATGTTGTATGCTCCAAGCTCATGTGTTCAGACATTTAGTGGGAACTTTGTTCGCTACCAGTGATGATTGTCATAGTAGTCATACAGTTGAACTATAAGCACATGGCCATGAATTGAAATGCAGCATCTCGGTCCTGCTGAGACAAGTCAAATATTTCACTTGAATGAATTAAAATAGCGTGACTATGTGCAAAGTTTACAGATGCACAGATGCTATCTGTGCTACAACGTGATTGATGAACACTCGAGGGATATGAGGAGTTGGCACATTATGCCGAGAATTATTCTCATCCTCGTATGATTTTCTGAGCGAAAATCTACAGGTAGCACACGTTGATTGTGCATTTCATGTCTTCAAAAAAGTGGAGGCAAATATTTGTGTTTGAGAAATTGTTGTCCTCAATATGTTGGGGTTGGTGGTGGGGGTGAATGAATATGTCCATTGAGATGTGTCCATCTGGCAACTCCTGAAAAGACCAAGTCTGAAGCTGGTGCCTAAAGCCCTTGGATACCGGCAGCTCACGGAGCGAAGGGTTTTAGTTGCTTTGTTCTCATGATCCGTGTCACTTGATGTTGTAGATGCAGGGCAGGACACATTCTGGACATACGTTGTAATATAAACCAAACTTGTTGTATTTTCCTGTTCCCTCCTTGGATAGGGCAGATTGCAAATTAAAAACATGCAGTAGGCCTAAAGCTCTTAGAGACAATGTCGTGCTTTGAAGCAACCACAAAAACTAAACTTTATTTAATGAATTCAAAGTACCTAAAAAAGTACAGCTAACTACAGCCCTGTGTCCCCGAGCCGAAAATGACACATGAGCAGGATATCTATCTATAATCTGTGCATGTAATAGGCTATTTTTTTAAAAAAAACAAATAGAGTTGTTCTTGTTCTGTCAGTTCATTTGCTGTAGTGTGAAAGTACTCATATCCTCAGAAAGCAAACAAAGTTCTTCCAAGCACTACCCCAAGAGAGCAAACAGTGCTGATTGTGCATTTTTATGTCTTTAAACATAAAGTAAGCACCGCTTCAGAGCAGCAAGCAGTGCTGTCCTGTCCGATACCTCCCACCCCGGCTGGGCTGCCCCTCGCGGATCAGTCCGAGGTCCACCGGTCCTCCCATCACTGTAATCCGGTTCAGCGGTGACGTCACGACGTCCGTATCTCCCCCCCCCCCCCCCCCCCCTCTCTCTCTCTCTCTCTCTCTCTCTCTCTCTCTCTCTCAAAGTCCGCGGGACGAGGCTGCCGTTCACACTGTGCATCCCCTCCGCAGCGCATCATCCCCTAGTGAGCCGAGCCGCTCATCGGACAACACATTCAACACATCGGGGAAAAAAACTTCGGGAAACTCACCGAAAAAAACAAACAACAACAACAACAAAAATGGGTGAGTGACTTTTTCGTTTGTTTCTTACAAAACATACGGAGGCTTTATATTAGCGTCGGTGCGGTGGTAGTGGGGTGTGTGTGTGTGTGTGTGTGTGTGTGTGGGGGGGGGGTTTAAAGCGACTATTGTCGACTAAGGACTTTGGTGTTCTACTTTTACTTCTTGTTTTTGATCGTCGTGGTGGGGGGGTTTAGTTTCATTGCTTCTTTCGGTTTGGCTTGTTGCAGGCTGCAAACTCTGTGTGCACCACATGTACCTACAGCACCGGACCCGGTGCGACCCGGTCCGGTCCGGGCATTAGGAGTTTGACTGGGGCAATTTCCAGAGGAGATTAGGAGATAAGTCTATAAGGACTCCCTATAGCACAGCACCACACTCACTGTGGGTGCTAAGTAATCCCGGTTTAACTTTCCCAGTAGTCTCTGGCTCTCTCTCTGTCTCTCTGTCTGTCTCTGTCTCTGTCTGTGTCTGTCTGTCTGTCTGTCTCTCTCTCTCTCTCTCTCTCTCTCTCTCTCCATTACAAGTGGCTGGAATGTGCTGTGTGGTCAACAACATGGGATCGATTCGAGGATGTCCTCATCACTGGTATCGATTGATGATAGATAGATTGATTGATTGCTTTAAAAAAAAAAGATGAACCGAGTTGAATGAAATTGCCCTGCCATTGAAATTGCGATTGAAATGCCTTGCTGCAAATGCATTGTCTCTGCAAAGCTTATCTTAATAAGTGCTTTCACATGCATTTGCTTATCTCCATCTGTCTGATAGGCATTCATTTACAATGCTGATTTGAAAGTGATTACTTAAATCCATCCTTTTTGGGAAGTGAAAGGTGATTTCTTTTCAGACATACATTCAGTATACATATGATGACTTTTGTTTATGTAATGCTGAGGCAGTTATTGATGTGGCGTCTTTTCCATCCCAGATGGTTCCCTGACTTCGGTGGCCAAGTGTTGGCCATCTGTGCTCACAGCCTGAGGATGGCAGGGAGGAGGGAGACTGCTAAATGCCATCGATGTTTAGTAACTTCTATCTTGAGTCCAGACACTGAACAGGCTAACATTCACCCAGATGGGCCAGCACGAAACAAAGAGCCTCCAAGTCTCTCAAACGTAAATGTTTACATATTTTACAGATCAAATTGTGAAATCACAAAACCGGGGCCCCCAAAAGATTTCAATAACCGCAGTTGTGCTCCGCTGACCTTTGCCGATTTAGAGCGCAAGTATCGCCCTACCTTGAAGTATCTCTGGGGTGAAGGACGGTGGATTTTGCGACTGAGGGGACCTGACAGTGTGAGAACGTGTGTCAGTGCTCGTTTGTTCACTCTGAAGTTCTCACAGAGAAGCCTTTGTGTTTTTAATTTGGAGGCGCTCCTTTGTGCGGCTTCAGTCTCCCAAGTTCACTGAATTGCTAGTTTCGGAGCGGACGGCCCCTGAACTTAATCAGCCCCACATTCTGGGACTCATTGATGGTATTGGCCCCGCATGGCAAACAGCTATTGTGCATTCATGGGCTTTTCATGTTATTATTCCACTTTTTTTTCTTTTTCTTTTTAACCAGCCACTGACAAACACCTTAGGTTTAAATACACGATTAGCATTGTTACACTGTCACAGGACTCAATCCGAAATATATATGTGATTTGTCAATAATCTTCTTGTGATCTGGCAGCTTTTTGGTTTTACCATCTTCATTTGTCTTGAACATACTGGCCTGGAGGTTTTCGCTGAATATTTTCTATAAAGTACTCGCCGTCAGTCTGCATTTTGTGTGCTGTAGTCATAAGCTGTAACCACCGTCGCCCATTCTTACAGTGAAAGTAATAGCTATCATTAGGCTGTGTTCTGAAAACAGAAATTTCATTAAGTGGAAAAAGTCGTGTGCTTGGGCCAGTTTAAACCCAAACAAACAGACCTCTTGAAGTTGTGTACACCCGGGACAAAAAAAAAACCCAACGGAAAATTGAGAATGAAGAAATGTTGTTGCTCCTAGATGGGCGTAATATAACCTGTCAGCTGTCTGATTTGATTTTGTGGAGACTGAAGACTTTCACATCAGGGCAACTTCTTCACTAAGTCGGCTCTCTTGTCCTGTGTGTAGGGCGTGGGTGGCCAGCATGGCCGCCGACCAACGAATGCAACAGGGTTTTTTTCTTTCCACTTCCAGACAGACATCATGTTCTTCTCAATTCAATATGTTGTTAACTTCTTAGTAATAGTCCTGGAACAATTCCCCACTCACCCACTCACTCACTCACTCACTCACTCTGCGGTCGCCTGGGCCTCCCCTCGGTGCGCGGAGGTCACAGGTCAGAGTACTCCGCGAGGACCTAAGTGGGGCCATGGTGCAAGCAATGATGATGATAATAATCACGGTAATCATTTCGCCGGACAGCCGCGGAAGGACCCTCCTGCATACTGAGAAGCACGCAACCAGAGAGGGCCGTTGGTGTCCGACGGCACGCAGAGTGTACTCCACAGAGGTGAAGTGCAGCTCGGCTATTTGTCTTATGGGTACAATTTTGGCCTAAGTTAAGTTCCACTAGAGTTCCTGAGAGCCCGTCAAACGTATTCATTATTATTTTTCGAGGCTACGATGTATTGCTGAATGACAATGGCGAGGCTATCTTGTGACTGGAGCGACTAATCAAATACAGCAAAATGATGGAGCTGACTGTGAACAGTTCCTGTGTTCATAATTAGCTCCAGGCACTGCCAGCTAAAAAAGGATCTGTTGTTCTTTTTTGCTCATGGAAGTCTCGGGCCACCAGCACTAAAATATTTAGACGTAGTTATGTGTTGAGCTGTTGTTGCTCAGGCCTATTATGAATCTTATGGTCCCCAGGAGAGGGTGATGTTAAGATTAGCGCTGAACTAAAGTGACATCATTGCTTTTTCACTGGGATTTTAAGTTATATTTGATTAAACATGACGTGGCCGCACTTCTAAACCCCAATATGTTATTATGTATGAATCATGGCCAGTATACACCTCAACACTCTCCAGGCCTCATATGTGTGTCATGTGTGTGTGTGTCTGTGAGAGAGAGAGAGAGAGAGAGAGAGAGAGAGAGAGGGAGAGGGAGAGGGAGAGGGAGAGGGAGAGAGAGGGAGAGGGAGAGAGAGAGTCTCATACGCAAGACTGTGTATAGCACATATTGCTCTCTATGAATCAAAGGAAGCACTCGAGTTTTTCTAATGTGCGCGCCCTGTTGCTGTTAACCCCTCGCGTCGCTCCGTCACCTTTAATAGGGCTTTGAGAGAAGCATGTCAGACATGTTGCCTTCTTTCCGAGGAGTGATTAGCGTGTCTGTCCCACTTTCTGTGGAGAGACGATCGATGGCAACACTTTGTGAAACCTTATGCAAGCGGATCCCGCCGCACATTCTGCGAACCCAGAATCTTCCATGGAAAACATTGACTTGCTTTTCCCCACAAATCAACACTGATTGCTGTCTTATGGACAGGCAGCAGTTTTGGGAGTGCGTTCGCCGCCGCCGCGACCCCTACATCCTGAGTGTGTGTGGAAAAAAGCAGGAAGATGTACGACATGCTAGCGGGTCGCCAGCGGGGGGAAGCCTTTCCTGTTTTTGTAATCAACCGCCTGTCAAGCCAATGGTCTGAGCAATAACAGAGAGCCAGGGTTTTCTGGGGAGGGGGGGGGGGCAGGCCGAAGGTGATGAATTGGCGGGAGCCATGTGTGGGAGCCCCTCGCTGTTCCCCCAGAGATCGCTACGCGAAGACAAACACAAGACACCGAAGAAACCATCCCATCCCACCCTCCTCCCGAAGAGCCTCGACAACCATACACATGAACGCGCAGGGTTTGTTTTTTTTGACAACTTTCATTGCTTCCCACATGATTTCCAACCGACGACAGATGAAGATTCGTTACGAAGTTAAGAAACAGACCCGGCCCCCTCGCCATTATATGCCAGCGTTTACATTGAGCGTCTGAGTTTTAATTTGTGGTCCCCTTGTGGTCTGTCCGGAGCTGAAACCTCCTGGGTAATGAGGTAGTGGCTGTCATAATGAAATGGTGGTTCACCATGCAGGCTTCTTTCCATCTGGCCCAGGTTCTGACTGACCATCTCAGGCTATAATGAGCTGGAGACGGGCCCCTGCTCTTTGGGAAAGGGGGAGGAGTGCATCTGTACGGCTCCTGAGCGAGGCTACTTGAACCTGAATGCGCCTGTCAACACCGCTTCCTCCATGCTCCACTTTTTCCTGTTCCCGTGCCTCAAGTCTGTTAATCCCATCTTCCTCCCATCTTTCCTTTCCTGCTGCACCACTGCTTTTTTCAGTGTTTTTATTTTTGTGTTTTTTTTTACAAAAAAAAAAAAAAAACGTAACTTTTTTTAAATTTTTTTTTTTTTACAGTTGACCGTCTGCCACCGTTCCCGCAGGTCTGCCAGGCCACTCATGTTAATTTGTTGACCTTAATAAGTCCACTGACTAACAAAGAGGGCCATTGTGCATATCACATGAAACGATCGGAATAGAAGTCTTTGTGCGGCGGGGAGGAAGCCTGCTCAAGCATCAGTTTTATTACGGGTCTCTTAACTATTCCACGGAAGGAAGTTGCTCTGTGTGTGTGTGTGTGTGTGTGTGTGTGTGTGTGTGTGTGTGTGTGTGTGTGTGTGTGTGTGTGTGTGTGTGTGTGTGTGTGTGTGTGTGTGTGTGTGTGTGTATGTGTGCGCACGTGCGTGTCACGCTAATGCCTAAGACAGGCCGTAAGTCTGTAGGGGTTCAACTGTTAAATCCCCAGGGTCCAGCCTTGTCATAGAGATGATACACGACCACACAGAGATGACACATGGCCACATGGTGAAAGCCGCATGATATTTAAATACCAAAATCTGCCCCCTATTATGCAGATGAGTAAAGCTTTTAAATGCTGGCAGATGAATGTTGCTAAAGATGAAATCTGGCCTTTTTAGTTAGTTTGAAAGTCAACCGAAAAGAGTGATGTTATACGAGTAGTTCAGACACATCAGACCATATGGTTGGTTGAATTCCAAATTACAATTTACTAAATTCAATAGGTTGGTATTGCCATTTACAGGGCAAATAGTTGACGTGTTTGTGGAACAAAAGTGTGTATCAGTGCAGTGGTTTTGTTAACAGCAGAATATCCCAGAAGGGCAGGGTGAAATAATGGGTTTGAAATGCAAGCAGAGAGGACCTGCAGTCGATTGGC
>JAOPHQ010006364.1:0-2500 GCA_030340625.1 Merluccius polli
ATACAGTGATTAATGGTGACACCACCCACCCCCCCCCCCCCCCCCCCCCCCCCCCCCACCTCCCCCGCCACCCCCCACCACCACCGCCCTAACTACCCTGGCCTCTAGGCCCTCAGCTATTTGACGTTTTTTTTTCCTTTTTTTCCCCCCTTAAGAAGTATTCACGCCTCTCAATCCTTACCCAGAAGGCCATGGGACTGGGGATAGGCCATCATGCATATTCCACATACGTGTGCCGCTTGAATATTGCGGTCGCCATTGATCTGAAAGCGGGTTTTTACCGACGCTTCGTCCGCTGGTGGCTTGGAGAGCAGGGTTGAGGCGGTCAGTTGGTGTAGTGCGGGTGGAGAGATAGAAGGGCCCATGGTGGCGGTGGTGGTGGTGGTGATGATGTTGCTTCAGCAGACGGTTGCTGGGGGAGCGAGGGAGGGAGGGAGGGAGGGAGGGGGGGGGGGGTGAGGGGGAGACAAAGAGGGGTTTTCATGTCCTCCGGGGGCGTAGGGCTGGATCAACACTGGGTCGTCAGGACAGACCGGGAATAGAGCGGGAGGGCTGAGTCAGCCTAGCGCTGACTACACCACAGAGGGAGAGAGAGAGAGAGAGAGAGAGAGGCAGAGCAGAGAGGGATATAAAGCCAGTGAGCGCAAAAGAAAGAGAGAGAGAGAGTTGGTGTAATTAATAGGAAGGGACAAAATGGGCATATTTAGACACAAAGCGAGTTGTGTGATGTCATAATGGCCGAATAGATAATGAGAAACGATACTTTAAGCTCCTTGTTAAAAAAAAACCTAAATGTTTTGAGTGTGCCTGATCTGGACTTTTGCTTATTCTCCGGGCGCACTGCTGACCCTTGTATCAAACGGACGGTAAAGTATACTTGGCCCTCGCGGCCGTGTTTACGGGAAGGACTGTTCCCCCCCCCCCCAAAAAAAAACTATAAAGACTGAGACTGTGATGAGTTCATGCCTCCCATGTGGTCTTGTGTAGCGCACACAAACAGCCAAACACCCCCGCAAATACACACACACATACACACGCGCGCGCACACAGAAAATAAAGAGGAAATACTCAGTAAAGCTAAACAATTATCTAGCCCTTTTCATTAAGTAAGGAACTTGTGACTCATTTAGCGGGAAAGCAACACTGGGAGTCAATTGGGAGCTGAGCGGAGCGTTATTTGTACATTCATGAAAAAAAACCTCAATCGAGCTACCGGTTGTTTTTTTTTAAATGGAAGATCAGATGCTGTTTATGCGTTCATTAAAAGATGGTATAAATATCATATTTGTGTATTTTATCTCGGGGGAGGGGGGGGGCTACCATTGGATGGTGATGGTGATTAGATTGGGGGGGGGGGGGGGGTTGTTGTCATCAGCCTCACACATGTGGTGTTGGGTGAGTGAGGAGGACCAGGCTGTTTATTTAGTTTATCACTGTACCGTATCTGCTGTGCATCATGCGTGTGCGTGTGTGAACGTTTTGTGCATGCATGTGTGTGTGTGTGTGTGTCCATGCATGTGTGTGTGTGTGTGTGCACGTGTGTGTGTGTGTTCATTTGGAAGCCATCTCCTGTGTTTTTCCTGTTGCAGAGTACAGAAGCGTGCGGTATGGGAGCTCAAAGCTCTCGCCCACATCAAGGGAAACCATCCGGCCTCGTAGCCGCAAACCCCCGACCCCACCCTCCCTCCCCCATCACCCCCATCACCCCCTCATCCCCCTCTCTCCCCCCCCCCCCCACCCTCCGCATCCCAAGTCGTAATAACAGAGCCATCAAATAGCCCTATGTATAATCTCCGAACGGGCCAATTTTAAAGTGGTCGACTCCATGGGTATTGGAATTGTTGAGAGCAATTTGCGGGTTTCGTTTTTAAAGAGGCACCATCCCAGTGGCATATGAAATAAAGTCAGTTTCCTTTTTTTTTTTTTTTTTTTTTTCCTCGTTTGGCAATATGAAAGATGGGTCCAATTACATCGCTGGCTCCGTTCTGATATCATTTCAAAAGTGATTCATTTCATTTGGGTTGGGTCGAAAATCGGTTTTGTCATAATTCCGCCCCGTGTTTGTCTTCCCCGGAAATTATGAGCAGTTATCAATTCACAGAAATATGACGACCCGTGTTGCGCTTGGCACTCGTAATTCATATGAAAGTGATTATAACTTCAGTAGCAATACTTCACTATTAAGTATACATTGAATGGAAAGCAGAAGAACGCGTTGATTTGCGCACCCGGCCTCACGGCGTCGACGGCTCCATCTTTTTACCAACCGCGCCAAATGCTGTGCGCGCATTTCCCGGAGAGAGAGAGAAACTGGTCCCGGTCCGGGTTAGTCTGGCCCTGGTCCGGGTCCCGCCCCAGAGCGGTTCTGGGTTTTGAACCCCCGATATCCTACATATAGTCCACCAGTACATCCCTATAGGCAAGATGCCCTAACCTGCCTCTACCTGCTCCTTTACAGGCCAACCAAAACCACGGTGAGTCACTTTGGATAAAAGCGTCC
>JAOPHQ010006364.1:7500-64310 GCA_030340625.1 Merluccius polli
ACAATGGAGGCCCATCACCTGGCGAAAGGAGTTGTCCACAGCATCTTCTCCTTGTTCTAACCCACAGTGCGCTCTCTCTCTCTCTCTCTCTCTCTCTCTCTCTCTCTCTCTCTCTCTCTCTCTCTCTCTCTCTCTCCCAATGTGTGCAGTGCACACGTTAAAAAATCGACAAAACATGACTGTTGGCCTACACATCTGTTCACGTGTACCAATGTGTCTGCATAGATTTCCCATAATATTTTCCATATTCTCCTCGATGGCTTAGGGAAAGGAGGGCCGGGGCTTGATAATGTTGTTTGACAGTTGGGAGCCAGGGTAACTGGCGGATGGTTTCCCACAATGCAACTGTAAAAACAAATATCATGTGAGCGTGTGGAAGGGGCCAGGGAGGTGCCGTGTGCCACACTTTGGGTCTTTGATGAAAACACGCACTAACGCACAAGTGCACACGCTAACACACACACACACATACACAAACTAACACACACACACACACACACACTTCTATAAATATTCACACCAACACACACACAAGCATGCACACATTGAAACAAGCATGCAGACACACGCAAATAAACGCACACACTAACACATACAGACATATATAATATATATAATATATATATTCACTGACGCAAATTTAGAACAGGCATTGAAATTATAAAACTTGAAACAAATCCTATGCACATATGTTTTGTGAAAGGCACGTCCCCCCCCCCCCAAAACACTGCACACAACTTTCTCACACACACACACACACACACACACACACACAGAAAGGTCTCTAATCCTGTTAAGACCTGTTGGGCCCCATACTAAAGGAGGCCTCAGACCCCTCTGGACCCTCCCAGACCCCCACACACCCCCCCCACTCACACCACCCTCTCCCACCCCAGATCTGGGGGTGTTGACACACTGGCAGAGACCGTCTCTGAAGTGGTTTGCTGTCCGGTAGACGTGGGGCGCTGCTGCTGGGGGTGGGGGTGGGGTGAGGAGGTGGTGTATGAAGTAGAGACCCCCCCCCCTTGACCCCTGTGATTTGTTCATATTAACAAATGGGGGGGGGGGGGGGAAATGGGGGGGGGGGGGGGGGGGCTACTCTATCTAAGTTCATTTGGACAAAAAGCTTCAGCTAAATGACGGAAATGTCTACCTTGCAGTGTTCACATTGTTTAATTACATTTTGACATATATTTTAGCGATTGTTACTTGTAAGTTGTATGTATGTATGTATGTATGTATATATGTATGTGTGTATGTGTGTGTGTGTGTGTGTGTGTGTGTGTGTGTGTGTGTGTGTGTGCACTGATTCCCAACACCATCTACCCTGTGGTTTTCCCTGCGGGCGATCTGACCACCACCACCACCGTACCCCCGCCGCGCCGCCTCCCCATCCCCAGGGATCGAACCACATCCCTGGGCACTTACACCCTCAGCACTGGGGCAGAGAGCCAAGATCCAGGCTGCTGCTGGGGAACCAGCAAGGATGCATGTGTGATCACAGAGGGCAATTTATTAGGCTGGGTAGAGCGAGAGAGAGAGAGAGAGAGACAGACAGACAGACACCGGACGAAGGCTTCATATCACATAGTTTATCATATACAATATGTCCCGGGCCTGCCCGTCATCCTGGAGGGCCGGTGTGTGTGTGTGTGTGTGTGTCCGCTGATGGACGAGATGAGGGCCACCGTGACACACACACTGCCTCCATTGTACGAAGCCCCCCGGAGGAAACGGCGCTATTACACGGACCGATCTCCCGATGAAATATACTCAAACGGAAAAGTCGTAAAAACTGAAACAGAAACCTTCTTCCTCGAGGAAAGATACTAATCTATTTGACATGTTTATTTGAGCGTGGCTAACTCGCTAACTAGCGTGTTTTGATCCCTCCTCTCGACTGGAAAGTCCAGAATGGACGTGTGTGTAGCGATAGAAAACGCGAAGCTGATTAAAACATCACTTAAAGTGACTCTATATTATCCGCCATCCGTGTCTTGGGCTTCTCATCAAGGAAAATAAAGAGGAGAACGAGAAGAAAGGGGAGAAATGAAAGAAAGAAAGCTGTGTCATGGTTTTCTGAAGGATATGGCAGGTTGTGTAACAGCATGGGAGACATGGCTGGGGTTCCCAGGCTTGGCCTCGGGGCCCGGCGTCCTGGCTCCCTTTCCTGGACACGCACCAGCACATCCAGGGTGTGAAGGAAGAGAGAGCGAGAGAGAGAGAGACAAACGGATGAAAAGAAAAGTGAGAAGAGAGAGCAAGTGGGAGTGGACAAATGGAAGAGAGTATGTAAAAAAAAAGAGAGATAAGAGAGAGAGAGAGAGAGAGAGAGAGAGAGAGAGACAAACGGATGAAAAGAAAAGTGAGAAGAGAGAGCAAGTGGGAGTGGACAAATGGAAGAGAAGGAGTATGTAAAAAGAGAGAGAGATAAGAGAGAAATAAATCGTGGAAGTAGAAGACGAGCGAGACGGCAGACGAGAGAGACAATCAAAGAGTGAGTGAGAGAAACATGCAGTAAGGAGTAAGAGCGGTACAGTGATGAGAGGAGAAAAAATGCAAGGACATGCAATGGAAAAGAGAGAGAGAGAGAGGGGGGGGGGGGGGAAAGCGGAAGACAGGAAGACCATCGCTCAGCAAACAAGTCAGGAGGGCCCGACGCGCCACACTTTCTTCCTTCAGACGGCCGGTGGCCCCACGTCAACAGGACAACCCCGTGGAAAGTTTCTCTTCTCCCTGGAGGGTCCTCCTCTCTCTCTCTCTCTCTCTCCCTCTCTCTCTCTAGCTCTCTCTCCCTCTCTACATCTCCCACAAGCTCTCTCTCCACCATCAGTTCCACCATCTATCGCTCTGTTTCTTTCCCTCTCTCTCTCTCTCTCTCTCTCTCTCTCTCTCTCTCTCTCTCTCTCTCTCTCTCTCTCTCTCTCTCTCTCTCCCCCCCCCCTCTTTCACCTCCCCCCTGTATATCAGTCATGTTTCTCCCTCGCTCCCGGAAAATTCCACCAGTAGTGGCGGCGGCGGCGGCAGCAGTGTGGCGGCGGCGGCAGCACGCTGCCCCAGAAGCCCCCCCACAGGCGAAACCATGTGACCATTATGGAGGCAAAGCCCGGGTTTGTGTTTGTCTTGAGCAAACTCAGTTGCTACTTCATCCATCTCATTTACCTCTCTGCCCTCTGGAAGATGACTGCTTTGTTCTTTGCTTGGTTTTTTCCTTTTTTCCCCCCAGAGTGGGTGGGTGGGCCTTAAAGGATCCCCCTCCGCCCACACACACACACACACACACACACACACACACACATCAAGCTCTTTGATATTGGCGTGCAGTTTATCTGTGCTGTAAGCGCACCGGTCACCAGTGAAAGATGACGTTTTTACATGGGGCCTGGTCCAGTCAAAGGATGGAAAAGCCTTGAAACAGCCCTGCTGGCCGCTGAAATCAGAACAACATCGCCATCTGCAGGAAGCCGACGGTATCTCATAGTAACCCCCCCCCCCCCCCACCACCTCAACTGCCACCCATAAGACATCGAGTAAAGTACTCCACCCTGGATATGGAGTACTCTTATATGGCATCTTACACGGATAGGACACTACTGTACCTGACCTCCTCGACTGTAGGGGGCACTCATAATTCCTCTCCTCCTCCCCATCCTCCACCTCAACCATTCTCCTCTCCTCCTCCTCCCCATCCTTCTCCTCTTCATCCTCATCCTCATCCTCTCCATCCCCCTCCACCATCCCATTCCTAAGTGTGGTCAAAGTTGGACACCGGCGGTGTTTGTTTAGCCCAGCGGTGTTGACGCCCACCCACAGGTGCTAAAGGTACAGCGAGAACAGCGCCAGCGGCGGCGGCAGCCTGGCCGCTTGGCTTCACCCGGCATGACTGCCCGGGCGCCCTCACAGGAAAAGGAGGAGGAAGTGGTGGATTTAAACAGCAGCAAATTTGAGGTTTATGCACACAAAAAGAGGAGGAGGAGGAGGAAAACAGCAATTGAACACTTTTTTTTTGTTCACAGCTTTTTCTGGGGGGGTGTCCTTGTATCGTCAAGTGCGTGAGGTTTGTGCGCTATTACGCGCAGCCGTTCATTGCGCTCTGCACTACCGCTGGCGGCTCTGAAGATTGCATTCACCATGAGGGTTCATAGGTCACGATTTCACATTTCACTATCATGCCCTTTTTTTTTGTGAACCACTGATAAGGCGTCCCTCGCGAATCCAGTTGCGCACAGCTGAAGGGGGGGGGGGGGGGGGGGGGGTTTGTTTGGCCAACTTCATAAAAGAGTTCATAAACCTTGTTAAAAAATGATAACAATTGATCATTTATCATCTGTTAACTGTTAACTGTGCAGTGGGAAGGCACCACCTGCAGAGAGCACACACGCCTGTCAACAGGCCTTTTGTACCCCCCCGCCCACCAACTATTAACCAACGAGGTTAATGGGTACAAGTTGAGTTGTGCTGTGGCACCCCCAAAAGAAACGTTCCCCTTTGACATTCCTCATCGGGGAGTCAAGTTTTACTGGAGAAATGAAACAAGTAAGGTATGTTAAGCATTCAGATTTCATGAATGGTCCATCTTAGCAACACGCCGCCTGGCCAGGAGGGACGGCAGAGAAGGGGGAGAGGGGGGGAGAGAAGGGGTTAGCTGGCAGCGATGCTTCTCCCTCTCGTATTATTGCCAGTACAACAAAGCATGGTTCACACTCAGCTGCGGCCTACTTTTTTTTTTTTGGGGGGGGGGGGGGGGGGGGGGCGAATACGGCTCTGACATGTGAAGGAACAAAGGAGATGTTAAATCAGTTCCACTCTATACGTTAAAAACTGCAAGCCTGCGTTTTATTAATTTCCTCTTCCCCCCCCACCCATACAATTTTAGCCATTGGCATCCAACCTAAACAGGAGGAGGCTCCTGCAGCCTTCGGAAGCATTTGCAGGACAACCCGTCCGCTTATTCATCCTGTCGACATGTCGGCAGTGGTGGGGGGGGGGGCTGGATGATTGAAACGCACGTTGTTATTATTAATGTGGACCTCAGATGTTTCGACACTGCCCACATTTTTTTTTTTGTTTTATTAAAATGCGATTCCTCTCACCGCTCCAGCTTGAGCTTGCGCTGGTTCTCGTCGTGCAACACGGTGGAGAGCGGGTTTTGCAGTCCACATGGATTGCAGCGCGTCGACCGGCCTCAGAGCTCAGTTCCTTAACTCTGGTTAGGGACTAAATGTCATGTCGTGTCCCGAAATAGCAAACTAAATGGCTCGGCTGAAATAAAAGTGTCCATTCATTAAAATGCATCTCAAATTATCTTGACTTTCCAAGTCAAAACACTTCAATCCCGTTGTGAAAGGCTGACGCCCAGGGATGTTTCAAGGCACCTCCTCAGTTCTTTAAACTGGAGGAGCAAGCACGCCAAGTTGAATTAGTGAAGAGACTCCAAATTCAATTTCAGTACAAGTTCCCCCCCAAACGCAAGCCTCGAAAACTGCTGCCATGTTTAATGTAAGCATCTGTAGGGCGGCGCGCACCATTTTTTCATGGCAATAATAGAGCAATTACACGCTAAAGGGGAGAATGTGCATACCTAAACATGCTTAGGACATGGCCCTAGGATACAGTCTAAGCGTCTCAAACCACTAGAAAAGAAACGAACGGGGCTGCTGAAATAACACAGAGTGCTCTGTTGCCATAATAGTGAGGGCTCATTTGTTAGCATTACATATCTAAATACCATCTGAAAGCCATGGCTCTTTCTGATTACGCAGGGCCTTGTAACGGTGTCGCGTTTCCGCAAAACCTTGTCTACTGGTCGCAGAACGTATGCCCTTTAACTGTATATCACGTGGCTGCAGCTAAGCGACGGTCTAGTCTGGAACTGGATCTCCGTTGTTGCATTCAGCAGATGGTATCACGCCTGAGAACGATCTTGTGTTTCCTCGAGTGAACATTTCAGGCAGACAGTCAGGAGCCCTTACACAAGCACTACGCTGGAACAATATAATTATTTCTTTTTTTTTTCAGAAGTATTTTGCCCATACAATAACAGTTCTGTTTTTATCATCAGTTCTGGGTATTGCGCCTCGTTACCATCGCCGAATGCAGACTTCTTAACAAGTTTTGAAACATGTAAGAGGATACAAGGACTCATTTGCGACGCGAGACAAACCGTTAGCCGAGCTCCCGCTAATTCAGCTGTTCCGTGCCACACAGGGTGAAATCCAGACTAAGGCACCTGGATTTCGCTTTCGCCAGGCCTCGCATGTCAGTGTAATGCAGGACGACAGCGCAGCGCTGGACTTGAACTTCCCTCTGTTAAGATTTACTCCAGAAAGCAACAACATAATCATGTCCTTGTACCCCTTCGGGGGCCATTCTGCCACGGTTGTTGTTTTCACGGGGAGACACTGGATACGGTTCCAGCAAACTTAGCTGACCTTCGCTTTCTCTCTCTCTCTGGCCCCACCTTGGCAGGGGGAACTACAGCCGAACCATGGCCCTGCACCCTGGCACCCGGCCTGGCCAAACAATTTAGCTTCTACAGACAGAAACAAACCTAGGGCCCCCCAGTGCTCCTCCCCAACACCCCCCACCTACGCACCCCACTTTCTCCTACCTCTGAAATAATTGTTCTCCACGCATGAAGATAACATGTGTCAATCGTCTTTTTTTTTTTTGCGAGGGGAGGAGGATGTGGTGTGCGGACGTTTTCTGTTGCCACTGTCAAGTTCAGCATAAAGTTCCTCCTCATCTCCCCACTCCCACCAGCCTGTTCCAGCTTCAGTGTTGATTATTATACCTTTGTCTGTGTTATACATCCTGTTCCGGGTGTCTCCAGACACACGCTCTAGAGCTGAATAGTCAAATAAACGGTGAGCCGTTTTTCCTCCTTGCCCAGGGCCCAGGGGCCTCTCGAATGCCGCTGGTTGTCTGGCTGTAGCATCCAAAAGCTGTGGGGGCCTCTGGTCTTGTTTAAACTCATCCCCCATGGCAGGGTTTTTGAGGAACGGTCATGCCAACAGGAAGTGAAGTGCGTGTATGGATATTGCGAGGCCAGACAACCTGAAAAACAACCCATAGCGCTGGGGTCGTCTGCTAGACCGTGACATGTCTCTGAGACCGCCGGCCGATGGCGTCCTTTCGTGTTTACCTTGGAGCGACACCAGCGCTCTCCATGCTTTAAAGAGCGAATTCACAGCCTAATCTGTGTGTCCAGCAAGCCAAAGACAAAACCGTTCCGCTTACGTGAACATGGGATATGCGCACGTGTGTATGTGCCGTCTTCTGTGCGTGTCCAGTGGAAGTGAGGTGAGAAGAATGAGACGTAGGGGGACTGAGGGAAAGAGAGAAGGACAATTGCGTTTGATATGCACTGGAATGGACCTTATTTATACAATGTACACATACAATGTATACACTATCTATTCCTGTTTTGGATTTTACGAGCTTGTGCAAGAACAGAGCAACGTACCATTATTTGCAAGTCCACATGAGGCCCTGTTCTCATGAGACCTGCAAGGTTCTTGGTGCCCTAGATCGCTGTCTCTGCTTTAGATTAGATTATAGGGCATATGTTAGATCCTGAGAGTTTAACAGACATGTGCAAACGTTGCCATTTTCTAGTTCACATGTCCTTTAAGATCAACCGACTCAAGCTCTTTTTTCTAGGCTCTTGGAGTTTAACTGTACGGCAATAAAACCAAATACCGTTAAAATATGATTTTTTTAGAAAAAGGAATACTGAAAGATGGAAACGGCAAGGGAACTTCACTTAACTTCCTTCGACCGAGCAATAAAAACAACTATTGGTTCACAAAGGAGAGGCCGTGCCAAGTGCCAACCTCCCGAGTTGACAAAAAAGCAGTAAGAGCCGAAGCAAAAGTCATTAAATCAAGTTAGGTTTATGAGCTGGCCCACACGCAGGCGTCACAGTTGAGTCAGGTATGCAACGAAGGATTCGTAAAACAACTGGCCCTGCCCTTTGCAAGACAGATGGGTGAAGGCGTACAGATGCCTTTAATTCTGCTGTCAGGCAAATAAAAAAAAAGAAAACCTTAATTACCCCCCCAAATTCTCCGGGGGGAAACAAACTTTAACAAGTCAATTAATCTCGGCGTTAGTGTCGTTTGCCACCCCCAACCCCTGCACACCAGCATCCCAGGGCCCTGATTGGTTTTCCAGAAGGATGTGGGACTGCTTAAAATAAAGTGACATTTTTTCAACGGTGTCTCAAACCTCAGCGACTAACTGCATCCTGCCCTGCCCCCAATGGCAGCCGTCCAAATCTCCTGCTTTATCAAACGAGGGGCAACAGTTAGAGTGAGTGAGCTTCAAGCATTACACGAGTCTGGATGCGTTTGAATCCCCTCCATTGCCTTATTTAATGCTGTATGTGCCATATGTGCACATATGCCTAGGCAGTCGGGTCGCGACTATACATTGCGATTGCGCTATACTACGACTATATACATGCCTTGGAAAGCACCAATAACTCTGAGGCCATTTTTTGTGCAGTCGTCCAAAAAATAAAATACAAACAAAACAACAAGAGTTCACTCAATGTCTGAGACATGGACATAAACAATAGCGCCGTCTCTATTTCTATAATGTCTGCACCGAAGCTCAAGCAAGAAGGCATTGCAGCACAGTTACAGGGGGAGTGTGTCCATGTGTGTGTCTTTGAGAGAGCGAGAGAGAGAGACGCGGAGAGGAGGTAGTAAGGAACTGACACTCAGAGACTAACAGGAAATGCAATTACTGTCTCACTGGTCACAACGTTTCTCAACAGCAAGGCCCATTTAACAGCAATCCCAGTGAGTCAACAGCTCGTAAGTATTCATAATGAGTGCCTTAATGTTTTCACGCGATGCCCAGGGCCGCTTTGTGGTTTCATCCCCCCTCCATGCGACCATACGATACACCTAACACTCTCCCGGCTATTTATACTGTACACAGGAGCTACAGACTCCCAGGGGCCCCTGGCGGAGGAGGCCCCCGTCTCTGTGTTTGTGCAATACTGTCATTTAAAACGCTGTGTCAACCAGAGACTGCAGAAACCCGTCCCACCCGGCTCTTCCAACCAAAAAAGTCAGTGGACGGCTACAGGGTACAACTTTAAGATGGACAGGGTACCCCTCAGGTATCACTTTAAGTCATTATCGGTCTGGGCTGGACCTCGGCCGCCCATGAAATTGAGCTTTTACTATGTGACTGACGAGAGTGTTAATGGATTGGTTACACTGTTCAGCATTGTGTCAAAACAGTGTCAATGGCCATGACAGTGATGCAGTACAGTAGATGTTAATCAAATAGGATTGTATTTTGAGAACAAGCAGTTCTCCAAGAGCAAGCAGTACTCTGGCATGCGCAGTTCTCATTGGACAATGTATGTTGATAATATGGAAGAATGTATCCGTTTGAACTACCCTTTTTGTTTATGTACTTCAAATTTATTTTTACAAGAACGAATGCATTATATGGACGTAATGAAGCAAGTCATTTTAACAATCAAAAGATGGAATTACATGGACAAATAGCGGTTCTACACATTTTATGGTTCTTCAATTTGCGGCACATTTTCAGATATCTTGGGGAAACAAGTGTACATTAAAAATCATGCACACAGATATATGTACAGACACACTCACACACACACAGTTATATTAACACACACACACACACACACACACAACCATGTGTTCCCACACGTATGCACACACAACCGCTGCCTTTGTGAATGCCGTTTGGGTCGTCAGTGCATAACTTTTTCAGTGCCAAAATGATTAAACAAATGCCCCCTTTGTGAGCTGTAGCCTTGATTAAACTGAGTCGTATGTGCACCGCCGAAAAAGAAATGCAGAAAAAGCGCCTTTGGTGGTGCCAAATTTACTCGCCCTGTTAAAACATCGTTGCTGTCAAAGTTGTTTTTACTCTCTCTCCTGGAAACTAAATTTATCATGCCTCTCCAGAGTATTGCGATTTTTGCACATGAATGACCATGATTATTTGTGTGCAAAATAAACATTGAAACGTTATATGCCCTCGTGGTCACAGAATGCTGACACCAATAAATTTCAACAAGTGATTATTTACAGTGCCACAATAGAGGACAAGATGGAGATGTTGCGGCTTATTGAACAAACTATTGGATCCTGAAATCTAACCGGATCATTCACGAACATTGGGAAATCAGACGAACCCATGCAATTTGTTAGACAAATTACCAGACACGAATCCATTTAAATTCTTCCTTTTCTTTGGCTTTTTTTTTTTACTTGTACTGCATTATAATTGAAGTCGTCGAAAGTTTTTAAAAAAATGAGGAAGGAGTCATCTGCTTCCACTTATCAGGTGTACACAATGTGGTCCAGCTGGTAGCCTATAGGTCTCATCATGCGTGCTCCTACAGTATGTAGTTTCCTCACGTTTATTCTTAACAGATTATTCTCAAAACACAAACAGAATTGAAAGGGAGAGACATTTTTTTGGTCAAAAGTTGTACCCCCTTTCATTTATAAAGGTCACAAGGAGCCTCCTCAAGCATGTCTGTTTATACCATGGATGTATGAGGTTAATACAACCGGTACGTCTGTAACACATAAAGCAAGCAACCCTGCCACCTAGTGGTGGCATACTATATAAGCTGCAGTTTCACACTGTTGAGCAACAGTGACACAATGTACTTTTGTCTTTCTTGTTTTTCTCATACAGTCATAATGCAAAATCACAAGGATAACCCTAATATTAACCGCTATCATGTTTACTTGAATTACAGTCACGATCACTGAGCATCATCGACCAAAAATGGGTGCTGATGAATTATGACTTTAATTTAAAACCCAGCCATTTTAATGAGTCTGGATGATCTGCACTCGCATCATCTTTTATTGTTCAATATAAGGCTGTCACGTGATTAACATAAATGTTTTCTGTACTTTCAAACGTTTTCTGAAATATTAAGTAACACACGCATGCTCGGGTGTCGTGTTGAGTAAGCAGTGCCATGGTCCTCCCAGTGTCCATGGGGAGTTGTATTCTGGTTTTCAAGACATTAACAAGAGGTCGGATGTGACAGTTAGGAGAGGAAATTACAGCGTTGTGGAGAAAGAGAGTCATGCGTCACTGCAGTAAGACGGGTTCGCCCTCGAGTATAACAGTGGCTCTGCTGCCACTGAATCCACGCACGCACACGCACACACACACACACACACACACACACACCTGGGGGGATTTTCATAATTTGCCAGGAGCGCTCATATCAAGTGGAATCAAGTGTTCATTTGTATGTAATAATACGTTTGGCAGGCAGAGCATGAATACAATGCAGAAATATTGTGATCAATGAAGCCTAGGTATTAGTATGATTTACATTTTACAGTCTGCTTCTCAGCCCATCATTCTCTTCCCAATAATCATCTGCTGTTGTTGAATACAGTATGTGACCATGTTATAAACTTCAGTCGTCATCATTATTATCAGTAGCACATTGGTCTCATTGGACATGTCAGTAGACGAAGGACATACATTCAATATAAAAGCAGTGAAGTGCAAGCGTTTGATAGTAAAACAGATTAACTGATCAAATCAAAACCACGACCTTACCCTTTAGCTTTGAGTGGCTCCCGTACTAATGTCCTAGTTCGTAAAAGCATTGATTGATTCATTTATGTCATTTATAATTCAGTAAGTTCATACAATTCATTTATTGCAAGGCCCCAAGCACAATGCCAACTCCACTTCACCACACCACGACAGCCTGATACAGTCTGGTACAACCTGTGTTGTACCAGACTCATCTGCTGGTACAACAAAGTCTCATTGTGGAGAAACTCGATTATTTAGAGAGCAAATCGAGGCAGAACGATATTAGGATTCACCGGGTGAAAGAGGAGTCTGGGGGAGCAGATATGGGGAAATTCTTAGATGAGCTGATATCTGTGAAGCTGGACATTCCTGAAAACAAACTGTTCATAATTGCTGCACACAGATCCCCCCCCCAAAAGAAACCAGAGGATGGAGAGGCACCTCGTTCAATAGTTGTCCGGTTCTTAACCTGGCAGACAAGGCAGAGATTTATTTTGACCAAGACTACTCAGCAGCAGTAATGAAGAAGAGGAGCCGGTATACGAAAGGAATTACGTGAAAGGAAAATTAAATCTCACTTAATGTATCCAGCCAGGCTGAAGGTGTTTACTAATGGTGGGGAGCAGGTGTGTTCAACACGGCGACTGAGGCCACCGCGGCACTCCAAGCGCAAAGTATCATGGGAACGCACAGTAGGGCGCATGACGAACAGGCCGGCGCCCTCCGGAGAACAGGCAGCGCATAGGGACAAGAATAAGAAGTTGGAAATTTGTTCTACTTGTCAAAATCTCGTGAATAATTGGTGGTTTAATGAAATGCTGTTTTTTCCCTTTGTTTCAATCTAGGGCACAATGATGTTGGCTTTTGCAATTATGTTTGGATTATTGTTTTAGTTATTGGGAACAAAGGAACCACGACATATTAGAAAATATTATAAACCACAATAAAACAAGGAATATGAAGAATAGTTTTGTCCGAATGAATACACGTTTGTTTTGCAAGGAGAGAATTAGTTCGGTAGGCTACACTATATAATGTGAGGTAAAGGGGCAAACTTAATTATAATTTCATTTTTCAACACAGCCACTAGGCTTCCGCACAATGTTGAAGGACAAATTGTGTATATGTGTTTGTTATATGTGTGTATGTTAGTGTGTGTGTATGCTACAGCTGCAGCATGTCATTTTAGTTGGCAATTTTGCTATGATAATGGGTTTTCTAAATCGGAAGGTTTAATTGGTAATGTTTGATAAGCTGCCTAAGAAAGGGCTTAGAATTGCCCACCTGAACATCTGCAGTATCAGGAATACATTGACTGAAGTTGCTGATGTACTGTTGGTAAATACTTTACACATATTGGCAGTGTCAGAAACTCATGTAGAGGGTACATTTGAGGATTCATCACTGATGATAAATGGATATAATATTTTTCTAAAAGACTCATTTATATGGTGGAGGGGTTGCTTGTTATATTCAAAGTCATATACCTGTTCTAGTCAGGGATGACCTGATGACATCTGATGCTGAAGTACTCTGGTACTCTGGTTTTTTCACAGAAACAGTTGATGTTGTAGACTGAGACTGTTTCACAAGAGGCGTATGAAGCCATACCCTCTTATAATAGAAAATAGTGTGGTGGTTCCCCTTTAAGTCCTTAACCTGTTTTTTTTTTCTTCATGACCTTACATCATATGTGACTGATCGATTTATCTTGTTTTAAAGCCTTTCCATTAGCGAGGACCGAGACCGACCCTGTGCCCTGCTGTGAGAGCTTTTATCACATTTAATGAAGTAGTGTTGTTCCAATGACCTCACGTTTGCCATTGTCCAGACTTGTGAGTAGGCTGTGTATGTGTGTGTGTGTGTGTGTGTGTGTGTGTGTGTGGGTTTTATTCTGATCATGAACTGAAAGTAAAAGTAGTGGTATGTAGCAAACACCACTGAACTGCATTTTACTCTTGTAAAATATCTTGAGTCTTTCTCTATAGAAACTAACGTAATGTAAAATATCTAATACATGTAATAAATCACAGAGGTCAGATCGGACAACAAATGTCCTCGGAGGGCTAGGAACAGCTCATGAAGCCTGCAGGTGGGCTGCAGGGATCGGAGGGTCCCCAGTACCTTTCCAGCACCTGTGGCCCTTTTCCATTGGCACTTTTGGCCACGCCAAGTCAAACCAAGCCAAGTCGAACCATGCTGCGTTGATTTGCAATTCCATTTCCATTACCAGTTTAAACGCGCCGACGATTCAGCGTCGTCATTCAGTGACGATTCAGCGATCAGGCTCTCCGTATTCAGGCAATAAACGGTAGATGTCAAGCAAAACTGCAACAGCAGCCTGAAAATCCATGATAACTACCAACAACGGCTGTCATCATTAAAATACAATAATTTAAAAGAGACATGTAAAATAAAAGTATAAGATGAGAAGAAATAACAAATATACCAGTGTCTGCTACATTTCTTTAATAAAAAGCTGTGGCAAATGTTTTCAGCCATGATTTAAAATAAAGCGAGAGCTCAGATGTACTGGAAGTTTCTTCCAGATAATACATCTAAAACGGGTCTCTCAGCGTGTATTTATCAAAATGTAATTTTTCTTTGGACTCGCAGGCCATGAACACTGACTGTGAAAGTGTCTCGTCACATTCGGAGCAGACGGTACTCACACATTGCTAGGGGTCAAGAGTTTGAATTCCCTTGAGACACTAATATGCCTTCTTAAAAGCTTTTCACATTCACAGAGATGATGGGAACTTTGAAGTAGCAGCAAGCCATCTTGTGTCATGCATCAGGCTACGTTCACAGGGTGAATGCGCAGTTTCAAAAAGATTGGAATCAAAAGTAAAAAAAAGAAAAAATAAATGCATAGAAAAAACATGCAAGGCGCTATAGAAATGTGTAAATGTATGTATATGTGGAAGGCCCACCCATGCAATTCACCAGCAAAGAAAAAAAGCACATAACTCAATTTCGTGACTTTGTGACTCTAAGCGTCACTTCATTTCACGGTTCAGCTGAACGGACCGTATATGCCGGTGTGAAGACGCAACTTTGCCAGGGGAAAATCTGCCATGAATCTCTCCCAGCCCCAATATCTGGTAAGCAGACTCCTGCACCTGGGCTGTGCCTAACACATAAAACATGTACATGAAGAGGAGACCGAGACACACATAGAAAGAGAGAGAGACACAGACAGACAGACAGACAGCGAGTGAGTGACAGAAACAGAGAGAGAGAGAGACAGAAGGAGACAGAGAGAGAGACAGAAAGAGACAGAGACCTAAGCTTAACACCATCTTCATACAACCAATACACCACAAGTGGCCTTTGTGGATCTTACAATTTCACATTATCAGTACAATCAGTAAATATCACGTTTCTCTGGCCGCCTGCATAGTGGATGTCGGAGCATGGCCAGCAATGTGGTTTACCTGGTCATCCTCAGCCACCTTGTGTGTGTGTGTGTGTGTGTGTGTGTGTGTGTGTGTGTGTGTGTGTGCGCGAGCACACATGTATATGAATGTCCCACACATCAGTACATGACCAGCGGAGGATTTTTCTTTTATTGCCATTATAACTGCTGTGCTGTGCGGAGGACGACCACTGAAACAAATAGAGCGACAGGCAGACAGACGCTTGCTTGGATCTCAGGACGTGACACGCGTCAGGGTGGCTGGGTGGGGGGCTGTCAGGGCTGAAAGCTGTGGAAGTCATATTTTACTTGTGGTGAGGTGCTAAGTGCCGGATAAGAGATGGAAGATAAATACACATCCAAGCTGTCACCGGCTGTGGACATCGGGGCGGGGATATACCTGGTCGTAATCGGTGAGTACACTTTTATTTACTTATCTTTTATTATTAGAATTGGGTGGGGGGGGGGGGGGGGGGTGTTGTAAAAGATGAAAAGAAAAATGAAACGTGGGCGCCTGATATAGATTTAGCTTTGTTTTTTTTTGCAGTTGATTTGTTTGCTTGTCTGAGACATGTAAAGTCAGGCATATATGAAAACCTCTTTTGAAGGACTCATTCAGGGTGAAATTGTATTGAATGGCGATTTCTGTATTTAAAAAAGTATCTTTAAAAACTGATTGGTATGTATCTGATCCCTAATTTTTAAACAGGCTTTTTGTTTTAAGACCTTTATTTTATCTTTTTAAACACAAGCTTACCAACAGGTGAGAACGCACTGAACTGTCACCTCTAAGATAAGCAATGTTTAATTGGGCCACTTATAGGAAGAGCAATCTTACAAATAAAACAAGGATCATTTTATGCTGTTTTACAGACTCGGAGACACAACACATTCCTCAACTGGTCTTTGATGGACACAATTCTGGTCTATAAAATAAATCCATTGTTCAATTTACTTGAGGTTCCTTAAGCTCTGATGAAGTGACAGACAAGCCGAACACAAATCCCCAAATCAATATCTTCTCAGCGAAGGTAATCTCAAATCTAAATTGAAATGACATCGTGGGAGGAAGAGTAGCTTATGCATCAATCAATGCTATATTTGATGTATTCCAATTACTACTGTAGGCTACTGTAGTACTTTCCAGAGACCAGAATTAATTTGCATACGTGTGTTGTGTGTTTAAGGACGCATTAGAAAGGTCCTAATTGCGCGTATAGGACTAAAACTAGTTTTCCCTTCTCACTGACGTTTCAAACCTCTTATTTGATCATTTTAAGAACATATCTTCTCATCGTAATTCATTTAGACTATAAAAGTGGGTATTACAATGAGTCGATAGCTTCATTTCATGACAATAAAATACTATTCAAAGATGATAAATGATAATAATGAATTATTGCCCAGCCCTAAGACATCAACAGGTGTTTCTGCCTTGACTGCTGCAAGCTCAAGCTCAAGAAAACCGTCCATAGGATATACAAAAACAAGGTTTACCAGAGCTTTCTGAGCTGCCAATTGTTACCACGCCAAGAAATAAAGAGTGCCATTTGAGTTTATGTTACATGGCTGCTCCAGCTCTATTCTACCTTTATTCACTATTAAAATTATTAGGAGCTGCTATGTCCTGGTTATCCTTTGGACTGGGAATGCAGAACCTGAAGTGTAGATTAGTGCTGCTGCTGCAGCAGCAATAATAATAACCTGCAATTTAATAACCTGACTCCTCCGTTTCCAAGGTGCTAGTATTTGGAAAAATCCAGTACAGCAATACTGACATATTGTACAAACAATCAAGAACATTGATCTGTTTTCATGGAATCCATATTACTGTGGATTCAGCACCTACATTAGTTTATAATCCTGCATGCTCACCGATGTCTTACAAATAGTGTTGCACCGATACCATTTTTTGGCCCCCGATACCGATACCCGGCTGTGCAGTATCGGCCGATACCGATACCATACCGATACCACGCCGTTTGGAGAAAAAAAAAAAAAAAAAAAAAATATATATATATATATATATATATATATATATATATATATATATATATATATATATATATATATATATATATACAAGCTTTTTTTCTTCTAATACTAAAGAACTGCATACTCACTTGGATGTAAAATCATTGCTATCATGGCTTGGTCAGGAATACACAGTAAATCCAGAAGAACTTTTTTATTGCCTACCTGTTATGGGTGACAATAATTGAATATGCCAAAATAGTGCAATATCCATGTAATTACAACATGTAAATCGTAGTGCAACAAGAAGTTAAATTAAATTAAAATAAGAAATAATATACATATGAGGTAGAGAGTGCATGGCATTAAGGCCTATCTGAGGTAAGAACAAATCAGAATTGCAATAAGAAATTACTTCCTCCTGTAAGGTCTAGGCTGATGTGCACTCCTCTAAGTGCAGCCAGGGTAAAATAAATAAAATAAAATAAATAAAAGGTGTCCTATGACAACAAGTTACAACTCCAAAATCCACATTGAAAAAACTAAAACGAGCAGTGGCAAAAATAACTGCAGTGAGTGCAGTGAGTGAAGGGAGAGAATGTCTCTATGATGTCCTCTATGATTTGACAACATTACATTTGGCAAAATCGGTGTTTATTTGGGATGATCATTTCCGTAAATATGATTGGGGAGTAACCCGACGAGGTGTCCATTAACAGAAATGAATGGACGACGCGGAGGCGTTCGCGTCGGACGGTTGCTTCCGCGAAGTACCATGGTCACTTACGAAAGAATGAAATATTTCATCAATTAATAATACTTTAATGTGTTTTAGAGTTAAAATCGTGAGTTTTTATTTCATTTTTACAAGTCGAGCGGACTATTTAATATCTCCCGTATGCAGGCGTTGCCAAGCAACGTGGCCATAGCGTCTTCATAGCGTCAACGTCTTTCCTAGGTGTAAATCAAAGATGGTGTAAATAAACACTTTTTAACCTACATTCTCCAGCCAATCGGAGTAATTCGGTTTTTAATGACTTTATCAAGTAACTTTCCGTGATCAACGATGTCGGTAAATGGGCTGTGCTACAGCAGTAGTTGCGTGGTGGTGTTTAGCACGTGTGGTGCGCTGGCCTTTTAAATTTTAAAAAAAAGCAAGAACGAACATTCTGAAGGGGGACAAAAGCGACAAAAGCGACTTAGGTGGAGTGGACAAGGTGGATTCCTCTTTGTGCGCTTTCGGTGTGAATGCACAGAAAGACACAAGGCGCTGCGTTCCAAGTTTCATATTAGTATCTGTAAATGGCATCGGCGCATTATTTGTTCGTACTCGTCGATACCGATGCCAGCATTTTAGTGCGGTATCGGGGCCCCTCCCGATACTAGTATCGGTATCGGTGCAACACTACTTACAAAGATATGAAACCATGTAAAATCGATCATCCACCACCACCACCACAAACTTCATGCCAGAGAGATGCGAACGAGCGCCGCTTCTTCAATCAACGTCTCTTTCTGGTCTTTTGACTCAGCGGCCGAGTGCTTTGTCAAGGATGCCTCTAGTGGTCTTTTCTTTTCTCATTTGGAAAATGTCTCCATTGAGATGCACCCGATGTCACGCATCAATATAATCACTGTGTTGGTGCTTCTTTTACACCAGAATAAATCTAAAGCAACGCAACCTTCAGCAGTAAGAACGTGATAAGAGCAAAACACATTGACGATTACATTTCTATATCTCTCAATTCATGACACATTATGGTCAAAATACTCAGTGTCAAAGCATTTGAACATACGTACCGCGGCGTTTTGATGAAAAAGTATTCGAACATGAGTGAACATGAGTATAAAATATTCATGTTCACAGGACAATGAATAAATAATAGACCTGGGGGACAGACAGAATCATAAGAGATGTGGTGAACAAATAAACAGACAAACAAATGTCAGGCATGCTTGAAAATTTGCCTTTTTTGTTTATGGCACTTACATTTTGCCTCGTAAATAAATTTAAATTAGCAAAGGTAAAATTCAAAGAGTAATGGCTCCACTTGTGTTGTGAAGCTAATTCACGTTACTAGCATTGAAAAGGGGTGAACAACGCTATATTTTTTTTAACAAAACCTCCTAATCTGTGTAGGTTAGTGGCATTTGAGTTGAATCAAGCCTTGCTTCACATGACACGTATACACAAGCTCAAAAGTGCCATTTGAGTTCAAATCCTGGGCTCGATCCCTGCTGCCCACACTAAGCCCAACAACAACTTGTAGACCTTTTCACCATCATGAATGCTGAATGGTGATGTATGAACCATGTCATATCAGGTAACTCCAGGAGAGGACCACTGCATATGTGCATAACAACAACTTGAATTCTCTCTCTCTCTCTCTCTCTCTCTAATCATTCGAAAAGATGAAGATGGTATTCATAATACGTACTGCATGCCTAGTTCCTGGAAATACAATCAACATAGAATTAGAGGCTGCTTTGAAAGGGGAGAGTGAAATGCAGTCCATTAGAAAACATGAACAAGGACAAATGTAATACGCATTTTGTCATCAAGCGCCACCTAAGTGGCTTTGCTGGGCCCCTCCGACACAAGACACAAGTTGTTGTTGGGAGAATATATCCATTCATTGGAAATGGCAAGATGGTGCAAGCCGAGCAGATGTAACACTCATGACAGTGGCTCTCCCTTGAGTGTGTGTGGTGATAGCTGGTTTATCCCCAGAGACTAATCAGTCTGACTGGTTTAGCAGCCAGGTGAGGCTGCTAAACCAGCCAACCACCCACACACACACACCACACAGATGCATTGCCCTCTGTTGTATTGGACTCAGGTACCTGATCTCTGAACTCTCACCACTTGCCTAACCCACAGCGGGGATCAATAGTTACGTATAGAAAATAATTGCCTGTGTTATATTCACTCTTTATTTGTTTGGACCGTGCAAGGACTCAATGTGCAGATGTTGATGGCTAATGTAAAGAAATACTTTTGATTTTATAATTAGGTGAACAACAAACATCACTCATTCATTTAAATCAGACTAAACAACATGCTAGAAGGTGAGTTGAATTAAAATGTCCCTGTATGTATCCGTAAATATATCACACATTAAAAAACCTGTAAATGTATGTTTATAATACATTACACACGTCAATGTTTATTACTTGATTTATGCATTCATGCTATGACATTAAAATCACAGATGCAATTAAGCCAATCTGAAGGGTGCAGCATCAATGGGCTGTCTTTCTTACACCATTTGCTTCATAATTAAGATCATCCAATTAGAACCGTAAGTCGCAATTAATTATGTAATGGCTGGATTGGACAAAGTATTTTCACTGTTAGGTCCATCTGTGTTAAATTGTATGTTTCCCCAACAACTGAATTGTTGAAACCATCTCATCAAAGCTCACGAACAAGCTCAAATAAACTCTAGTCATGGTTAAATAAGCGCTGTGTAGTGCTGCATTTTAATCAACCTCAGCATAAAGCTATAATTTGCCCACACATTTCTTTCTAATTTTCTTTCATTCCTCATTTGCATTTTTTTGTTTTTGTTTTTAGCATTTACCATTTGCATATTATGTGCAGGGTTTTTTTTAGGTCAAGTTATCACCTCTGCAAATGTCCAGTTCCTCCAACATTTGAAATTACTTTCTCAAAAGGAACGCCTTTTGAAGGTAACACCATCGCTCGAATGAACGTGATAATTGAACTATTTTTCGATCTTATCACACCGCTGATTGTGGATTGGATACAAAAAAATGATACGACTCTCCATCCATTTCCATTAAAATGCCATCATTTCCAGGGAATACATGAATCAGGTAATTAATTTATACAGAAGTGTGCTTAGAATTGGCAAAACCTAGTCTGGTTCCGCCCACCTCCGTACTTCTGCTCAATTTTCATTTCACTTCAGTACTAGGTCTGGGAGTGCTGTATGTTAGAACGATTTCTTTTCCCTCAAGTTTGTCCTTCCAATCAGCGAACAGGAGGCGCGGCCTGAGAACAGTGACGTAGAGGTCGTGCGCGAATTTCAGTTATTGAGCGGAAGTACGGAGGCGGGCGGAACCAGGCTAATGCTAATGCTCACTGCATCTGCCGTTTGTATACAGTGTACTGCGCGCAACGTGGTTTCCGGCGCATGAAATACGTCACGACCAAACGTTAGCGATTGGTTAAGGCAGATCCAGAGTGGCACTGGGCAGAGCCAATAGGTTTTAAACTTCAACAGCACCCGCCTTCAAGTGAGAAATCGTTTGTCTCTATAGCAGTTCTAGACCTTGAGTATGAATGAAATGAGTACAAAGGTCTAGTTAGGACTAGGCTAGGCAAAACCATGTGTTCTAGTGCAAATCACGATTGACCCATGGTACCAAGAACCCATGAGCAATACAATGTATGTATTATTCATTCATAGAATTCATCATTGATGAGAGAATACGCCTTTGGAAAGGAAGTAAAGCCTAGTAGTATGTCTCATTAAATATGTCATCAGTGCAGACAGTGGGCATGCCGGAGAGTCACTGCATACTTGTAGAAGACCAAGGGTCAATACAGCAGCTGAATGCCAAGAGCCTAATATCAGTGCCAGAGGAATTTCTAGCTGCTCCTCCATTCAGCCATTCCTTCAGCCCATCTATCTACCTAACCATTCCTCCACACTACTATCCATAATGACTTGAGAACCCCTATGAACCTAGGGATTTCACGCAAGTCTCATTTTGTCGTATGGCCAGTGGGCTTCATAATCAACCCTGTCACAATGGAGACAGTAACAGAGCTACCATAGGCTGTTGATTGAGCGAGACAGGTCTAGTTGACCAGCGATTATTAATCATGGTGGGTCTGACCCATGTGGTCTACTGATAATGCAAGAAACAGAAATCCAAGAAATGGTCGGTCTCCTTTGGTGTCTCATTTTTTCAATCGACATTTTTCTTCCGGCATTTTAAACATAATCCCCCAATCTTGGCAATTAAAACATTGCCTGATAAAATAATAGCGCTTGTACGCGTTTCTTTCAAGTGTTTTTTTTTTCTTTGTATGATTTTGTTAGGGGTCTATGTACACGTTTTCTAATTCTAGCAAGCCACTGTTGGAACCACGTTGTGAGTGTACTTTGCTTGTTATTATTACTCTAGCTCTGGAATGAGTCGATTAGAAATCAATTTTATTTGAAAAAAATGGTATAGAAATATATTTAATAACTTCTGGGTCTGCTTCGTAACCATTGTTGTGCCACTAACTGAAAACACAAACAAGGCTATAAAATAAAAGGTTTGAAAGGATGGATTGAAAGTTTGTTCTTGAACTGACCATATTTCCAACGCAAGGCCATGGCTCTGATTGGTGCACACCACTTGAACACTAGGTATTTTCCCCTTTCCCTTTTGTCTTCTTTCCTCTTTTCCTTTTGTCTTCTTCTTCCTCTTCCTCTTCTTCTTCTTCTTCTTCCCTGACAGCCATCCTGTCGGTGCTGGGGAACACTGCGGTGCTGGTGAGCTCCGCCCGCAGGCCCACGCTGCTCAATAGCCCTGAGCTACTAGTGGTCAACCTAGCCATGACCGACCTTGGCATGGCCCTCAGCATGTACCCACTGTCCATCGCCTCCGCCTTCAACCACGCCTGGATCGGCGGGGACCCCTCCTGCCTCTACTATGGCCTGATGGGCATGGTGTTTAGTGTGGCCAGCATCATGACCCTGACTGTGCTCGGCATGGTCCGGTACCTGGTAACCGGAAATCTCCCAAAGACAGGTAGGTAGAGTACACTACATTATATGTGTGGTCCAACATGGTGAATCAATGGGATTATGGAGGAGACCAGAGGAGACCAGAGGAGACCATGTGGCCTTCTAATGTGGTTTAAATTCAAAAGGGAGTCGAAGGAAGGTCAGGAGGATTTGTGGTCAGAGGTAGAGCAGGGGAAAATATGAGGTGAGGTGAATTCCAACCTGATTCCCAGCTGTCAAGCGGTTCACCTCTTTGAAGGCATGGTTTTTCATGTTTCTATGTTAATGATCTGAGGGGACATTGGATCCAATCCAGTCTAATGCTGAGCATGAACAAATTATTGCTATGTAAATTATGTTTGAGGGATTTAATGTACTTTGAAAACAAAATGTTAGATCCCAGTCCATTCATTATTAATAAATTCAGGTGTCCCCAGAGATGGGTGTATCAGTGCAGAACACAGAAGAGATCATCTCATGCAAATGCTAATGCTCCAATGTTTCTCCTGGCTCCACACATTGTCCATTATCATCTGAATTTACTGCTTATTTCTCAGAGCTCTGGCTGGACACTATTACATCATTCATAAATCAAATTTGCAGGTGTACAGAAACACAAATGATCAATGTACATACATGGATTGTGAAAAAAACAGCCAAAATATGGTGCTGCATATTTATACACAAAGTATTTACACTGCTGCCCTGCAAGTTTGCATTCAGTTTGGCTTAACAGACAACTAATTGGAGACTGCATTGCTGCTACTGATTTGAAAAACAAATCAACTCTCATATGAACGACTGACCTCAAACAGATAGAGTCTGTGTGCCTCCTGTAGGGCAATTCCAAGTCTTAAAGTAAATAGAGCAATTTCAATTCAATATATAAAAACCACCACCCAGAAGAAATTCAAAGAGAATTTATGCATTCCTTTGCGCTGCATTGCCTTGCATCAAAACACAGTTCCTTTCAGCTTTTTAGTGAGCGCAGACCCTGATGATCTAGGTGCATCAGTGTATGAATAGACCACTGGGTGTTGGCCACCTCACAGAAATAAAATTAAAATAATATTTAATAGGGCTTGTACATCGCGACGTCACATCTCGATACCGATTTAAATCACGATATAGCATGTTTTCTGGTAATTCAATAAATAAATAGTCTATATAACATAACCAGACGGTAAAGCCTATTTGTGTATACTCCTGTGTGAATTAAATACTCGACAAATGAAAAGTACTTAGCATTTTCTTATTTTTTTCATCACTTTACTGTAATGCAGCTTTTGAAACCAGGAAAAGACAACACATGCCATATCACGATATTACAATATCCAAAAGTTTAGACGCCATCTAGTCTCATATCACAATATTGATATAATATCAATATATTGCCCAGCCCTAGTTACTAGTCATGATTTTTTGGTCATTGTTTAGTAATTAATTATTAAATTGTTTGTCATTATGGGCAGACGGCTGTGTTTGAAACTTCCACAGCATTTCTCATTCGAGACGTGGCATAATAAAATTGCCAAAATGTCCAAAATTATCCCATTCCTTTATTTTCTTACATATTTTACAAACGGAAAACGTGTAACTTGGACTGGGACTACAGTAATTGCTGTATTTATTTGCAGTAATTGCTGTTTTTCTGCCAAGCAAGGGCTTTCATGTGCAAATCCCGAGTGCAACAGATTAACAAGCTCAGCACACTACAAGGGAAAAGGACAGTGTAGAAGTCAATCAGTCCAGTAGTTGTCAGTCCCAACCGCCCTAGGGTGCGATTGCCAGTGCACCCCAACCCAGCTCCGGCTAGTTCCCTTACATCAAACACCTCACTAAATAATAGATACATGCAAAATCATCCCTGGTTTCCTTTTTTTTTACTCTCAGGCAACAGATTCGAAAGAAAGAGCATCACGCAGGTGATCAGTGGGATCTGGTTGTACGCGTGCCTGTGGGCTGTCTTTCCTCTGCTGGGCTGGGGGAGCTACGGCCCAGAGCCTTTCGGACTGGCCTGCTCCGTGGACTGGATCGGGTACCAGCGCTCCCTGAACCACTCCACCTTCATTGTGGCCCTGTCGGTTTTCTGCACCTTCATCCCCTGCCTGCTCATCCTATTCACCTACTCGGGCATCGCATGGAAGCTGCACAAGGCCTACCAGTCCATGCAGAACCACAACTTCCACTATGGCAACATAGAGAGGAAGATCACCCTCGTAAGTTTAGCTTAGTGTGGCTATTACCATGAGATACCACATTGCTTCATCTGGTAACAGCATATAGCTTTTAACGACAAATATGGAGATGAAAAATTTAAATCGAAATAAGACACTCATGGATTTTAAACCAATACTTCCATCAGGTTGTGTTCAGTTCAGTGTTGCTACACTGTTTGTTCAGCGTGGCTACACTGAACAAAGAAGATACACTATCTGTATCTTCAACACATGAACCTCTTAACCATGTTATCTGACAGTAGAAGTTGTGTAATATGTGGTATGGTGTGGTATGCAGCCGTGACTCGTGAGACACTGGGGAAAAAAGGAAAGAGAATGGAGAAGATCAGACGGGGCAAACAAGTTTGTTGCTTCTACCGATTGTGTTCGACGGAGCGCGAGAGGTCAGGGTTTTAACACATCTAGGTGTCTGTAGACGAACGGAAATAGATTCTGCCCCCAAGGGATTCACCCATTCGTTTAATTATTTATGCACGGAAACACATGGAAGTCTGCATGCAGCTCTGATTCAAGTTCAATAAATGGTAATGTTTGGAAAGGTTTTAATAGTTACTGTTGTCTCAACGTCACCACTGTTGGGTGTCACGTTGGTGTGCATGCATTATTTTGGTGTGCATTCATTTGTAGCCGTTTGCATCTCCAGTGTTTGTTAATAGATCCTTACGGCATCCTCCCTCCTCTTCTGTGAAGGATCTTGTTGAATTAATGAACAGGTCCTGTAGGATTTCAACTCAAAAACTCAATCTAAATTCAACAGCAGGACTGGACCACTAGCCACTCGGTCAGTACCACTCCTGCGACACTTTGAATCAGATGGAGACATGACATCTCACAGGGGGGCTCATTATAATTAAGCCTCTCTCTCTTAGTCTCCATCTTTTCTGCTCACTGTTCTTCTCTTCAGTTTCTCATTCCCCTGTTTTTACCCCACTCTCCTTCCTCTTGTCCAGATGGCGGTGATGATCAGCCTGGGCTTCCTGGTGGCCTGGGCGCCGTACGTGGCCGCCAGCCTCTGGAGTACGTTCCACCCTGCCGACCAGGGAGGCAGCCTCCCCCCAGTGCTCAGCCTGCTGCCCTGCCTGTTCGCCAAGAGCTCCACCGCATACAACCCCTTCATCTACTTTGCCTTCCAGCGCTCCTTCAGGCGGGAGCTACAGCGCTTTCGAAAGCATGTGTGTGATTGTTGTGGTGGTGGTGGTAGTGGTGCTGGACAGGCCATGGACATCAAACAGGAGCATGTGCAGTGCAATGGCGCCAACACTGGGGTTCTGGGAGACGATTTAAGTGCGAGACGGAGCAAGGCCGATGAGACCCGTTGCCATGGTGAACAACCTGGAGGCTTGCCCTAGCATGTTGCTAGTACTACATTTTCCTCTGTATCGTGTTCTTGGGTTATTGTTGAGCATCACTGAATGAAAATGAAATGACCAATTGTATGCCATTGTACATTGTGTGTGACTAGACACCCATGTACATTAACAATGCACATTTCAACATGCTATAGCTAATCTTGTTTTGGAATCATTCAATACAGATTCAGCTAAATCTGTTATTTCTTGTCCATTTTTTCTAACTGTAAATATTATATGCTAATCTTTAAATATTCATTTAATTGCAGGCTGTCTGCAAGAATTTATTTGAATTATTCAGCCACAGTTGCAGCATTGCTTTGTCCAAACACAAACACAGTTCATTGAACTGGTGATATAGCTGTTGTAATGTATGTAATGTAAACATTTCCGCGATCAGACATGAAAGACCCCCTGCAGAGTGCAGGATGCATTAGGCACGGAGCCATGCTGCGGTAACGATTCCTGCAGCAAAGGGGAATACATAGAATGAACAGCCGAATGAATTCAGTATGTATTCTGTTCTCAATTCAGGATTTGTTTGGTTCGGTTGTTTTTAATGAAAAAGGTTTAAATAAAAAAATGTATGCCTATAGAATTGCCATTCTATAAGAACACACATGAAGCCATTTAATATTTCAGAAATCAATGTCCTTTTAAGATCCAAGATAGATGGAAAACATGTAAGGCAGGTCAGGCTGAATATTATGGAATACATGGAATACATTCTGCAGGCTAAAAGAGAGTACTGCTTCATACACATCATTATCAACACAGACATTATAGTTTATTCATACACCTTAAGGTGAGTATTATTTGTACTAAAGACATGTGTCTCTGGCAGCTTGGATCCTCCTCAATGGAGTTAATTGATGATCTCCCATTCATCAATTAAATAGGACTTTTATTAGAATTAGATTATGGTCTATTTTCAGGTTGCTCACAAAATATCAGATAATTCTGATGATGGGTACAATTTTCAGTAACTATTGTGTGGCCAATAAGAGGAAACAGCCATTAGGTCAACCAAAAACATTTTGCCTAATGTTATTCGAGTGGATATTTCTATTCTATACCCGAGTATAGGATATAGGTCAGGACTAAATCCACCAGTTAGCAGGTTACTATACCTCCACAATCTTAAGACAATTTCTAATACAGAGAAACATTAACCACACTAAATAATGTATCTGTGAAGCCCCACTTCTGAACTATATAGTGCTGTGTGCTTGATGTGACATGCATCTAAAGAATAGATGGACCACATGTAGATGAAGATAGAGGGGGGCAACTTTACTTTGAAATGTGTTTGGGATAGTATGTCACGCATGAATGACAAATGAGAGGTTGCCGGTGTTAGTTTTTTGGAGATATTATGAAGAACATTGGTTTGTTAGCCATGTATATAATTACACCTGTCTTCACTCTAATTAAAGTTACTTTAGCTAGTGGAGGGCAGGATGTTGGCCTTTTCTGCTGCAGTAGTCACACAATACCACACGCCTTTCACATAGTCAAGCAATCTAGAACTAATCTACTACTTTACAGTAGATGATATGTTGTATATATTATGTTAGGCAGGTTAGTTGAAAGCTTTACCACACATCAATCCCCTTTGTCTTGATGACACGACAGACGTTAGCTGTTGTTAGCTCTTGTGTCAATGAAGTAAAGGGAACGGCTTACCAAATATGTAACTGAAATCCAACTCTGGTATGATCGATGCTAGCCTATTGTCACAGCCTATCAGATAGACACTATTAATATATTTTTAAAGTCGTTTTTTTAAAACAGGGACATTTCCGGGGACAGCTCCACCAAAAACAGGGACTGTCCCTGGAAAACAGGGACGTCTGGTCACCCTACCGTAGATCTGACTGTTTCTGCTCCCTTAGGCGTTCATACACCCATGGGGTAGCAGGGATGCTATCAGTATTCATAGGAGGCTTCACGTGGATGTGTTGCTATTGAGGAGCGACTCAATGGCTTTTTTGAAGTGTGTGTACTAATACTGGAATTGCGTCCATAAGAGACAAGTCGTATTTCCACGCATACTTAGCGTTTGACCAAGTAGCTCGCTACATGTGTTGTATTGTTTCAATATAATACGCTGTAAAGGCCTAATAATAATATTATTATTATTCTATATATTTCGCTATATCAAAATCACAAAGCTTTGACTTGTTTTTTGTGGGTCAACAACCCAACCATGAAAATCCTTTCTGCTTTTAATTAGCATCTTGTACACTTCCTTACCTGTCCACCAGAGGGAGTGGGTGAGTTCCCGTTGCGCCCTTGACACCTTTTCACAGACGTGTCATCTGTGGGATATATCGCCTTATAGCCAGCAGTAGAGAGAGACTCAGCCAGGCCACTACAGGGTGCTATTGGATAACCGTGGACCAGGTATGACTTTGTGAAACCAGAGGTAACTGGACATTTGAACATACAAACAACTGCCTCATACACAAACCAAGAAGAGCAACCGCTGCCTGGTACAGCAGATACTATCCACGGAAACCAAACCGCTGAACCCTGGGAGGGGTTCACCCACGCACATCCATCAGACAAGTGAGGCGGCGTCAGCTCACAAGAGCCAATCGGGAATGGTTTCCTCTTCAAGGAGGAGCTCAAACAACAGAGAAACTATGCGCAGCGGTCACTCTCGAGACGGACCTCAGGTTCACTTGTTTTGCTCTGCTATTACATCGTATTGTAGAGCTCTCCACGACACATCGTAGGACAACCATGAAACTTGTGTCCTGTAAACGTAACAGACACATCATTACTGCTATGAGCAACAGTTGTTTGTCCTACGATGATGCCTCTGTGAAAAGGGTCTATGGTGTAGACCATATACCATATACAAGATACAAGTAATACAAGATACAAAGGTCATCGAGTCGACAAAAGGAGTTTCTTGGAAGCCAACCTCATTTCCAGGAAATGCTTTCACCAGAATCGATCGATCTCGATCTCGATCTCTCTCGATCTCTCTCTCTCTGTTTCCTTCTCACATCCTCACACACCTATATGTGTGTATACACACAATAATTGTAGCAATAACCTCTATAAATGTCAACTGACAAGCTGTCAGAAATATAAAGAGGCACCTTGGTGAAAAAAATGATTGAGGGACAGATGTTATCAAATATGTCCCGAATGCGCTCCATACACCACTCAAAATACTATGCGTATAAAAGCGGGACCTACCAACGACATACCCTCCTATTACACAAGCGAAAGACCGCACAAACCTTGAATTTGTTTGTCGATGTTTGTGAGAAATAGATCTGTAAAAATATGAATCGCCTTCAACAAAGACCACGAACATCCACATCATGGTCAGAGCTAAAAGAGGAGAAGAGCGACGGTATCGGGTGTGGAGGTCACCCAGTGTAGTCAGGGCCATGATGGGTCTTCAGCCTTCAGGTGAAGAAGCGCAGCGTTTAATCCTTCATGACAGTTTGACCCTGGATGGTGTTGAGTACATGAATGAGGGATGATCTGAGGCCAAAGCTACCTGCCACACATCATGGGTGCTGTGGTTACCACTGCTGCCTCTGCTACTGCTATAATAAGAAGGTCCTTGCTTCTACTCCCATTGGGACCTTTCTGTGAGGAGTTTGTATGTTCATGTGGGTTTCCTCCTGCACACCAGAGGTTGAGGTGAGTTCTCCTGCAAGGCGCTGGATTTAGACCTGGGGCGTCATTTATAAAGGTCTCTGCGCACGAAAATGTTGCGAAAACAGGGCTGAAATGTGCGTACGCATCTTTCACCGCCAACGTCGTGATTTATAGAAAAAAACCTTGCGGAAAAGAGTGCGCAGTTCTACGCATCCTTTCACCCTGGAGTAAAGCTCCCGCAAAGTTTTTCAAACAGTGAACTCCGGAGACAACCACAGGAAGTTGGTGGCGGTAATGCACCATATCGGTTTGCAAACCACCAAGAACGCCAAAAGAAGAAGAACACGCCACCGTCCGTTATCCAATGCACATTGCGCACCACATACTATGACTTTGGATTTATTTATTCATTTTATAAAAAGCACCCATTATGAAATATGAATTAAGGCAATATTATGCATCACTTAAAAGTTTCATTAATGACCTTGATAAATAGGCCTACATTCAATAAGCCTGTGGCCATTTGAAATTAATGCCCCTATTGGCCTATCAATAATGCAAGGCCTATAAATAGTGGTCTGATGGCCTCTGTATTCTAACGTGCGCAAATATGGCAGCCTTGGCATTACTCGAGGATTTGGCGAGAGGTATGCGACGCGGGCGCGTTTTTAGGGACCACGAAGATTACCTGGCCCACGATGATGAATGGCTAATAAGCCGTTTCAGGCTTCCTAGAGCCATTCTCGTGCAAATCTGTGGTGAACTGGAATTAGCTTTAGAACGGCCTACTCGCCGGAATAGGTCCATACCTGTGCAGGTACAAGTATTGACTACCCTTGGATTTTTGGCTACCGGGACGTTCCAGTGTGAGCTTGCCGATAGGTCCGGCATATCACAGCCATCACTGAGCGCGATTATGCCAGCCGTGTGGAGAGGTTTGATTGAATTGACCCCTCGCTACATAACGTTTCCCTATACTGCTGTTGAACAGGCCAACATTAAAATGCAATTTGCCGTAATGTCCGGTTTTCCTAATGTAAACGGAGCTATTGACGGCACACATGTTGCGATAAAAGCACCGACTGATAATGAGTATGCTTATGTCAATCGGAAGCAATACCACTCAGTCAATGTGCAAATCATATGCAATGCAGACATGACATTTTTAAATGTCGTGGCTCGTTGGCCAGGCTCAACCCACGACTCTTATGTTGAGACAAAGTAGTGTATGAAGAAGGCTCCAGGCTGGCGCTGTGCAGGATGGTTGGCTTCTGGGTATGTATATGTGCGTTTTTGGTGTCATAAAGAAAGTTTAGGTAGAGTGGTTTTCCAACATTTTACAACCTACAATTATCATGCAGGAGATAGTGGGTATCCCCTGAGGAGCTGGCTCCTCACTCCCTTCCCCAACCCACAAACCCAAGCTCAGCTAAACTACAATGAAATGCATGCGCGCGCTCGGGTGGTGGTAGAGCGCTCCATTGGCCTTTTCAAATCTCGCTGGAGGTGCCTGGATAAGTCTGGAGGAATCCTGTTGTATACACCTGAAAAGGTTTGCGCCATTATCCGGGCATGTGCAGTTTTGCACAACATAGCACAGAGGCACAGAATTCCTGCACCTGCTTCCATATTGCCCGACGACATGGATGCGCATGCGGCGAATGAGGACCACGCTCCTAGAGCAGTTGAATTGCGCGAACAAGTGATGGGGCGTTTATGGACAGGTAAGACACAACATATACTTTTTTAGATCTTTTATTGCACAACAAATGTCAGACAATACACCCGTGACATTACGCACTTCGGCAGTCAATTTACCGATGGCTTCTATCATTTCTTTCTGTGACTGCAGCACGGCATCAGTGAGGACACGGGCCGAGGGCACGCCGCGAATGGAGCCTGATGGAGTGGAGCGTGCGCTGGAGGCTGACGCAGGGGCGCTGGAGGCTGACGCAGGGGCGCTGGAGGCTGACGCAGGGGCGCTGGGTGCGCTGGAGCCTGGGTCGCTGGAGCCTGGGTCGCTGAGGCCGCTGGAGCCTGGGTCGCTGAGGCCGCTGGTGCATGGAGGGCTGCTGGCATCTGGTGCACTGTCCATCTGGGACCTCTCGCCTGCATGTGGCAGAAAAATAAAGCCCATTGAAATTTAATTTCGGTCAGGTTATTTATATGCGTGTATGTGTTTATAATGAAGGGTATAAGCTTCAATACAACTTTTCAATCTCCCTTACCTGCGTCTGTGTCAGACGGGCACAATTCCTGAGGGCAACGTTTCCCCTATGATGCCAGCAACCCTCTCGTCCAGAGGTGATGGTGGGGGCTTCCCCGACCCACCTCCAGTGATGAGGACACTCTGGCGGTATTCAGCGATCCTCTTTTTGGAATCTACCTTCATGTCCGACCACTTCTTTTTAATTTCACCAAATGATCTTTGTGTCGAACTGACCTCATTCACAGCAGCTGCCACGGACTGCCATGATATTTGTTTGTTCTTGTTGGTTACCCCTGTACTTAGGCTCCCGAATAAAATACTTTTGCGGTGGTCGACTTCATTGAGAAGCACTTCTATTTCAGTTCGAGAAACGCATTTTCTTCTTGGAAGGTGGATCCATTTTTTCGGTGAAATGATAGCTCAGCAAAGGCTCCTTATATACTTATAAATATTAAGTGATTAATTAGCATTGACCTTATAAGGACTATTAAGGGATGGACTTGGGAGGAGCAGAGCGCTCGTGCACGCACGCCAAATTCAACGCAAGTTGGTATTTATAACGAGAAGAGTGCGTACAGGTGTGCGCCGCACGGTTTTATAAATCTGAATATTTTTGTGCGTACGCACATTCTGAGGTTTGGGCGTACGCAATGTTCTACGGAGGGTTTCACGCAGAGTTTTATAAATGAGGCCCCTGGAGTTGGTTCCCGAGCTGGTTCCAGCTCCTAGTAAAATAGTACGAATATCCAAATATCTACCCCATTGCAATATTTGTGCTTTTTTTTGCACTTTTGGTTTGGATCCATCATACTGGATATGACACCGTCATGTTATAACTATCGACAACAGGAGGACTGAAGAAGTGCTGCAGATGAGAGAACCACTGACTCATTCACAACGCATACATGTACAAAGTGTCGGCATTGAGATGCGCTGTTGAATGCTGTCTCTGCAAAGGCTGCATACCATTAGCCAGTGAGCAACGACTTTGAAAGTTGACGTAGGCCTACATTGTCAATATATATATTTTCTTTCTCTTCTCTTTCTGTGCGCACCGTCATTGCCACAGACAATCCCTTTAAAAGTGTATGGACACACACACACACACACACATACATACATACATACATACATACATACATATATATAAACTATTTGTTTTAGGAGGACAACATGGCAACCCTTTGATACTGTACTACCAAAATGTGGCAAGAACATTCCTGCAATCTATAAAGTGGTTGCAATCTACACAGATAATCCTTGCATGACATTAATACACAAAACACACATTTGTAGTAAACATGCTTTCATTCAATGAATGTTCATTAACAATGACGCCCTCAGACCTTAAACAGACACATGCACGCACAGGCAGATAGCAGCCACGTGAGTTAGCTTACGGTTCGCCGTCTGTCAGCTGCAGCCTAATTGCTTCTGAACAGAACTGCTAAATGATATCTGTATCAATTCCTTAATTGGTGATGAACGACTCCATGACACATACCTGAATGCCGACTTCTGCTCTCTGTCTTCGTTTTCTTAATTCTTCGTTTGGAGGAAAACCTGCGTTTAGGCAAAGTCCTTCTAGGCAAGTCCTCTCACTCGCGGCCATATTGGCCACACCTCTCAGGCAGCTATTTGGCTTTATCTCCATTTTCAGAGGTCTAAGGGGCATTAAAAAAACACATGTTTGAAATCACGACGAAAAACAGACTAAAATCGCCGAAAGGGTTTTGTGGTTTTGTATCAAATTAACGTTTTTAAAGCCCTTTTTTCTTACAGGTAATCTTGGACTGCGCATGCGCAATGCTTCACGACACAGTTTTCAGGCGTGCGCGAGGAGATTTTACGCGTAGGACCTGCAAAATGATTGGAGCAACGGCACCGGAAGAGGCGGGACACGTGCAAACAACTGCCATCTTGGCGTTACGAAGTTTCCCCCATGCATTTCAATGGGTGATTTTTTTTTCTGTGACGTGTGTCTCCTCCTCCTTTAGTGTCTGATTTAAAAAAGGATTGGCGGGGCCCTACGCAATTGCGTATTCAGCGTATAGGGCGGCGCCGTTACTGCGGGTATGGTATGGGTATATGGTGTGGGTATGGCAGGCCCGTCCCCAGGGGGGTGCGAGGCCCTGTGCGAGATTAATTCACGCGATTGTCAACGGGGTGGGGGGGGGGGGGGTGCTAGCGCGCGATTGTCAACGGGGTGGGGGGGGGGGGTGCTAGCGCGCGATTGTCAACGGGGTGGGGGGGGGGGGGGGGGGGGGCTAGCGCGCGATTGTCAACGGGGTGGGGGGGGGGGCTAGCGCGCGATTGTCAACGGGGTGGGGGGGGGGGGGGGGGGCTAGCGCGCGATTGTCAACGGGGTGGGGGGGGGGGGGGGGCTAGCGCGCGATTGTCAACGGGGTGGGGGGGGGGGGGCTAGCGCGCGATTGTCAACGGGGTGGGGGGGGGGGGGGCTAGCGCGCGATTGTCAACGGGGTGGGGGGGGGGGGGGGTGCTAGCGCGCGATTGTCAACGGGGGGGCTAGCGCGCGATTGTCAACGGGGTGGGGGGGGGGGGGGGGGGGTGCTAGCGCGCGATTGTCAACGGGGGGGGGGGGGGGGGGGGGGGTGCTAGCGCGCGATTGTCAACGGGGGGGGGGGGGGGGGGGGGGGCTAGCGCGGTGGGGGGGGTGCTAGCGCGCGATTGTCAACGGGGGGGGGGGGGGGGGGGGGGGGTGCTGCGCGATTGTCATATATAAATACTTAACTGGCCAGGCGCGAGGCCCACATGAGCGCGAGGCCCTGCGGCCGCACAGTTCGCACCCCCCTAGGGACGGCCCTGGGGTATGGGTGTGGTTATTATGGGTATGGTTTAAGGATATGGGTGTGGTTATTATGGGTATGGTTTAAGGGTATGGGTGTGGTTATTATGGGTATGGTTTAAGGGTATGGGTATGTAATGGGTACGGTCTCCTCCACACCTCCCCAGGCTGCGCCAGGCTGCGCGCCGTGCGTCTGCGCGTCAGTGCGCAGCGCGCCGGACGCGGACAGGTGTGGAGATGGGATGACTGCCGCCTCCTTTACAGTCAGATGGACGTGACGGCCGCGTCGCTCGAGGATTACGCTTATTTTGTGGTTGTTCGTGTTTTTTTTTTTTACATTTTAAACGTTATTTTTTACACCATTGTGTGATTTTTGTCTTCAATGGATCTGTATTCCTCTAAGTTGTCGCCGACGCTGGACATTGGCGTCGGGATGTATCTCTTCGTTGTAGGCAAGTTGGATTTAGTTTTCTTTGATATTCTGCTTTGATATTGATATGATAGCCTATATTATTATTTTGCCTTTTTTTTCTTTTCTTTTTTTGTTTCTTTTACTCTATTTTAGTCACTGGTGTTATTTTCAAACTCGTGCTTTTAAATGATGACAATGTAATTGCAATGTTTAATTCGTGTCATTGTGAGTACAGTAGCCTAGTGGTTCAAAATGCATCTCATGTTATTATATACACATATAAATATATAATATATATACTATTATATATTATAGGTATATTTTGTGAGCAACCTGAAAATAGATAATATAATATAATTCTAATAAAAGTCCTATTTAATTGATGAATGGGAGATCATCAATTAACTCCACTGAGGAGTGTCCAAGCTGTCAGAGACACACGTCTTGAAGTGTATTTCAGACGGTCGTGGCACTATAATCAGCTGGGTGGGGGGGTGTGTGTGTGTGGGGGGGGGGGGTTGTGTAAGCGATTTGACCAAACGACAGCCTACCTTGAGGTTGGCTCAGATAAAATCTTAACTTCAAAATGGTGTTTTGATGTAACACTAAGCGCTGCACACACAACACCAGACATACAGCAGAGGTGTTGTCTATAAACATCCAGTGGATAGTAGTGGATTTTCATAGCAGCCCAAACACAAGGAATCATGCATGGCTCTTATTTCAATTTAGATTAGACTTGCTGGCCACTCACCTGCCACCCAAATGTGGGGTTTATAAGGCATTTCTGCTTATTTGATATCAGGCAAACCTAATATGCAAACCTAATATGCTTGCAGGAAAGGTCCTGATGCCTGATACTGGAGGTGGGCTCCTACTGCCACCTACAGTATCATCAGTCTAAAGCCTTCCTGTGTGCTTTCAGATGGGGAGAAGAAGTACAAGGACACCTTCACATTGATACCGGCTCATTACACAAATAGCATGCACCAAACATGTAGGCAATTTCTAGAATGTAAACCAATTTGTATTTTATTCCTTGCGCGCACACACACACACACACACACACACACACACACACACACACACACACGCATGCATGCATAGACACACACACGTGCTGGCACATGTATACACACACGTGGCATAGTTGTACTGCATAAGGTCTCACACACACACACACACGGCACAGTTGTACTGCATAAGGTCTCACACACACACACGGCACAGTTGTACTGCATAAGGTCTCACACACACACATGGCACAGTTGTACTGCATAGTGTGTCTCACACACACACACACACACACACATGGCACAGTTGTACTGCATAGGGTCTCACACACACACATACACACACGGCACAGTCGTAGTGCAGGTCTCACACACACGCATGCATGCACACACACACACGGCACAGTCGTAGTGCAGATGCTCATGCATTGCCCATGTTTGAGCAATGTGTTCATGGGTTGCTGTCTTTTAAATCCTTCCAGGCAACTAATGTCGCAGCTTCACATTAATTTTGACCTTTCATTTGTACCTTGATTGAATTAATCAATCAATAGTTTGGTCGGTTGGTCAATCAATCAGTCAGTCAGTATCTATATCTATCTATCCATCTGTCTATGTGTGCCATCGATCCGTCCATCCATCTATCTATCTAAACCTTTTAGTCCCACCACTCTGCTGTCACCCCCACCCTCTACCTCCTTCTGCTTTGCTGCTCCACAATCAGTCCTGTTGGCTGCAGGTGGCACTTAGCTGGGCTGAATACACCATTGATGATATCCCATAATCCCCACTCCTTCTCACCCCTGACCGCCTGGAGCTCATTAAACTCAAATTATGTCACGGGGTGCAACATACCACATTAGCATTTATATATGAGTAGTTTGGTATCAGCTGTGTTTCTAAAAAATCAATATCCTGAAAATTGGGGGCCAAAGAGCGTGAGAGAGTGAATTCATCCACTATAATTCACGATAGGTTGTAAAGTTGTTTGCCTTTGCGACCATACAACTATCGTCCCCACATCTAAATGGAAATGATATTTGATGTCATGAGCTACTAAACCCCAAACCATCACTTAGTCTGTTCATCCAACTGCCAGTTAACATTTATATATGTATCGTATTTGTTTATTGTCGTAGAAAAACATTGCATGTATCCCCTTTATTTTATATATTACATTTTATTTCCAGATGAAAGCAGTGATAATCCCATAAAATGGTTTGCCCATGACGCCACGACGGCTGTGCGTGATTAGACTGTAGGAGCTGCGTTTGATTTCATCTCATTAGGCAAGGCAGCTTTATTTATATAGCGCATGTCATACACAATGGCAACTCAATGTGCTAAATAAATAAAAACAACTACAGAAGCATAAATAATGATTTAAAAGGACATAATAGAAAGCGAAAGAAATAAAATACTATAATAGAGCAGAACGAGCTCAATCATAAGCACAGGAGAAGAGGAGTGTTTTTAACCTGGATTTAAAAATGTTCACAGTCGGGGCTGATTTCAGTTCAGCTGGTAGTTTGTTCCAGTTTTGTGCAGCATAACAGCTAAAAGCTGCTTCACCATGTTTAGTTTGAACTCTGGGCTCCACTATCTGACCTGAGTCAGTAGATCTCAGAGCCCGTCTCATTAACACTCAACAAGACACTTTCACTGCCTCTCTCCCCTTTGTCTTATTCAGCGTATATACACACAACACACAGGCGGTCCTTGTTGACCTAGCCCACATTTCATTTATGTTGTGGTTGTTGTTCACACACACACACCCCCCCCCCCCCCCCCCACACACACACACACACACACACACGCCTTGTGTGTGTTTCCCATAGTATGGAGATTAAATCCACAACGCTGCTCCCTTTGCATCTTGCAAAGTGTTTGTGTTGACAGCAATACGTCAGTGTCAACAGTATATCCGACTGAAGTTGTGTTTGCAAATTTTGCGATATTATACATCACACAGCGTCTTAAAACATTCAACATTTGTGTTCCCACATTAGCATGCGATCACATGCATCAACACATAACGCACATGTCGAGTTGTGACGGCGCGTTTCTCCTTAATCCGTGTCTTAACGTATTTCGATGGGGGGGTCTAAACGATACAAAGCCACCTGTTTCCCCAAAAGATGAAAATCATGTTGTTGTCTTTCTCCCCCCCCCCCCCCCCCCCCCCCCCCAGCCGGGCTCTCCATCGCGGGCAACATGTTGGTCCTCGTCACGTCCTACAGGCGGTCGTCCAGCATGAAGCCCCCCGAGCTTCTGAGCGTGAACCTGGCCCTGACCGACCTGGGCGCCGCCGTCGTCACGTACCCGCTGGCGGTGGTGTCGGCGTGGAACCACCGCTGGCTGGGCGGCGACGCCACCTGCATCTACTACGGCCTGCTGGGCTTCTTCTTCGGCATGGCCAGCATCATGAACCTGACCGTCATGGCCATCGTGCGCCTCTATATCTCCGTCAATCAGCAGTCCACCAGTGAGTATAGAATGGTTCACATTATCATTATTATTATTATTATTATTATTATTATTATTATTATTATTATTATTATTACCACCTGGGATTCATTCATTCTGGTGGCGGAGAAAAAGCGGTCATTAGCCAATCAGCATGAGGTGACAGCAGGATGCGTCAGATGTGTGCGGGTTTATAATCAGCATTATTATTTGTGGGGTTGCCTGGCAATAAACGGGCTTAACAGTGTCTCTTAATGACCCCCTGCCGCTAATCAACGGTTATTTTGTTCGTTCTGGTATTTTTCTTTTCCTTTGTCGGGTGTCTTTTGACAGCTGAGATACGTCGTCTGTCGTCGGGTGGTGAGAACAGGTTTGTTTGTTGGGGGAATGAGTGTTGTTGACTTTCAGCTGTGGATCTGCTGCTGCTACAACCTTGTCCCCTCCTTACGGCTCTTCAAAACAACTCATCCTTTCATTCACTCACAGCCACCTTTATGCACAACAAATTAGATTTCACTGCACATTGAGTCTCGTATTTATATGTAGGGCTGTCAATAGATTCAAATATTTAACGGCGATGAATCGCATGGTTCTCCATAGTTAATCGTGATTAATCGCAAATTAATCGCACATTTTTGCATGAACATTTTTTGAACGGAATAAGGACGATGTGTGGACCCTTCATTGGTCTGTAATGAAACCACCCACATATGTTCGGTCACAGTCTCTCCACACTTATGCATATTTATATGTAGGGCTGTCAATCGATTCAAATATTTAACGGCGATGAATCGCATGATTCTCCATAGTTAATCGCGATGAATCGCAAATTAATCGCACATTTTTATCTGCTCAAAATGTACTGTATTGGGGCATTTTTTAAGTTTTTAATAGTCTTATCAACATGGGAGTGGACAAAATGATTGCTCATGCACCACAGGTGTGGAGCCCCACCCGGCCCCAGAGTCCAATCAGCCTGACTGTAAACCAGCCATCAACAACACACACTCCACATACACCCTCCACAATCATATATGACTGTGGAGTGTGTGTGGTTGGACTGATTGGACTCTGGCTGGGTGGGGCTGCACACCTGTGGTGCATGAGCAATCATGGCACCCAGGATACACCAGCCATCAACACACACACTCGGGGAGGAGCCACTGTCATGGCAGCTTGAACATCAGCAATACCACCTGCTCTCCAATAAATACTTTGAACAACATCTACCCGTGTCCTGTGTCGGCGTGTGGTGAGGACGACCCCTGCCACAATGATGTTTCATATTGGATAATAATTGCATAATAATTGGATAATTTCATACGGGACCCTATGGGCATGGGTGTGAAACGGCGAACGTTTCGTGTTTTCGTTTAGGGGAGAGGATAAGCTGGCGGACGGCGAAGGCTCTGTGCGCGTGGATCTGGCTGTACGGACTCACCTGGGCCCTGTTCCCCATCATGGGCTGGGGCAGGTACGGCCCCGAACCCTTCGGCCTGTCCTGCTCCCTGGCCTGGGTGTGGATGAAGGAGGACGGCTTCACCTTCATCGTCTACGTGTTCGTCTTAAACCTGGTGCTCCCCTTTCTCGTCATCGTCTTCTGCTACTCCGGCATCAGCCTCAAGCTCTACTTCGCCTACAGGAACTCCAGCATCAGGGGACTTCAGATCTCCAACATCGACAAGCTGCACCACCGGCTGCTCATAGTGAGTCCGCTTTCACATAAACATGTTTTGAACGGAATAAGGACGATGTGTGGACCCTTCATTGGTCTGTAATGAAACCACCCACATATGTTCGGTCACAGTCTCTCCACACTTGGCTAGCTGTGCGGCGGGACTAGAAATATTGCCTGCAAGACCTTTCTGTTTCACCACATAATCAGTTATCAGAGACAGAAAATCCAGACTTAATAAAAAAAACCACTATTCTCAAATGCTCTGCAGAAAGGTCGACGCACGGCTGCAACTATATCCGCCTTAAGCCTTAATATTGGAACTTTTTTTTTTTTTTTTTGCCATAAAATAGCAGGACATGTATTTAGCTCGATAGACATCAATCCATAACCACGTCTACAAAAGATTATTTGACTTATTTAATGGTGGAAGAAGTTGTGGTTGTTTTATGTGGATTCTTTCCTGAAGCCAGTGGCTATCGGAGGAACTGGGTTCTCCAAGACAACAAACATGAATGTTGTTGTTTTTTGTGACATCAAGTTGGTGCAAAACTATAAAGGTCATTATGGCACAAACCCTGAGAGTGTGTGTAGACTTGATTTGAGAACTAGTGAGAAGGATGTCAGAAGTTGTAGAGCTAAAATCTGAACTTTGATATTTACAAAAATACACTTCATTTTTTTTACCACCACACACCACACGTGATTGCAACGTCTCAAATTGCTCATTACAACTACACAGGGTTGAATCTGCACACCTGGATTTTTACTACAAATCTTAAGATAAACTTGTTGCAAAACTTGTGCACTTGTAACTGGGGAGGAGAGAGCAAGCAGGGAGGAGTGTGGGGGAGTAAATATGTGACCAATCACAAAGAAGTTTTTTTTTTTTGACACCATATAATAATCACAAAACAGGATTGCCCTATTGGTTGTTGTGATCGCCTATTCTACTATTGCGAATCAAATCCCGAAGCACCAATACAGCCTCCCTAATGCAGTTATAGCTTAGCTACACGTTAGCATCCCGTGTTAGTTGGAAATGAACTGTAGTCTAATATCACAAAAGCCACAAACTCTTTCCTACTCCTTCTGCCTGCAGATCGCCGTTCTGATCAGCGCCGGCTTCATCATCTGCTGGCTGCCCTACGGCATGGTGAGTCTGTGGTACGTCCTGGTGGACGGCGCCGTCCTCCCGCCGGAGGTCACGCTGCTGCCCTGCATGTTCGCCAAGAGCTCCACCGTGTACAACCCCATCATCTACTACACCTTCAACAAGAGCTTCAAGCGCGAGGTGAAGCACCTGGGCACGCTCTGCACCGGTGCGTGCTGCGCGCCCGCCGCCACCGACGCCACGGACAACCGGCACTACGTGGCCAGGGACCAGAACGGCCGATGCACCGTCATCAGCAACACTCGGTTCTGGGACACAAACTGCTGACGCAGACGCGCCGCAGATACTGTGATACTGTGCCAAAAATGATTAGTTTTTACTGAAATATAGGCTATTGGTTTAAATCGAGTTAATGAAGGAAACATTTCGTTTTTTCCATTAAGAAAATGATTGTCATTGACTTGAGTTGATGTGAAAAGCTAGGGCAGTGTTTTTCACCCTGTGGTGCGTGGGATTTTATTCTTGAAATAGACAAATTTACAATAGAAAAAATAATAGTTACAATAAATATATTACAAATATTGTATAGTAACTATATTGTATTATGGCTTATTTCAAAAATAGTGTCACTTTAATCATTTGTTTTCCATTGTAATAATTTCCATTTCCAAAGTCCTACTCTCTTTAGGGGTGTTTATTACAAGGAAATGGAAGAAAAACACAATCTTTTGAGTGACCATCAGCACTGGCGCCGCCAGCCGGAATCCTGTACGCACTGTGCGTACAATTTTTTTTGGTGAAAAAAAAAAAAAAAGCAATTGTGAAAAAAAAAAGAAGCAATTTTATTTATTTTGAGGGGGTGTGATGAGGGTGTGACAAAGATGCTTGTTTGTAACAGGCTAAACGTGCTGAGCTCGTTGATTGTTAACCAATCACTGGAGGCCTAACGTAAAAGCCAATGATTGTCGTTTACGTCATTCATCTGTCACTTTTTGATTTCTGGCGCATATTTAGCTACCTACAGTCTATGATATTTACACTAAGCTATGTGATGATTACGCCCGGTCCAGCCTATAGAAATGTCAAAAAGACAGTTGAGCCTTTTCCAGGCATTTGAAAAAAAGAGATCCAAACCCACGATCACAAACACGCAGCAGAGCAGCGATAATGAAGGTGCTACCAGCAGTCAGGCAGGACGTGAAGACGAGGTAGCTAGCTATGCTTCTAGCTCTTCTGCCTCTTTGGCGGTTGCAGCCGCTGTCAGTGAGGGTCCAAGCCCCGAGCCCGCCGAGAACACGGCAGCAGCAAAGGGTGGTCAGTGCTGCTGCATATGAAGATGACCTTGGCTGTGTTAAGGCTGATGAACTCAAAACGACATCCGATTCCGTTAAACTGAAAGCCATACAGTCCAGATTCAAGCCCCCCAGAGGGTGGGTACCCCCAGCTAGAGTCATATGTGGGAAGCAGCGGAAAATACCGGAGGAATTTTTTTTTCGCGTCATCTCGCTTTCTTTTTTCTCTACTCTCCTTAGCTCCAAACTCACTCGTCTGCACCGCGATTATTAACCACAGTAGCCTATAGTTTTCCACACAACAGCCATATAACTCATGTCAGAATAACAACAGTCTCAGTAGATTAATGGACATTTTAATCTGTTATTTCACTAATACTGAAAACATTAGATTAGTATTTTTCCATTTGTTGTATTTGCCGTTCCTGTGCGTACTTTGAAATTGAACCCTGGCGGCGCCACTGAGTATGGCTTTAGAGTGATTTAACTGGTAGAAGAGATGTCTACTGCAATGGACAACAAAGAATATACTGTAGGGGTGTTTTATAGACTTATAAAAGCATTTGATAATGTTGATCATGGATTAATAATGAAGAAATTGGAGAGATATGGTATTGGAGGGATAGCATGGCTAAGTTACCTTGATGACAGATTTGTTGGTCACTTGTGGGGTTCCACAAGGTTCAGTGCTAGGCCTTAAACTGTTTACTGTATATTTGTAAATTGTTAGTGTTGTATTTGCTGATGACACTAATTTATATTGCTCCGGGAAACATTTGGAACGGTTTCTGAACGCAGTAGAAAAGGAATTGAAATGGATTTAAAGATTAATCTTAAAGATATGGTTTGATATTAACAAGTTATCATCGAAACAAAGTTTACAATATTTGGTTATCGGAAGATTAATACAATTAAAATTATGATCAATGTTGAAATAGGAGTTTATGAACATTTCTGGGTGTTATAATTGATCACAGATTATGTTGGAAACCACACATAACAAAATGTCAAACCATTGCAATGTTATATAAAAGTGAAGATATCTTGAATCAGAACTTACTATATATGCTGTATTGTTTCATATTTTCATTGTGGAGGTATTGGCATAAACACTTGTACAAAACACTTTTTTAGCATCATTAGTTGTTTGGTTGATTTTGGGAAAATAAAAATAAGAGGAACAAGATGTTAGGACTTTTAGGAATTTTATTTCATAAGCATGTTGAAGATTAATAAGTTTGCTGAAAATCAAGGGGAAAAAAATGTTCAAAGGGCCAACCTAAAAATAAAACTAAGTTGCGTTTACCAAAACTCAATTTCATGAATTAATTAATATAACCATGATTGGATTATTAGGAATGGATGGCGAAAATCATTTTAGTGAGTGGAACTTGTTTTCGACCTTGAGGCAAGAACTTTGCTGCCTATTATATTATGATTATCAACAACCAAGAAATTAATGAAAAGCACAGTCGTAAGATGTAGGCATTTAGAGGACAAAACCCTCGAGAGTCACGGGTCTATCCAAGTCCCAATTGAAAGACACCCATGGAAATTTCTTTAAAAGAAAGTACAACAGAATCACCCGTCAGAAAGGAAAACACACAATCTCTATTTAGACCTATTATGGTATGAACAGCAAGCAAAGCCCATTATACCTTTCCCATTTGGCTAAGGTATCAGTTACAGGAGCGACCCCAACCCGCTCGACGACAAGGCCTTCAGGACACAACACCGCCTGCATTAGCCTGGTTGTTAAAATGTCCCCGCCTCAAAGGGGATTCTTCGGGTTCAAAGAATGTGAACATCAATTCTTGCAGCCCAAGGCTTTGAAATACACTCCTGAGAGGCTTTCATGTGCTGTATAAAAGTGCACACAGCTACACGCCACAAAAACCACCTTGATATTCTGCTTCAGTCCCCACCACATGAATGCATGACTCATTTATCAAGTGTGGCATTATGTAATATGACATTACAATGTGTGTCCCGTTACATTAGGTTACACACTGGCCTCACTCTAGTGTGCTCTTGCATTACCTATGGGGAGAAATCAAAACAAAACGACTGACACAGTGACGGTTTGGGCAAATAAAGCATAAAAAGGTGTGATGTGACGTGTAATGAAAGAAAGACATGTTAATCATCAAAATAAATATAATACACAGACACACACTATGCAATGTTAATGATTTTAACACCCAATCCATTCTGTGTCATACGAAGTGCCGATTCCGTTTCGCGCTGGTAACTGTGCTGCGTTCTGCAAACAAAATACACCGAACACAAGCCACGCGAGTCCATTTTGCACAACAGGAAAGATTCACAACAAACATGGATGACACAGGGCATCGAAACTCGGAACGATGTATCTTGCGCTTTTTCGTCGAAATGCTATTTACATGGCCTGCCGAATGCTTTCCAAGCTCTTCTCGATGCTGTCGATCACCTCCATGGCCGCCTGAGGAATCCTGGTCCCGGGGCCGAAGATGCAACACACGCCGCTCTTGTACAGGAAGTCGTAGTCCTGCGAACGAAGACACAGAACTGCATTCTGGGAATCGGGGGGAACGGTCAACATACTTTTACAGCATTTGCTTTTCACATTCGGATTTCAACAACCAACCAAGAGACCCCGACAAACAACCAGCTAACCCAACAATAACCTCCAAGTACCTGACAACATCCAAGCACCCTGACAGTCGTTTGTAGTTTGTAATTATTATTCAGGGAATGTTTCATCTCTTTTTTAATCTCGTATTACTGTCCTGTTCCTTCTGCAGTGACACCCAAAGATTATAAACACTATTTACATAATAGGGAAAGGAGAAAAGAGAAGACAACAGAAGGGCGAGTCGGAGAGTCCATTCACTGTGCAGATGAGAGTACTAGTGGTGGGGGGGGGGGGGTTGCGGCTGGCATCTGCAGATTATTCTGGCTCTGCTTTGTTTGCGCAGTACCACACTGTTTGTTTGGGTTTACCCATCAGATAGTTCAAGTTTGAGCGTTTTCAGGGTGAGCCCCTTTGTGAAAGCTAGTAGGCCTTGTTCTGAGGACCTGAGGGGCTGCTAGTGTGGAAAGGGGAGATCAGGTCCGAGATACTGGCAGGAGCAGTAACCATGTGGGTGAGACGCATCTTGAGACGCGAGCGAAGCTCAGCAGCCTCGGCTCCCGGGGATCAAGTCCATCATTTCGCAGAGGGATTACGGACTGGAGACAATTTATTTTGGTTTGTAGTTTCTAATCTTCCTGGCAGCAACTGTCGACTGTCAAATATATTCTGCGTTGCCCTCTTTGACACGATGAATTCAATTACAGTAAATACATGTGAAACTCTAAACCAATTACTGATATCTGTTTGTACATTATGGTGCTGGGGTGCTACTATAGCAAACAGGAATGTCATTTGTAAAAGTGATTCAGGAACAAGAGATAAATCGGAGACCTGCATGCGCAGCCTTGCATTATGAAGTACAGCTAATTAACAGCTCATTAACTCATGTTTAATGCACTATGCAAATAATTAGCTATCAAGCAAGACAAGATACATTCCAAGATTTCATGTTATTCTCTTAATAGCTGTGAAAAGCTACCATAGGACCGAATTTCCGAAATGATGAGATTGCTTTGTTGGCACAAAACGCTAATTCTAGTCTAGTCTGTATCTGTTTTCACACTGTCGGCGCCAACGGTGTATCGCGGAAAACGACAGCGAGCCCTTGTTGTTATGGGGCTCACATTCTCTGCTCGCCTGGTGGGAGAGCAGAGAATGCGACAGGAAGTTAAAGGGAAAATAACTGTGCCCATTTGCTCTGCTATGTGTATTGATTATATTGTGTGCGTATGACCGTTGGTGTGTGATTGTGTGCCGGCTCCTGCAGGGTGTGCAGCATGTGTTTGAGATGAGAACGCGGGATCATGCTTTCACAGTGATCATAATTGGTGTGGGAGATGGGCTCTGAAAAGTAATTACACCGGTGACTGGTTTATATCTGCCAAGACCAAACCATTTGGTCGAAATCCAGATCGGGATGCAGGGAGAAGCAGTGGGAGACACCACTGGGCTGGCAGAAGAATTGCTGCAATGCTTAAAAGGTGCGTTCACTTGAGATGTGATGGGACACCGCCGCCTACGTCACATGTCGAGCGTGGCGACGCCAGCAAGCAATAGTCATTTCGGAGCAGCACTTCGTAGTAGTAGTAGTGGTGGTATTTATGTGGTAGGTTTGTGAAGGACTACAACTATCTTGTAAGTGGTATCTTCTGCATCAGCAAACAAACACAAACATGCGATGCACAGACAAATCCAACCCAGACAAGTACATAAGAGATGAGCCTTTCTCTTTCTTACTGGGCCCCCCCCTCCAAAAAAGTCATTACATTCTTGACCGTTTTAACCAATGCTGTACATTTAGTTCATGTGTGCCACATACACATTGACCCATCACTCACAATCACTGCCGGAAAACTGACACCCACTTAATTTTGACAAGAATGTTCATTTGGTCATTAAAGTCCTGTTTATTATATTATATTATATTTCCCCACTTATTTATGTCGGTCTCAGTGGGCCCCAGCGGCTGAGATTCACGCTCTACCGGGCCCTGGATTCAAAAAGTTCAATAAAGGTTGTAATAGATCAGTGTTTCTCAAACGGGGGGGTACTTTGAAGGATGGGGTGCGTTTGGGTGTTAACGCGGCATAAAAGATGACTCGTCGGCAAATGGGGGGTTGTGGGGTCGTACCTGAGGGGGGATGACCCCGCCGCAGATCACCAGGATGTCGGGGCGGTTCAGCAGCCTCAGCTCCTTGATGAGCTCGGGCACCAGGGTCTTGTGTCCGGCCGCCAGGGTGCTGACCCCCACGCAGTGGACGTCGGCATCCACCGCCTGCTGGGCCACCTCCAGAGGGGTCTGTCCCAACAAACGTATTAGGGTTAGCCTATAGTGACATCACACACACAGTCCACCCAGATGTAAGGATGGATAGATCGGCCGACCGGTTGGTACGGTCCACTGTGTAGGCTTCTAGGTGGATCAGTACTTTTACCAAGTACTTTTCAAAATAAATGCGTCTATCTGAAACACATCCGAGGGGGATACATGTGTTTACAGTTCCAAGCCCTGAAGGAAATGCGCACCATCCCCGCGGGATCTGACCTGAAACAGCGGTCCGATGTCCACGTCGAAGCCCAGGTCGGCGAAGCCCGTTGCGATGACCTTGGCGCCTCGGTCGTGGCCGTCCTGCCCCATCTTCGCCACCAGCAGACGGGGGTTCCTGCCCTCGAGTTTCTTAAAGTCCGCCACTCTGCAGACGGCAACAAAACAAACGTTGAATCCCCCCACCGTTTGCACAAGTAAAAACTGTGTTAAACTCTGTGTGAACATAAAGATGTACTTTACACCTTTTGTACTAAACAATTTGATTCAAAAATGGTACCATTCAAAATTGTAAAAACTGAAATCCTGTATTCTGCAATATAGTTTCACAGAGGGTACAGCGCCTGCCGTGGAGCCATTTCAGACCCTCAAGGGGTCGTTGTGTCACTTGTGGCTGTGTCTCGGTGGTTGCTAGGTGACTTGCGTGTTGTTGTTCACCTGTTGTGGGCCACGGTGATCTCCTCATGCTCGCCGAACTCGCTGCGGTACGCCCCGCTCACCATGCGGCTGCTGGCCTTGTGCTCCCCGAACACCGCCTTCATGGCGTCTGTGATTTCCCCAACCGAACACCTGGGGAACCAGAAAACGTGTTTTTGCCCGTGCAGATGGTCTTTGTGATTTCTCATGTTTAACAGGGCTAACCGTGTTCATGGTCGGTTGGGGAATGCCTTACGCTTATTTAAAAATCACGCGCTAAATGCATGATATATTCCCTGGTAAATCAAATTTCCCACTTGAATTCAAGCAGTTCAAAAAAAAAAGAAGATAAAATGGCAGGTATACAAGTTGCAATACAGTTGCATATCTATTGACAAATAATCATTGTTGAATTGGTATTAACATTAAGGCAGCTTATTCCTCCAAAGAAATGAAAACAGGGTTGTCTGGGGTACCTGGCCCGTGCCGCCGCTACCGCCAGGCCCAGCAGGTTGCCCTCCCTGGTCCTGGCACACTCCTCAATAGCAGACAGGCACTTCTTAGCCTCCACACTGTCCCTGCTTTCCCTCACCTGCATCAGAGAGAGCGAGAGAGAGCGAGGGAGAATTGTGTGTCAATTGCAATTCTACATAGGTTGTCAGAACCCATTCAGTTTATTAGCAGTAATCGGATATAGGTTGTCAGAATTACATTTCTTGCTAATCCCCATCGTTATTCAATTATTCATTTCAAAAGCAGTAATTGAATGCTGTATCCTTTTAATGTAAAGCTCACTGCATTGCATGTTAATGTATGGACTGTGCTTTATTCACCGAGCTGCCATCTTGCTTGACTCCGCATTCAGTACCCAGCTAGCGTTTAGGACCAAGATGGCCGCTAGGTGAGTAAGGCCCATGCCACCGCCCATAAGAGTTTTTATTTGATTTTGAAATCGTCTCTATGACTCAGGCCAAGGCTTTCAGGTAATGGCCACCGCATCCTCAGAATGGCATTTATGTGGATGCCCTTTAGCAGCTGCGGTATGCCCTATTCGTACGTCTGTACATCTATATGCGGATACGGTCGTGTCTCTTGGAGAAACCGACGCCGTCGAGATCTGTTCATGTAAACTAGACACGTCCATGCACTAATTTAATAAGAGCAAAATAGAGAAGACAAGAAATTACTTTTTGATACTTTTTTTATTCCAACAATCAAAATTCTGAGCACATAAAGTGAACAGTGTTAATATGTGAAGCAATCTTGCATCAAAAAATCAAAACAAATGCAGTTTGATGGGTGCAAAATGGAAAAAATTATGCCACGAAAGTATTTTTTTCATAATTGCAGATCATGTGCTCCACAGAAACTAATCCATTAGTACGCCATCAGTCTTTTGATAATGGATGGAATCAAGGCTTCAAGAGGCCAGACTCTTGAAGACCGTGTGTTTCTATTTGAATAAACTAAAAGGGCTTAAGTGAAGGCATATGGAAAGACCAAGCTATCTATTTCGATTTTTGACCAATCGGGGCATCTCTGCCCCGATTGGTCAAAAATCGAAATAGTCTCATACAAAGTCGCAGGCGCAGTCAACGTGGAACAGATGGCTGTGGCATTTATACTCAAATGATAGCTCTTGAATCTTACCTTCAGCACCTTTAACTACTCTACTACAAGAGATTGCATTCCATTGACCAGAACCTAATTTCCTATTGGATAGTGAACAAAAGAGTCCAACTGTATGTAGCCAAAACGGTCAGTTACCAAATGCATCCACACTACTTACTATTGAGAGCTGCTGGGCACCATCATCAAGCATATTATCTAACCTGTCCCCGTCTCTGAGGGCCACTCACCTTCTTGAGCTTGTCGACCTGTTTCTGCCGGACAGCCGTGTTATCAATGGCCAGCACCTCCACCGTCTCCTCCTTCTCTAGACGATACTTGTTGACGCCAACGATGACCTCAGCGCCTGGCAGAAACAGAAACACACAAGAATGGTGAAAAAACAAGGACAGACGTCGGGTTGAAGAGACATTTCCATGGCTAGTAGGGCTGAACAATATGGTAAAAAGAAAATGCATGCATTCTGATGTACAAGCCCTATAGGCCTCATCACCCCATGCATGCACTTCAAGTGAAGCGGTAGCAGTATGCAGGCTGCAGTGCAACACAGGAACGTCTCCTGTGTAATAATAGATCACTTGCTATGACTTGCTAGGTCTCCAGGCACGGTAAGCCTGGCCCCCTGCAGGGATCAAAGGCATCTGTTTATGCTAGAATGAACAATGGGGCCAGGACAATGCCACCTTAGCTTATACAGTGTGCATGACGGATCATAGGATGAGATACCTTTGGATACTTTCTCGTGCAACTGTGCAAGTGGGAGAGCACAGGGACACTTGCTCTCAATTTATCCCAAGGGGAAATTACTGTGCAGCGGGAGAATCAACAAAGTCGATCACTTGCGCTTTTGGTGTCCACTTCATGTGTGTATGTAAAGGAGCATCAAATGGATTGATATTGCAGTGGAAAGACGGACATTCACGGATAAGTGATGAGGAAGCAACGATGGCTTCGCAAGTCTGTGTGTCGGTTTCGGTTTCGGTTTCAGCGAGGATAAACCTCCCACATGGTTCGTTGAAGCTTAATCTTTAATCTAATCTAATTGAATCTAACCTATTGTAAGAATATGAATGACTGGGGCTGTGAGTCAGCTTGAGGGTCTTTTATTTTGAAAACCTACATTACAATCACAGGCAACGCAAACCAAGACAAGAGGTGAAAACAACACGAGATAGACGGAGGATTTTAGAGATGGACCACTTTCTGATCCCCTGTATAACACATGTATTTACGTCCTTCTATAAATAGCTATAGAAAGAAGCATAATTCTGTGGATGTGTATCTTTCATATTAACCTAGGGTTAATGAAACATGTTAAGTTGCCATTTACTGGATAACAATTGTTTGGGTTAAATCGCAGAATTCAATCAGTAATTTGCAATCGGTGGAAAATTCTAATTAGTAAAAATACCAAAGACAAGGGGTAGGATGTTTATCGTAGAGCCCTAAAATAACATGAACAAGAACAAAGTACAAGCTTACAGAGAATGCAAAACTAAAAAGGTTGAAATCACATCGAATGGGATTTCAGTTCAGTATGCTACATGCCCACGGTGCAAACAAGCAACATACTAAGAATACAATAACAAACTAACTAAACTAACAATAGTAACAATGACAAAGTGAGGTAGTGCGTTGTAGTGCAAATACAATAAATACAATGCAGTGGAGTGTGCAGCCCTGAGTCAAAGTATATGAGTGGTGGGGGGAGGGAGATTTCACGCCTGTGCCAATACACAGAGGGTCAGCACCCCTCTTCAAACTGCAAAACTACACTTTCCACTATTCAACAGTGGAATCGACTGTCGGGCTTAGCAACCGTGTGACGAATACCACAGCATCCAGTTATAAAATAGCAGCCGTTAATCCCTTATTCATTTGCAGTTCATATTTCAGTTAAGATGGAACCACCACTAGTGAATACAGGGGGGTATCATCGGCGTTTGTACACCAACATACAGGGTCCAAAATGAACACCTGCCACCAGCTAATTAATGGCCGATATATTTCTCTGAAAATATGACTCACAACCCTTACACTTGCTCCGTCTCCTCCTCCACCCCCCACCCCGACAACCGGGGGTTGAGCGCTTCCGCATGCTGCCATGGAAACAGGCTTTCAATCACCCGTTGACACGGCACAAGGAAATCAGGGAAGTTATCTTGGATCCAGCGAGACGTTGCTAGACAAACAAAAGGACAGGGCTTATCTCTGGGTTTTGTAAGTCGAAGTGCGCCGCAGTTGGCTGAAGCCAATGACTACAGATGAGGATGGGCCGCCTACTCTTTAAGCGCTGGGGCTTCGTGAGTCTACCGGACCCGGACCCTTAACACAGGTGCAGCTCACAGTGCTCATTTTGACTCGGCTCGTTTAATGTACCAGGGCAGTACACCTATCGTCACTAGTCTACTACTCTTCTCTCTGGACAGGGTATCTGCAGGTTTCAGCAAGTCAAATATAATACTTTTTAAGACCTTTTTAATGAATGAAACTTTAATGAAATTTAAGACCTAAAACACGTGATGGTGGGGGGGATCCGCTGTATTACAACCCAAGCATAGCATGTGTCACTCAATGAGACTCATTCAGCTTGAATTTACTTTTACACAGAATGCATCTGGCCTCTTCTGGGTTGGCAACAGACGCGAGCCAACTTCGGAAACGGACGTCTTCCAGCCAACTGTCCTTGAATTTGCACTTACCCATTGTCGCAGACTAGCTAGCAAGCGCGCTGATAACCGACAAACAACAATGGTGGCTCCTAAAGAGGTTAGCGCAGATGCTGCTAGTGCTATAGCATCAGTTATATCAGAACTGGAGAGTATTTCTTCATTGAAAGAGCAAAGAACGGCACTGAAGGCTTTTCTCGAAAGAAAAAGATGTTTTCGCTCTCCAAAACCTCATATGGTGACGTGCCCTGGTACATAAAGGCAGCAGACCCATAAGAGACAACTAGCGTTATGTGTTTGTCCAACAATGACGCCTCTGTGAAAAGGGTCTAGTGCTTACATAACCCTTTTAATATTCACGAGTAATATGGGATCTGTTTGTGGTGTACATTTACGTACTAGGATCCTTTGATTTGCTCTTGTAGTCAAGACAACCACATGAGCTTGGACATACTTGGTTTCCACTGCACTCATCCCAAATGTAAAATTATGAAAATGATTAATGCCTATTGCAGTCCTCCAGTATTGCGTGTATGTTGTATACATACAGCCCACGTAGCACAAACAGACCGACTACGCTCACATGTATGTCACTCGTATACGTCCGGAGATTTGTCAAAAAACAATAACAGGAGAAAACAATCAATCAAACACATTTCAGTTAATCAGCTATCTCTCTCATCAATCAATCCTTCATGGAATGTCATGCTAAAGAAAAATAAATAAGTAGGAATCAGGGAGGAGGGTGGGGGATTGAAAAAAAAACAAATTGAATTTATCTTGCAAAATAACCCTTTTATCAAGATAACAAAAAGAATTTGAACTTTCTCCATTTAGCTCGTTAGAAAAATAAAACGAAGAAACTTTATCCATTTGGTTGCTAAGACTCGGTGAAAGCAGCTCACCGATGGTAAAATGGCTCCTTCAACACCAGAGTGCTAGAAATAATATCTCTTAATCTCCAACACCTGTGTTTGCTGGCACTCTATTATGAAGCAGTTACGCGTACTGTTCCCTTTAGAAGTATCCTAAAACATGTTCAGTAATGCTCATATTGTTTGCGCATTAAAAGGGAAATTTGCCATCTGTCCTACTTGCATTACGCCTTTTCCCCTGATTTATTTTCCCGCCGTTTCCCAAGGTACACTTTAGCACAGAGTTGTTCATCCTTTAGCTTAAATGAGATTCAGCTCAGAGCCTGCCTCTGTCAGTGATGTGCCGTCTCATTAAGGAAGGGGATTAGGAGGGCAAAAAAGGGTTAAAGGAAATCTATCGGCTATAGAGGCTATATAGATGGACTGGTTGAATGGTAAATTGATTTATACCACATAGGTCAGTATTAAAAACGCATTCGACAGATACTATAAAAATAAGTATATTTAGATCTGGTTTGTCAATGAATACCTGAGTCGATGCGAGCCTGTTTGCGCGCGGCACATTCCTCGATGCGTAGTTTAGGAATTCCCTCCGCCACAGCTTTGGCCATGCCTCCCATTTCCTCGATTTCCTGAATAAACTACACCGGGAAAAAAAAAACAGTTACTCTTTTATAAACGACACAGAAAATAAGAAAGTTACCCCTGACACAGAAAAAACAGTTACTCCTTCATAAAACACACAGAAAGAGAGTTATCCCTTTATAAACGGCACAGTTATCCCTTTATAAGCTACACACAAAATAACAGTCTTTACTATACCTATTTCCTTCCATTGCTCTGGTCTCCCTTTATTAACATTTCTTTGAAAGAACTTGGTTAAGCGTGGCCATGGCCACAATGGACACACAGAGGCTGAAAGCATAAATTACCACTTACTCTACTATTGTGGTGAAGAGACAGGACAGATATGTGAGCTGATGTTATATACAGTATGTCGCATCGCATGATAAAAGCCCGTCAGAAGACCGAGAGTGCGTGACGCTCAACCCTCTGGAAGAGGGCAGAGAAAAGTGATGACGCGATGTAGAATTCAAATTGCACCGCTTTCTTCACTTGAAAGTGTTCCAAGGTTCATATGTCCCTCAGAAGGTTTGATTCAGATTTTCTTCCGGCATCATAAACTTATTTAAAACCGTAGAAGAAGTGAATCACAAACATATGATCATCTGCCTCCGGGAAATCCCAACTGGCCCAGGCTCTGTGCCGTTTCCCCCCCTGGAGGTTCTGCTGTAACACAGTAGGACCCCTGGATCCCAGCTAACCCTTTTTTTTTTAACCCCACCTTGAGGGCGGTGTTGTAGACGTCGTCGGTGAGGGCCTCCATCATGTGGGAGCCGCCCCAGGGGTCGGCCACCTTGGGGATGCCCGACTCCTCCTGGATGATGATCTGGGTGTTGCGGGCGATGCGGGCGCTCTTCACGGTGGGGAGGCCCAGCGCCTCGTCGAACGAGTTGGTGTGCAGCGACTGGGTGCCGCCGAACACGGCCGCCATGGCCTCGATCACGGTGCGCACCACGTTGTTGTATGGATCCTGGACAATAATGACATCGTTATATTTGCATTTACATTTAAGTCATTTAGCAGACGCTTTTGTCCAAAGCGACTTACATATGTCGATACAGCAAGATGTCAATAGAATGAGTTTCTAAGGGTAAGATGCTATACGATGCCAAGAGCTATTTACTTGCCAGGACATGAATATACAACGTTTATTTGTTTATTAATTTATGGGTTTTTTTTGGGGGGGGGGGGGGTGGAATAGGGGAGGTTGGGGGGGGGGGGGGGGGGGGGGGTAGGCTATTACAATGATAATAGAGAACTTTATTTGTATTGCACCTTCAAAAGAAAAAAATAAACTTAAAGTTATGTTGTTTTATGTTAACAAGAGGGCATAGGTGAAAGTAGAAATCAATAAATAAATCAATAATAAATTAATAAATTAAGAGATCATTATGAGATATTGCATAAGAATTTTTAAAAAATATTTAGATTGGATGAGACAAATTTGTATTCATATCAGATTTCTTGAGCAAGAGAATCAGAAATTGATAATGGATCAGCGGGCCAAAAAATAAAATCGATATCAATGCTGATGCTGACTCCATTACAAGAGCTATCGTCTTTTCTTTACATGACTTTCCCTGAAGACAAACACAAAGGTTCCACTTATATAATGACTGAAATGTATTTTAATGCACGCCGCTATGCATTTACTTAGCATAGAATATACAACGGCAAATTCAACACGCCACATGTCCGTTGGGTTTTATTGCCTGAGTTAGTAAAACGAGTCAGTCATTTTCTTTAATGAACTTAATGGTAAATGGTAAATGGACTGCATTTATATAGCACTTTCTCATAGGTATGACCAATCAAAGCGCTTTACAATTATTGCCTCACATTCACCCATTCATACAGACATTCATTCTCCGATGGCGGATGAAGTACTATTATATATAACAGTAGATCACATATAATGAACTACCGCACTCGCCCACTTAACTCACCTGCTCCGTGAGGGACCAGCCGGAGGTCTGGCAGTGGGTACGCAGGAGGAGGGATTTGGGGTTCTTGGGCTGGAACTTGTCCCTGATCAGCGTGGACCAGAGACGCCTGGCCGCCCTCAGCTTGGCGATCTCCATGTAGAAGTTCATGCCGATGCCCCAGAAGAACGACAGCCTGGTGGCACAGGCACACATGCAGGTGGTAAGCCAAGCGCTCGACCCTTTCTACGTCCCGCCTCAACTGCTCCGAATGAAAAATAAAGGAAATAAAACGAACGGCTTTTTACTTACGCCCCATTGCTAACGCCATTCATGGGCAATAACTTGCCCATGAATGTGATAATGAGACACTAGCACCACTTGGGGTAAGCTTTAAATTGGCCTGCAAACGTCAAGCGGGCAAGAGCAGATCTGTTTTGACTTTTGTAAGCCGACGTCCAGATGTCATTACTGCGAAATGGTAAAACCTCTGGTCATATTTCATAATAAAAGACGCATGGCAGTTTGTTTTAATTCAGTTGCCACAAAATAATACGCGATAGGAAACTATAACAATCATCAGTGGCAAGCAT
>JAOPHQ010006365.1:0-62468 GCA_030340625.1 Merluccius polli
CTGATTGAGCGCCTGCTGCAGGAGCTGATGGGGGGAGCTGATGGGGGACAGAGGCAGGGACCTGCTTGGTGTTCCCCTCCTGGACCGGGTGAGGATGGAGCACATCTGGCGGGTTCAGAAGAGGCACGTCAAGTGCATCCAGGACCTGCCAGGTGTGTCTCTCTACACAGAGACCGGCACCACCACCACCAAGGAGGGCGTCCTCCTGACCAAGTACAGGTTTGCGCGAGGTTCAACATCCCTGGAGTCCTTTCACTGCCATCTGAACCGGTTTATTCCAGGTGAGTTTTAATTGCATCACCATTATTTAATTACAATGATGACCATTTACCTTTGTTTATATAGATGTTTGCACAATATAATAAACCTCTCAATCGAGTGCATTCTTATGTACTTTCAGGGACCCAGGCCAATGACCTCAACTTCCAGCTGTAACTGTTGGATGGGCTTAACGAGGTGGAACCAGGACCGGGCTGCTGCTGCTGTGGCCGAGAAAATGTCGGCTCTCCTCAGCTACTCGGTGGACCTGGTGCAGTGTGTCAACACATACAGCTCCAAGGTGTTTGGACAGAAGTATGTCCCCTCCTTCCGCCCCCCCGCCAAGTACACTGGTAAGTTACACTGAAGGAGGACTTGGCCCTGGACCACGAGGCAGAGGATGAGGGCTTCCTGGATGAGGGCTTCCGGGAAGATGCCGTTGACCCCACAGTGACTAGTCTGGAGGTCGTGTCTGCCTTCCTCTCCACTGCACCACCTGCCCTGTCCTGTCCTCCACCAGTGGTTCCTGGTCCTCTGTTCCACCTCCCCCTTCTCCACCGCCACCACCACCTGCTCAGCCCTCCACCCGTGGTGCTTGCCCTACCTGGCAAACTGCTCCACCACCACCTGCCCAGTCGTTCACCAGTGGTGCCTGGTCCTCTGCTCCACCGCCTCCACCATCTGCCCAGCCCTCCACTAGTGGTGCCTGGTCCTCTGCTCCACCTCCACCTGCCCAGTCATCTGCTGTCCCCGCTCCAGGTGCCACCCCACAGGTTCCTGTAGAGCAGTCGGTAAGTACATTTTAGAAATAGCAAAACACAACAACATTTATATTTATTTCCTACTTGTCCAGCATCAATGTTATATTAGTGTTCTTCTTCAGGCAGTGGATATGAACAACATCCCGGGCCTGGACAGGGTGGACCGCCTGGCGAGTATCTGGTGGGAGTGAGGAACCAGACCAGCCTGGCCCTCAGCAACCAGGACGTCAGCAGCATCGTGGGCATGTGGAAGGACCTGCTTCCCTACGACCAGCAGAAGGTGGTGTTTGCTGCACGGCACCAGGACAGGCTGCTCACTGGGCGCTTCAGGTCGCCAAAGAAGAAGGCAGAGTTCACGCCTCGTGTGGAGAGTGTCAGGAGGTGCTCCATAGCATCCAGTGCATCTCCTGCACAGTGGCCAGACTGCTGCCACCTTGTAGAGTCCATCTTTGTCAGGCTCTGCAACATTCATAAGTCTCCTTCAAAGAAGGGGAAGATGGACAAGCACCTGACGAGATGGACTCTGATCCTGCAGGACTACCGCAGGATAAGGCAGCTGGTCCTGGCCAATGGCGCTGTGATGACCAGAACCTCCATGCAGCTGGTTGAGGTGAACCAGACCATCCTCATCCAATGGCACAATAAGAGGGTGGCCAGGCAGGATGTTTCATTGTTGTGCCAGGGGGTTGACCTGCCTGCCCCCATGCCTGTGGCCACCGAGGCCTTACCAGCGGCTATTGTCCGCCCCGCTGTTGCTCCTCAACCACCTGGTGTTGAGCACATGTACAATCTGCCAGAGAGCACAGCGGGGCAGGCCAAAACCAAAAGGAGGGCCACTGCTACAGCCACCGCAGCAGCACCAGCTGTAAGGCCCAGGATGGCAACCCAGAGGCAGCTGTTTCCCCGTCCTCCTCCATTTGGAGCCCCTGCCCCTGTCTTCAGCAGCACCTCTGCCCTCACCCATGCCCCTGCTCCGTTTGTCTTTGCCCACCCAGGCCTCACCCAAGCCCCTGCCTTCTTTGGCACTCCTGCCCTCCCCCAAGCCCAATCCCACCCTAGTGCACCTTTCTTCCCTGCCAACCCTCCATTTCCCTCCCCTCACGCCCAGACCCCCTTTATGTTTGCGGTCCCCTCAGCAGTGCCTCCACATGCCCCCACTAAGAAAAAGACCTATAACAGGACTGGGGAGGCAAACAACTGCCGAAGGTGTGGGGAGCCCCGCACTGCAGCGACTGGCCACAGTCAGTTTAGTTGGACCATTTACTGCCCCTCCTCAGAATATTTGACCAAGGAGCAGTGGTTGGAGGAAATGAGGAATAAGAACATGTTTTATATAATTTCTAAATAAACATGTTTATATATTTTAACAAATCTTTGACGTGAGATTTATTTGCTGGTCAAATCATTCAAAACATTTTGTGTTATGCAGTCAGTGTGCGAATATATATATTTATATATACATTATTGACTGTTCTTTTTTAACTGAACAATTTAGATGGAGCAACATGCATAGCAGTCTTTATTTTGCCATGCAACTTTAGTGGTTTAACAAACTATAGCTTAGTTTGGATTTATTTCGGACATTTAAATGCATAATATCAAAAGACAACTAATGATTATGCATGCAATATAACATGCAAAATACAAAATACAAAATCTTTTATAGATAAGTTGTTAAGGTGAAGGCTGAAGCTAAATTGAGCCGACACTTCACGATAGAAATATGGCACAAGGATGTTTATATTTACGCAAGAGATCCTAAATACATCCATAAAAGCACCAAAAAGAAAGTATTTTGTTTGCCACTGGTGAGACTTGAACTGGTGACCTTCTGGTCCACTCCAAGGATGAACAATGGCGCACAAAACTCCATACAAAACTGGTCAACAAAAGGTTATTTATTGTATTTTAATTCATTCTAATGAATAAAAACAATTGAATAGGTGGAAAATTTAAAAGCCTCAATTTCACTCTTTCCCTTCCCCCTTTTTTCCTCCCTTTTCTCCTTCCCCCCCCTTCTCCCCATTTTTCCTCTTTCTTCCCCCCCCCCCTTAAAAGACTTGTTCCCCAGCTTCTACATCTCCTCCTACCTGTTCAGAGGGTAACACACACACACACACACACACAATTTACTATACCACACCACTGAATAAACAGAATGATCTAAATAAAGTGGTAGAATTATGATGAAACATCTATATTTATCTGTGTGTGTGTGTGTGTGTGTGTGTGTGTGTAGTGCGTGGGCCCAGTGTGTGTTACCATATGGCTTCTACGTCTGCTGGATGGTCAACATGCTGATGAACATGACCTGGCTGCTGCTCTGGGACCGAGAGTACGTCTACATGTTTATACCACAGCATTGTTGAATACTTGATCCTGATTGGTCAATAACGTTACCAGGGTGTGCATTATTAACTATAACGGGACACCTCTGTCTTTTAACAGTTCTGAATCAATGCACTACAAATCCAACATTAACAACAATGGTCAAACACAACTATCCACCAGATGTTTCCATGACAATATGCACCGCAGGAGAATTTATTTATTAAGTAGATAGAAAACCAATAATGTAATCGACGAAAGTAACTATGTATAATAACATATATATCATTATTGGCCTGTTTAATATTATATGTACTATATATAAGAAATAAACCACTCATATTATACATACTATATACTACTACAGGTTTAATATTATATGTAAGGAATAAACCTTTGTGAAGTTGCTGCAGTATTTCGGCGAACATACCGGATGTGAAATTCGAGCCTTGATCGCTCTGAATAATTTTTGGAATCCCAAACACCGAAATTAACTGTGTCAAAGCTTTTACCACCGACTTGGTAGATACAGTTCGGAGTGGATACACCGCTGGATACCTGGTTGCCTGGCACATGACAGTCAGCAAATAATTATGACCTAGTTTTGAACAAGGCAACGGCCCGACACAGTCAATAATCAAATGCGCAAACGGCTGCTCAACCACAGGAATTGGACAAAGTGGAGCCGGTCTGATTGACTGGTTTGGCTTGCTGGTTAACTGACATGTGCGACACGTTTTGATATATCCTGAGATATCACACTTCAGGCGGGGCCAAAAACAGTACCACAACAGCCGGTCATATGTTTTCTTTACCTCCGGATGCCCAGCTACATTATCATGACAAGTTTGCAACACCAAGTCCCGAAACCTTCTCAGCACTATGAACTGAAAAACAGGTTCCCCAACAAGAGCTTCTCCATGAGGCACCCATTTTCTAAACAATAAGCCCACTTGAATAAAATAGCAGTGAGCAGAAATAAGTATCCCACCAAGCGAAAGCACTTTGTCAAACAGTTCTTTTAAACTAGCATCATTGTCCTGCTCTGCAACCAACTCAGATTGTGACATAGACTTAAACTGATCAGGCAAAGTCACACAAACAGTCAGCAGTTTCCAACTCTGACTTCCTGGTAGCAAGACTGTGCGTCACACGCACTGGTCATGGCATGCGTCACAGCACAGACCGGATACACAACGGCAACATCTGATACACTGTGGCTGATCTTGACCAGGCACACTTTTAGTGACTATATTGGGAGGAGGACCATCAGCCCACACCCGCACCCCAGCAAGACCGTTCCCCAGAATTATGTCCACCCCATCCACCGGCAACTCAGTGCGCACACCCATCTCAACATCTCCCTTCATCAAACCTGAGACAAGACACAGCCTATGCACAGGTGCAAGGAACACCACCATCCCCATCCCTCTGATAAACACAAAGTCTCCTGTGTCAGTCTCGGATGAGAAGGGTAAAACAGACTCGCGCACAAATGAGTCCAATGAGCCGGTATCCCGCAGTATCTTTACTGGCACCTGTTCAACACTACCCGGCAAAGACACCAAACCCTCAGAAATGAATGGTCCAAAATCCTCCATGCTCTTCTGCTGCCTGGGTTCAACCTGCTCCGCGACCACTACCCCTGGGCTGAGTGAATTGGCCAAAGCCGCTGGTCTTACTTGCGCACCGGAGAATGTACTTTTTGATTTCAGGACTGGACACTCACTCTTCCAATGCCCACTGCCTTTGCAGTAATTACACGTTCTACCTTCGGCCTGCCTTTCTCGCATGCCATGCTCACTCTTAGCATAATAGTCTGATGCACCTTTTTGATGACCATAACTCTCCCTGCGCACATTATCTGAACCTAACGCATTGAAATTGCTTTTGTGAATCAACACGTACTCATCGGCCAACACCGCCGCCTGACCAGGAGTACCTACTTTATTCTCTGTGATGCAAGTAGCCACATTTTTAGGGACAGATTTTTTAAACTGTCCTAATATTACCAGGTCGCACAGTTTCTCAAACGTGTCCACCTCCGACGCTGCACACCAAAGACCAAAATGGGCAGTCAAATCTTGCACAAACTCCACATGAGACTTTATCTCCTCTTTTCCAACCGCGGAACCGCTGCCGGTACACCTCAGGCACCAACTCATACGCTTTTAGCACCGCAGACTTAACTCGCTTGTACACTTTACAATCAGTAGCGCTCAAAGTTGAGTACTCTTCCTGGGCTCAACCGGTCAGGACGCATTGTAACATTAACGCCTGATCACCCTCCGGCCATTTCCTGGACTCCGCTATTAGCTCAAATAATGAAAAGAATGAATCAGGATCTTTTTCATTGAATTCGGAAGCAGGCGCAAATTATTGAATATATCAAAAGATGCCACTGGTGCACCAGACTGAATCACAGGGTTCTCACTATCAGATGAACCTGGCAATATACCCTGTTGAATTAAGTTCAGCTTTTTATTCTGCAGCTCTAACCTAACCAACTCAGTATTTTGCTTCATCTCTTCTAAAGCCAAGTCCTTTTCCTGTTTCATATTCTGAAGTTGTACTTGTAGCTGTAATTCATGAGTTTGCTTTAACAACAAAAGTTCCTTTTGCTGTTCAAAACTCAAAACAGTACCTGCAGACACCGAAGACTGAGTCCCCCCAACGGGTTGAATCATTCTCTGTTCCAGCAAACCTGCCATCAAACTTCCCTTAACAGACTCCTTTAACTTCTAATAATCTAATATCTCAATCTCATATTTCTCAGCAATTAGCAGTAACTGGTCTTTAGTACACTGATCCAGAAGTGCTACTGACGGTGAGTCAACAAATGTATCCACTATAGATGCCATACCTGCACTGCCTACACTCACTGACAAAATATAAAAAGAAAGAAGAAAAATAAATAAATAAATTATCAGCTGGAACCACTAAAAAAGTCTGGGACAGCCAAACCAAAATGGAACCTCCCCAGCCCTGACTAACTAACACATTAGCGACCCCATAACTACCTTAGCTCCCTCCCTAGTCTTCGTGCCGCTACTGATGGGGGGTATTTATGCACTTTAGCCCACTGGGAAGAAAAGGCAACCGCTTCCAGCGACCCTCTCTTACACCATGGATGTGCTCCCGAGACAACCGCTCTACCCACTTTTGCAGCCACACTAAAATTCCCCAAGACCAGTCCCCCTATTGGAAACCAGTCTTCTTAGCCTCACAGGGGATTCATGGTTCCATACCACATTACAAGACTGTCCCCACCAAACCAAACTCAAAGTGCCAACCTTTATTTTATTTATTACAACCAAAACATTACAAACCTTTAAGCTAAAAACAAACCTTAAGGACAAAATGCTCTACTACTTCCAAACTCCACCGACCAAATCTCTCCTAAAAACTGAAATCCAAAAGACAAATCACATGTGGAACTCCCAACACTGGCAGCTACCGAATTGGCTTCAACAGGTGCTACCAATAAGCCAAGCAATCTTTTGAAACCAAACAACTCACTAAAGCAAAACTACAATTCCTAACAGGAACACAATCCAAATGCCAGCATAAAAACAATATTCAGACCAACTAGGCTGAATTTTACCAAATGACCTGTAGCAAACTAAACAGACTTACACTTGTCTACGAAATGAACTTAAACAATCGGACGAGCCCCCATTTTGTCACAAACCGGGCCAGTTAGTGGCAAAAAAGGGAGTCCACACATGAAATAACGAATCAAAACTAATTAATTAGTAAATCATTTTAACTTGATAAAGTAAACTTAAATTAAAAAAACAAAAGTATGTATGAAAGGTAATGTTAAGGGTCAGTCATGTATGCAGTGTATGGATGGGTGGAGTATGTTGTGTGAAGTGTTGAATGCAGGAGGAAATAATACTTAGGTCCACATGGCGGGTGGAAGCCTGAAACCAAGTCTCAGTCTGGAAGCAGCAAGAGACTGAACAAATGGTCAGACAGCCCTTAAATCTCCGGTTTCCTATACACCCACAGGTGAGGCAAATTGGCACGACGACCTGTCCCAACCTCCACCCAGGGAAGTCACACAGCCAATAAGCAGAGAGAGGGGCAGGGTGTCACCATCTTCAGTGGGCCCTACGCTGTTCCATTTCAAAGTAAAAGCCTCATGTTGCATCATATTGTGTAAGTGATGTGGTTGTGGTTTCCAGGGCGATGGTGGCAGCACTGGTCGTCTTGGTGATGGTAATGCTGCCCAACTAAGGAGCCCTGTTCTTCTGTTGCTACGTTAGCGATTATTATGGTCTGTGGCTACAGACTCACCACCCCAAAGACCTGGGGCCTCATGTACGAAGACTTGCGTGGATTCTTGCGTGGATTTTGGCGTACGCCAAAACCCCGAAAATGTCTCGCACAAATAAATTCAGATGTATGAAAGTGTGCGTACGCATGGATCCGAGCGCGTTTCTTTTGTACATCCCGATCAACGTGGAACTGAGCGCACGTGCAGATGTGGCAAACTCCTCCCTGTCCACGCCCTCATTTAAATATGCAAATCTATGTAAATAGACCCTGGACCTGAGATTCACCTCTATCCGATCAGATAAAACAAGCAAGTGTGGCACAGAGGATATTTATATATTATTGCCACTTACTTAAATGTGTTATTTTATATGTATGGACTTTATTTGGCATTTTTACAGACACCCCCCATTCAATTTTAAGCATTATTATTATTATTATTATTATTATTATTAAGTATTAAAGGCACGAGACCACCCGCGGCTATATAAACGGTGGGCTGCGCTGCGTTCTTCAGTCGGCAGTTAACCGGGACCAGTAGCCTAAAGCCGCTGAAGACCAGCCGACTCACTTGTCTTTTTGTTTAATTGATTCTTTCAGAATAACATCTTTTCTAAAATATGCCAACCCTTGAGTCAGCTTGCACTATGGGTGTAACACAAGCATGAACAAAGGAAAGAAAAGACATTTCACAGAGTCCGAGTTGGAGATTGTGGTGATGACGTGGAGCCGCGGAGGGAGATTCTCTCTGGTCCCCTGTCAGCAGGGATCAATATGAAGAGGAAGGAAATGAGTGGGAGCGAGTGTGTGACCCGTGGGGTCCGAGCAGCGCACACACACAGGTGAAGAAGAAGTGGTCGGATCTGAAGGTGGAGGTGAAGCGGAGGAATATATTCTATGCGTCACTTTCATGCCGCACACTAGGAAGACCACTAGGTGGCGCTGTTTCTGAGCAAATTCCGTAACGCTATTAACTCCCGCATACTTCGCATACTTTGTCGCACATTCGAAATCGGCTGATGAGCCACTTGTCATCGTTTGCAAGTAAATCCTCGCGTTCCCTAAATACTCGCTCACATCGGATTGCACCATTTGCAAGGTCCTCTAACAACGCTAACGCTGCCATCGGTAATACCATTTTCTTCATCACATTGCGCATGCGTTTATATCCACCCGTATAATGGCAAACACGGTGGGTGTCTCTGACGTGCACATCACTCTGATGACTAATTGTTTTTGACATTATTAACAGTTTCCCAGCGTCACCTATAAGTGTCGCCAAAGGAACAATAGCTGTAGAAACGTGCGTACGCCAGCTATGAAGTTGACGTGAGGCACCGCACATTTCCACGGTCATTTCACGTTTCATACATCTGAACGTGAGCGTGGAACGCCATTTTTTTTTGCGTACGCCACGTTTTTGTGCGTACGCAACCTTCGTACATGAGGCCCCTGGCCTGCCTCCAAATACTGGTCGGGTTTTAATAGTTAAGCTTGATTTAACCAGGTCAGTCTTTACAACACAAACATGGCTGCAAGACCTCAGCAGCATACAATCCACACAATACACAAACATATAGCATAACATATATGGGTGATTCTTCATTTAAGGGAGTTTTTCTGTCCCCAGGGTAGATTTTCAAGAAAAAAATGTTTTTTAGGAAAAACAATTATTGTATTTGTTAGGGTTTGGTTGTAGTAGCTATGAAAAAAAATATTGTCTCAATGATGACATTTTAATACTTTTTCAGTGTGTTGAAAATTGAAATGTGCAAGAATTTCACTGTTTTGGGCTTGTCCCCAACCCAGACTTTTTGACATCCCCTCTTCAATAAAGCAATAAAAAGTGCTAGATTCATTAAAACTTTACTTTGCATTTTCTCATAACTTAAAAAGACATTTTTAAAATTCATATAGTTTATATTTGTTCAATTTGCAATTTATTTATAGTTAAATATCGCTGTCCCTCATACATCTGTCATTACCATCACACATTTTAGAGAGCAATAAAGTTTTTACAAAAAGTTACTTACATTGTTGTATGCAAATTAGATGCTCCAGAGGAACATTCCGAGAAATGATGACATGACACAATTTTTGATGCCCACATATGCAAGTAATTTGATGTTTTATACATCCTGATCTGAGAGTATGTTTATTAGGCGTAATTACCAAACAAGTTACTATTTGAGTATTTTAATTAATTAATAGGAAATTTCACTTTGTTTACATATATTCTGTGTATATTTTATGCTAGCTAACCAGTTAGCCAACATTTTCTGTAGCAAGTGAAAATTGTCATTACCATCACGTGTCATTACCATCACACAAGTGACTGCGATGGTAATGACAATCAGTGATGGTAATGACAATTTATCTGTTTATTACCTTATAACTACAATATATTAGCTTAATTTACTATTTACTACTTTACTATGATACATAATTCAACAGTGACCAACCATCATTAGGGACCGAGCCAGTGAAACTGGAAGGTCCCTATTGAAATTGCTTCGTTTGTTATTATTATTCTTTTTATTATTATTTTTGGCGACTTTGCCGGCAATTTTCACCACCTAAACGTATACATTTGACTGTTTTTATTTGGCAAAGTTGCCAGGGCTGGTGAAAACTTATATATTCTATGTGTCATGTTCACGTCGCACACTTGGAAGACCACTAGGTGGCGCTGTTTTTGAGCAAATTCCGTAACGCTCATAACTCCGGCATACTTGGTTGCACATTCATAAACCTTATATCCACACATGCAGGAATCATTGCTGCACCTCCTCATATAGGCCACGCCCACTTCCGCCTAATTTTCTTTTTCCGCTACAGCGCGAAAACTCCAAAATACTACGTCTACGTGTTCCAACCATGCGCATTTCTCCGATTCACACGAAACTTCACACGTAGCATCTCCAGACTGTCCCATGAACAAAAGTAATTGGAAGTATTTCGATATTTCAAAAAATAAGCACGCTATAAATATTTTAATTTGTGTTAATTTTACGTCAAAAAACCTAGCGGACCATTTCTCCACTTTGGTATGTTTGTTCAACACCAAACTTTAGTCAATAGTTCCTTATATGTCCATTAACCATCGTACACATTTTCAGACCATCGCCACTAGGTGGCGCTCTTTAAAATTAAGAAGTTTATATCTCCACATCGGCAAGTGCGATTTAAAGGAAACTTGGTAGGATGATAGCCCATGGCTCCCTGAGGCTAACGTTAAATGGAGAAAAAAATTCCGCCACTAATTGCAGCATACATCACTGTACAAAGACCGTAATAGTTATGAATATGAAATTCACAGGACACGTGTAGACTGCTGCCCGGAGCTCACATACCAAAAATCGTGTTTATCGTGGTTGTACCGCCCCCTACAGGGAATTAAAAAAACAGCCCCGACACCACGTTTCACGGAAATGTATGAAACTCGGTACACACATGTAACAGTCCGAGACCTACAAAAAAGCCTCTTGGACCCATACCGCAAAACCCACCGGAAGTCAGATATTTTAATTTCAATTTTTGTCATTTTTCAATTTTTTTGTCCGTTCTGCTTCAAAATCGGTCAGTACAGTCAGAATACGGTGCAAAACAAATGTTGTGCTCTTTGCAACTCTACGTCAAAGGGCGTGTCCGTGGCGTGTCATCAAAGTTGGCCATTTTTAATCGAATTTCAAACTGTGATGCAGTTTTGTACCATTCCCTAACTCTAATGTTAGCTACCAGTTTCCCTGTATAAATGTTAGCAAATCACAAAATTACACAATTATGTAAATGTGAACAGGAAATCTCTTAATCATGGTACTGTGCTAGTAAAGGATCAGAATGTATACGGGGTTCATTAGTAGTATAAGCATGCTTTCGTCTTGAGCATAAAGCGTGTTGATATAATGTAATCGGTAATGAATTATATATTCATATGCTTCTAAATGCCCCGTGGTAATGCCTATGTCAGCGGATGTGGAGCTTATGTTATTACAAATGTGATTAATAGGAAAGGAATGTCCGTGAATGTAGTTTTTATTTGTAATTAGATTGATAATGTATAGTGAGAAGCAAACAAGTATTAATTACAAAGATATATTAAAGTGACCATCTAAATGTTACTTTGACTAAGGCATCTGTAAAGAACAGTATCTTTAGAACAATAACTAAGTGTGTTAGTAATAGCATCTTTGTGTGCTGTGTTAGTGGTGTGCGTAAAAGGTACATGCTGCTCAGACTGTGGGTTTGTTTTTTGGTAATTTGTCAACTGTTATTTAATTGTGTTCGTTGTTATCTTTTCACTGTAATTCTTTGAAGTTTGTTCTTTGTGACGATGTTGTTTTATATTGTGTTTAATATGGTGTTTAATGGCGATTTCACCGAAACACGTGGCCTCTTTCCAGACAACAGCTGAGCGCGTTAACACATCGGAGATGTTAATAAATAGCATTGAAGTTGGTATTTAAAGTTAGTATGACATGAGTTTATGCTGTACAGTTAAGTTTTCAATCATTATTACAACATTATTTTATGACAAAGTTTTCCAGGCGTTTGTGTGAATGGCCCGCCCCTTTTCTGTCCTGCGTTGTGATTGGCTGACATGAATCTGTTGCGCGGTAAAGTATAAAAGACGAAGACGAAAACTTCGAAGTTCACAACTGGTCTTGCTTCCAGCCAGCAATTGTAATCTACTTCTGTACGTAATTTTCTTGCTGTTACGGTAAGGTTATTTAATATTCATGTGGTTTGCGTGAAATGTATTGAATGTTCGTGTGAGAAGGTGTTTAGGTTGTTATTACTATGCATTTATTTATACCTGTTTATGGTGTTATGGTTTCAGACATGGCATACCCCTCTCCGACGAAGTTCCCCACCGCCAACGACGAGGAGGTAGAAGCTATAAGGCGTGACCTGCAGTTGGCTTGTGTAAGTATTACATTTATGTTTTATATGAATTTTATCAGGGCAGTGTTTCAATGATTATCATTAGAATGTGTATTTGTTGTTTCAACTGTAATGTGTGCAATGATGTTATTATATTGTGCCACCGTTATGTGGACCTTAAATAGTTGCCTTGTTGTAATCGGTAGTTCCAAAAGTTGTACATGTACGTAGGCTTAAGTTACCTCAGTTTGTCTTTTATGTTCCCGCAAGTTGTTTACTGCTACATTTATAAACTGTTATTGAGCTATATGCTTTGATTTGTAGTTAAATAAACAACTGCTTTGTAGTGGACAATATGATAGTAGTTAAATGTGAAAGACTTGGATGTATTTAGTCGCATTCGTTTATTGTGGTTGGTTAACGGCTATGTATGAATTGTTGTATGTATGATGTTGTATGACTAACATGTAGTTGTGTTCGTTTGTTTTTAGTACGCCGTAATGGATCTGAGCCTTCAACGAGGAGCTCTACAGCATGGTGATACGTGTCACCGGATCAGCGGTGGAAGCCCTAGTCCGACTATCAAGAAAGTGTGCTGCTTCGAAGCAACAATCCGACCTGCTCGCTCGGGAATTGGCGGAGTCCCAGGGTAAGGAAGCGGAGCTGGCCGCCACCATCGAAAGTTTGGAGTTTGCACTGTTCTTGGAAAAAAACGGTATGTTCGTCAAGTTAAAATATATGTATATGTAAATATATAACCCTGCTGTGATTTATTGTGAGCAAGAAGTTAGAGGGGAGTAATAATTCTTGTAATAATTAATAGTCGTATATTTTGTTCGTATGTGTGCAGGGCAACCAGATGATCCAGCGGAGGATCAAAACGAGGATGTGGTGGAGGCGACGGACTGACGGAAGGCCGAAGTCGTGGTGATCCACACATGTTGTTGTAAATTCTGTATATAGTGTGTATTAAATAAAAGTTTGACGTGACTTATTTGTTTTTTGTGGTTATTTGCTGCTAATTTGGTGGTCATGAGAAATGGTCTTCATTTATACCTGTTTATTAAACACAAACACTCTATAAATAAAAATCGTTATACATGACGGCCCGCAGCATGGCCCGTGCTGCTCAAATAAATAACTTGCACATTCTGCCATTTAAAAACACACAAGCAACACAAACTCAAAGTCCACCGGCAATTTGCCCGGTTGTACAGACTGCCAGTCCAAGCCTGCTCTTTCCTTCTAGCGGCCTGACAACGATAGGATTTACCACGTGGCACCTAAAAGAATATAAACATATAATTCATTACTGATGACATTACAACAACACAATTATACTCAATGGAAAATTAACATTGTAAACAACTAATAAAACCTGTAATCACTTCTGATTCTTTACTACCACACTAGGGATGCACCGATCCGATATTAGGATCGGATATCGGCCCCGATAAACATTTTAGCTGGATCGGGTATCGGTAAAAGCAAACCGATCCGTAAAACCGATCCATCCCTTTTTAAATAATAGTTTAAAACATATTACGCAACACGGGCTACGTCATCATGCCGCGACGCGCGAGCAGTGAGTGGAGGCGGCGCGGCGACAGACAGTATGGAGCGCACAAAGGGGTCTGTGATATGGCGGTATTTCAACCTTACCACACCAACTAGTGCGACGGCAATTTGCAATGGATGTAAAGTGAGTGTCGCCAGGGGTGGTGGTAGCACTTCCAAATACAATACAACCAATTTAATTAAGCACCTGCAGAAACACCATGCAAAGGAGCACGAGGAGTTCCAGCAGCTCAACAGGTCCAAAGGAACCTCGGGTGATGGAGGTAGCACACAGCTAACTTTAGCAGAGACGCTACAGCGACGGGAAAAAATTCCTAATAACAGCGTGAAGGCCATGAAGATAACCGATAAAGTTCTCGAGTTTATTGTGTTGGATGGTCTACCAATGTCGTCTGTGGAAAAGTTGGGCTTTCAACGTCTAATGGATCACTTGGAGCCAAGGTACAATATACCGTCGCGGAAATATTTTTCTGAAACCGCACTGCAAGAAAAGTTTAAAAAATCATGCGAACTATTGTCAAAAGAGATAAAGGACATCGATTTTTTGAGCTTTACAACAGACATCTGGAGCTCTGAAGTGTGCCCCATGTCACTTTTGAGTCTAACTGTACACTGGTTCGACACTCACATGACCCCTCGTAGTGCTGCGCTACAAGCGAAGAATTTCCCTGGTTCACACAACAGTGACAGGATTTCAGCCGCTATTAAGGCAATGCTTGACGAATGGAATATTCCGCTCAACAAAGTGCATGTCATTCTAAGGGACAATGCAAGAAATATGGAAGCGGCCATGGTCAAGATGGGTGTGCGCAGCTTAGGCTGTTTTGCGCACACACTGCAGCTGGTGGTCAACGAGGGCCTGCTGTCTCAGAGAAGCGTGAGTGACGCAGTCGCAAACGGCAGATCGATTGTAAAGCACTTTAAAAAGTCTCCCCTTGCTTACTCCGAGCTACAGGGCATCCAAGTCCAGATGCAAATGCAACCGAAAAGATTACAGCAAGACGTGAGGACACGGTGGAATAGCACGTACTTGATGATCCAGAGTCTCCTGGAACAGAAGCGCGTCCTAGGAGCTTATGTTGCTGACTTTGATTTGCCGACAACATTGACCACTAACCAGTGGGGCTTGCTAGAGAAAACCAGTGTTGTGTTGGAACCGTTTGAGGAGCTGACGAGAAAAATCAGCTCATCCACCGCTTCTACTGCAGATGTAATTCCTGCCATCACTGTCCTGAAGCGCATCCTGTCCAGGGAAGGGGAGGCAGACGCTGGCATCAGAACGATGAAGAAAACCCTACTGGATGCTGTCAACCGACGATTTGTCAATACAGAGCAGGAGCCTTTGTACTCCATTGCCACCGTGTTGGACCCGAGGTACAAGGACAGGTAAGGCATTATAAGATAACATACAAGCCCTACTAGTACATTATACATGGTATTTGATGTAATATGATGCCTACATTTGAGTGAAACATTTAATACATTATATTATACCAATGTGATTGTGAATACATAGGCCTATACATTTGTGCAATATTTTTAAGCAGTCTGTGAAGTCATCAACAGGATTTTTAATTTTATTAATGGTTTCATATTTAGCCTAAGCTGTTCTATTCCTGTTTCAGGTACTTTAGAAGTGAGGCCTTTGCTGTCCATGCCAAAGATGCACTGTTGAGGGAGCTTCAGGAGAGAGAATTGAGCACCACAGCAGAAGAAAGCACAGAGACTCTGCAGCCAGCGGAGAAGGCCCCTCGGAGGGAGGCAGAAACCGCGCCAGAGCAAGAGGCAGAGGCAGGGGCAGCGGCTCCAAGGAAAAGCTTTATGGAGGAATTTGAACAAATGCAGGAGTGTGAGGATGAAGGCGCTGCAAGCAGCTCAAGCGCTGAAGGTCAGCTGAATGCATATTTAACTGAGAAAACCATTGCTGCTTCTGACAACCCATACCATTACTGGAATGTCAACAAACATAGGCTACCTGTTCTTGCTGCCACAGCCAGAAAATACCTCTGTGCCCCTTGCACCAGTGTCGAAAGTGAGAGGTTGTTCAGCACTGTGTCCAACATTGTAGATGAGAAAAGGAATAGACTGACTGCTGAAAGAGCAGAGATGCTTGTGTTCTTGACAAAGAATTTGTCATTGCAGCTTAATTGAGCATTCAATAGCATTCATAAGGGGTGAGACTGCACTAAGTTTTCAAGCACTACGGCCATGATTGGTGATATTGCAATAAATGTTATGTTTACATTTTTTTATTATTGTAATTGACTACTACTGGTTTATTTTCATGTTCAGTTAAGTTATTTCTAATTCCACTTTGCACTTTGTAAACAGAATGCAGATAATGTTACAATCACATGTTATCTTTTAACATTATCTTTCTGCAAGTGTGTTGACTTCACATTGCTGTGAGAATTTAGAGCTCCAGCAAGCCATGAATGGTGTAGAATTGCACCATATTGTGTAGTTGGCTATTATTTGTTTTTAATATTTTGTGACTGTGTGTGCATAGTACAATTCAGTTTGAGTTTCTTTCAACATTTGTATTTATTTTGTATTTGTTTAATATTGTTCATTCATTTTTATTTGTTTAATAGTTCACCAAATGTTTACTGTTACAATTATTTACTTGAATATAAATGCTGATGCATAGATTATTGCTGCTGTTGCACATTTTTCTGTACTTTTGTTATAAATAAATGGTTCATTCATTGCATTAATTTGTGTAATAGTTCATTGCATTTGTTTAATCTTATTACATTTGTCTCAGAAAAGAAAGGTGCCTTCAATGCCTTCAGTATGTCTGTCCTGTTGAGGTTTGTAGTTTCTTAAATCAACAATGATATCGGATCGGTATCGGGTATCGACCGATACGCAAGACCCCAGCATCGGTATCGGTATCGGAACTGAAAAAGTCGGATCGGTGCATCCCTATACCACACTGCAAGTACGGTAGACCGCATGGCAAACCTATAATTCACATCCAGACCACTAGATGGAGCCAATTCCCATTTAAGCTCTTTTCTTGGATGGTAGAGGCCTTGTTAGCGTTTGAATGGCATCAACATCAATTTACTACTGTGAAAAATCAAAGCAATTGTTTGTGAGATAAGTGGCTGTCATATTTTAACAGTACAAAATAAGCCTCTGCTAATCGCTCATGTAGGCCAAGCATCCGTGCTGATGTGACAAATTGTACACTGTGTACACATGTGGCCAGGCCTGGAATTTCGTAATTTTAGGGGCAAGGCCACTTGGCCTTTCGTGTTGTCAATTATTTGAGGGCACAAAGGCCAAAAGCCAGGGCAGCAAGGCCATAAAATAAAACAATGATTTTAAGACTAAGAATGTATAAATATATGTGAATTGAATACATAATAGAAGCTCAAGCAAGATATTTTCAACTGTAAATTCAAATGCATTTATTTATTTGCACAAACGTCCAGTACACTAAATACAGATTTTTAACATACTTTTTTTCTTTTTTGTATTCGTTATTAAATGTGTCTTGTAATCTGGGATGGGATGGGCCACAGTGGTGGCAATGACACACACACAAAAAAATCATTCATTCATTCATTCAACTACATGACTAGCATTTATGCCAGGTTATGTGATCAGTAGGGATGGGGATCGTTAATATTTATTGATATTGATACCTTTATCGATGCTCCTTATCGATCCGAGTCTTTATCGATACCACTATCGATACTTTTCTATTATTTGGTGGAAAGACGACGCGACAATATGTTTTTAACAGAACTGGTATTGCTTAACAAGTGAGCATAACAAAAACGTTTCTAGCCTTCAATAAACATGGCTAATGTAATAGGCCACTTCGAAACGACATACTTAACAATAGAAAGAATATATCAGCAGCACCAAATGAAAAATAAGTCATAATGTATATAAATCAAATAAATATGCTGGGTCACACAAAAGGAAATAAAATATAAGCTCATAATTTAACAGGTATTTTTTTGCAGAAAAATTAACATGTCTGCCTTGTCAGGCATGATCCTCCAGATGTTTAATAAATATTGGCATCAGTAGTTTAATTATATATTCTAAAATGTTTAGAGCACTATACAACTGTATTGCTCATGTTTCTCGCCAAAATCTCAATTTCCCTTTTCTTTACATTACACTTGAACACATCATGATAACCTAATAGTCGTTTTACTGAGCCGACCTGAACACATCATCACGCAGCACGTCTGAATCTTTATTTACTTTTCAAGACAACTAGCTTGTATGTTTCCGATTACAACACGGATTTCACAATTGGATTACTATTTTTAACTAACGGGACAAGCAGGGGTGGACTGGCCATCGGGCGTACCGGGTGAGCCGATGCACATTTTTGGGCCGGTCCAGATTTTTGGGCCGGTCCAGGACTGTCATAATTAGGGTTGGGCGATGTCCCTTAAATTGGCAGTTGAGGATGTTTACAGTAAAACATCGTGATGGACGAATATATCGTCTTCGGGGGGGGGGGGGGGGGGCTGCTAATAGAAAAAGTATCGATAGTGGTATCGTTAATAGGCGGCCCACGGGCCGATTAACGGCATGGACCAAGCGGTTCTGGACCAGAAAGGAGACATGAACACTTTTAATAATCGTATTTAACCGTATAACTGCACACAACTTTATTTAAAAGCAATCAAATGTAAAACATGTTTGTATTTTGGTGTCCGGTGCGTGTGGATGTGCGGCTCCTCCGGCGGAGCGGTTCATGTCAGCGGAGTCCGGGAGGGTTCACCTTCACGGCGTAGTTACGAGGGATGTGCGACTATCGTCTTAAAAATACTAAAGTGTTTTTTAAAGTTAGAAAGATATTAGATATTCAACAGATATTCACGCTCCGAATTACAGCGATCAGACACGGGGAACTAAAGCCGCGATCACCGCGAGTCCCGTATGTCTAGCGGTGTCTACCTGCCCCCCCGGTCGTAGGTCCGGGGTGGCTTACGATTCAAAGCCGTGTTTACAGGGAAGAGGCAGAGGAGAAACCCGCGATATCAACTAGGGCAGTGCGGGCGGGGCATCAAGGCCACTGTGGCCTCAGGGCAGATATATTTTTTAGGGGCACAAGGCCAAATTGCGAGGGCACGAGGGCCATGGCCCTCGTGGCCCTCGTGAAATTCCTGCGCTGCATGTGGCTGTCTATGTATGTGTGTGAGTGTGTGTGTCTGTGCATGCGTGCATGTTAGCTAAAACAAGCCTCGCACCTGTGACCGCCCCGCTTCTACCACACACTGCATGGACCGCGACGCCACTATCCTGTCGCGACACTATCCATGACACGCCCCGACGGACTCGGCGAGGTCCCGCCCAACGCTCCTTGGAGCTTTAATTTACATTGTTTTTGTTTGAAGACGTCAACATGGCCCCAGCTAAACCAGCTCAACGGTCAAAAAAAATACAGAGACAAAATCAAGGAAGATCCTGAGAAATATCAGCAATATCTTGAAAGAGAAAAAGAGATACAAAAAAAGAAAAGAGACAGGAAAATTGAAAGCCATCTCACAATTACCAAAGCGGGAACAAAGACATAGGACACAACAGTGGAAAGTTAACCAAAGAAACAAAAGGGCCAGTGATAAAAAACAGAGAGAAGATTCAAAATTACATAGCTAGAAACACACCTCCCATATCTCCTATAGGTCAGGAAGAACATGAGAATGAAGTGCCCATTCTTGAATCTTCACCTGATACTTCTGACAGTTCTCATCATAAAACCCCCAAGTCGTATGAGAGGATGGAAAATTGTGAGAGCAAATAGGGCAAAAGCTTAGCGTGACCTTGCTGAGTACCAGCTGAAGCTTAATGATGCTCTGAGAAAGGTGGAGAAGTATAAAAAAAGATATCAAAGGCACTCCGAGAAGATGAAAACTTCAGAATCCCCCAAAATTGAAATTAAAGCAACAAATGCAGCTAAAACCGAAGGCCCTTCGAAGAACACTACTGTTTCAAAATGTAGTGCTTTCTCAGCTGAAAAAAAAAAAAGGATTCTGGCACAAAAGAAAAACAAGTAGTGTCAAACATTCTGGCTTTGAAGATTCTGAAGAAGTACCACTTGGTGAAAGAAGCGCAAAACCAACTTGGTATCTCAGCCAAGATGATGCGGAAAAACAGCCTGCTGGTCTTCACTATCATAGGAAACCCTACAAAAACATAATCAGTGTGGATACTACTGAGAAAATCAAGATATTCTTGGAACCAGATAACAGCAGAGCAACAACATGGAAAAGGGAGACACTCACCCGACAGAAGGTGAAAAAGCAGAAGCGTTTTCTAAATGACACACTTCACAACCTTTATCTGAAGTTCAAGATGGAAAGTCCACTGTTGAAGCTGTCATATACAGAGTTTTGCAAAAACCAACCTTTTTGGGTTGTGACACCTACTTCACGTGACAGAGATACCTGCTTATGCAAAATACATGCCAATGTGCAGTTTATGGCTGACAAGCTAGCGTATCATAAAGTGATAGAAAGTAAAAACCCCGACAGGTTGATGGAGACCTTATGCTGTGAAAAGCCAACAAAAGAATGTGCATACAGAGAGTGTAACCTCTGCAAAGGAAAAGAGCTGCAAACTGCTGAATTTGATCCTGGCTTACAGACCTACTGGTTTAACTGGAAAAATAAAGTTGAAGAGCGTGAGAAGACAAACAAAGATGGAACGAAACACAAGTTCAATGTACACTTAACGACAAAGGAGCGAATATATGGTACCCTTCAATCTCTTTTTGGAAGATTTCACAACTGCTTTAAAAGAGAGGTTTGCAAGACATGTCTTTTTATGATATTGTTCCGATGATGCAGGTCCCTGTTGTTTAATATGGGTCACGCCACTTGTGCATGAATTAAAATGCTACACACTTATTTGAGAGTGCTGAAAACTTTATTTTCTATTTTATCATTTTTGGATTGGCACCCATTATGTGGGACATTTGAGTTGAGCATGCCTATTCTCTTGTTTGATCCTTTTTTATGTCAGAAACAAGCCAGCCAGCCTGAAGAAGATACTATTACACAAGCAATGCTGTGGTAGTTTACCAAGTGATTCATTTTAATGGAAGGTTAAGTGTTCAAAAGGTGTTGTTTTTAAAAAGTAGTATTTTCTTTATCTTTTGTTTGTTGTAAAAAACAAAAAAAACAGTATAAAAAAAAAGGTATGCGTGTGACATCCGCGTCATCAGGATGCTACGGGAGAGGACCCTCGGCAACAGCTCTACACGCCTGGCCAAACAGCTGCGGGAGAACCATGGCGTGCAGTGGCTGCAGCACTACCTGGAGGTGTGTGCCGACTTTGTGGACAGGCCAAGTCTCTTCCCTGTGGTCTGTCAGGAGCCCCCCCGAGCCTGTGGCTGTCCCGACCAACAGGTGGCTCCCGACCGTGTACGGGAAGGACTTGATGAGCCGTATGGACCACATCAAGGCCAGCATCACCTCCACCTTTGGCTCCATTTTAAAAATGGATTCCACAAAGAAGGTAAAAAGGACATTTACAATCAATTTTTGTTGTTATGATTATTAATGAAATGTGTTTTCAACATCATATCCCAGCATGTGAGTCATTTAACTTATAGTTACAAATGTGTAACTATAAGTTAAATGTGTAAATGCCTATTTTATGTTTATTCCTAATGTATTTTCGTGTATATATTTTGCTTCTATTTTATTCATATTCTAATGCTATTATTATTTTGAAAGCACTCTGAATTTGTTTATACTGTATAATTCCAGATGACCAAAAAGCTGGCTGGAGCAGCCAAGGGGACCGCACTGTGGGTGTCCTCCGTCAGTAATGAGGTGGGGCAGGTCCTGATCAGCGTCCTGACAGCCCAGGAGGGACCTGGTCTGGACCGGATGGTGTCGGACCTCATCAGGCGCTACAGCGAGGCGGGCGTAGCTCCCCCTCTGCTCCTCTATGTGGACTGTGGCTGCTGCAGGGAGGCGGGCAGGGAGACCAAGCTGAAGGCCAGGTTCAGCGGGTGGCCGGACCTCATCATCCGGCTGGACATCTGGCACTTCCTTCGGCGGCTCTTCTTGGCCAGCCTCTCCGTCTGCCTGGTTGAGTGGGACCCTGCAAATGTGGCCCTTTTGCGCCAGGCCAAGAGGGAGGAGCTTCGGAAGGAGGGTGTGCCCGTCGTCTCCGATTCTCTGGTGGACAGCAGAATCACCAAGGCTCAGTTGGCGCAGTACTGCAGGCGGAGGACCCGCGGAGAGGAGGCCACCATCCGCCTGGTTGAGCGCCTGCTGCAGGAGCTGATGGGGGACAGAGGCAGGGACCTGCTTGGTGTTCCCCTCCTGGACCGGGTGAGGATGGAGCACATCTGGCGGGTTCAGAAGAGGCACGTCAAGTGCATCCAGGACCCAGGACCAGGTGTGTCGCTCTACACAGAGACCGGCACCACCACCACCAAGGAGGGCGTCCTCCTGACCAAGTACAGGTGTGCGCGAGGTTCAACGTCCCTGGAGTCCTTTCACTGCCATCTGAACCGGTTTATTCCAGGTGAGTTTTAATTGCATCACCATTATTTAATTACAATGATGACCATTTACCTTTGTTTATATAGATGTTTGCACAATATAATAAACCTCTCAATCGAGTGCATTCTTATGTACTTTCAGGGACCCAGGCCAATGACCTCAACTTCCAGCTGTACCTGTTGGATGGGCTAACGAGGTGGAACCAGGACCGGGCTGCTGCTGCTGTGGCCGAGAAAATGTCGGCTCTCCTCAGCTACTCGGGGGACCTCGGGGTGCAGTGTGTCAACACATACGGCTCCAAGGTGTTTGGACGGAATTATGTCCCCTCCTTCCGCCCCCCCGCCAAGTACACTGGTAAGTTACACTGAAGGAGGACTTGACGAGGCAGAGGATGAGGGCTTCCTGGATGAGGGCTTCCGGGAAGATGCCGTTGACCCCACAGTGACTAGTCTGGAGGTCGTGTCTGCCTTCCTCTCCACTGCACCACCTGCCCTGTCCTGTCCTCCACCAGTGGTTCCTGGTCCTCTGTTCCGCCTCCCCCTTCTCCACCGCCACCACCACCTGCTCAGCCCTCCACCCATGGTGCTTGCCCTACCTGGCAAACTGCTCCACCTCCTCCACCACCACCTGCCCAGTCGTTCACCAGTGGTGCCTGGTCCTCTGCTCCACCGCCTCCACCATCTGCCCAGCCCTCCACTAGTGGTGCCTGGTCCTCTCCTCCACCTGCCCAGTCATCTGCTGTCCCCGCTCCAGGTGCTACCCCACAGGTTCCTGTAGAGCAGTCGGTAAGTACATTTTAGAAATAGCAAAACATAACATTTATATTTATTTCCTACTTGTCCAGTATCAATGTAATATTGGTGTTCTTTTTCAGGCAGTGGATGTGAACAACATCCCGGGCCTGGACAGGGTGGACCGCCTGGCCGAGTATCTGGTGGGAGTGAGGAACCAGACCAGCCTGGCCCTCAGCAACCAGGACGTCAGCAGCATCGTGGGCATGTGGAAGGACCTGCTTCCCTACGACCAGCAGAAGGTGGTGTTTGCTGCACGGCACAGGCTGCTCACTGGGCGCTTCAGGACGCCAAAGAAGAAGGCAGAGTTCACGCCTGGTGTGGAGAGTGTCAGGAGGTGCTCCATAGCATCCAGTGCATCTCCTGCACAGTGGCCAGACTGCTGCCGCCTTGTAGAGTCCATCTTCGTCAGGCTCTGCAACATTCATAAGTCTCCTTCAAAGAAGGGGAAGATGGACAAGCACCTGACGAGATGGACACTGATCCTGCAGGACTACCGCAGGATAAGGCAGCTGATCCTGGCCAATGGCGCTGTGATGACCAGCACCTCCATGCAGCTGGTGGAGGAACCAGACCACCCTCATCCAATGGCACAATAAGAGGGTAGCCAGGCAGGATGTTTCATTGTTGCGCCAGGGGGTTGACCTGCCTGCCCCCATGCCTGTGGTCACCGAGGCCTTACCAGCAGCTATTGTCCGCCCCGCTGTTGCTCCTCAACCACCTGGTGTTGAGCACATGTACAATCTGCCAGAGAGCACAGCGGGGCAGGCCAAAACCAAAAGGAGGGCCACTGCTACAGCCACCGCAGCAGCACCAGCTGTAAGGCCCAGGATGGCAACCCAGAGGCGGCATTTACTGCCCCTCCTCAGAAAATTTGACCAAGGAGCAGTGGTTGGAGGAAATGAGGAATAAGAAAAAAATGTAAATCATTTCTAAATAAACATGTTTATAAATATATTTTAACAAATCTTTGACGTGAGATTTATTTTAGAGATGTTCCGATACCATTTTTTCCCTCCCGATACCGATTCCGATACTTGTGCTGTGGGTATCGGCCGATACCGAGTACCGATCCGATACCAGTATGTTATTAAAAAAAAATAGCATACATGCATGACTGTGATATGATTATCATAGTGGTAAGGCCTGGCTCAGGTTAAACTCTTTGTAAAACATGAATAAATAGAGCAAATTCAAGCCATTTATTTTTAAATAGAACAGTTAACAGCTAACCTAGCTAGCCCTTTTTAGTGTTGGCGTTTTATTTGATTTTAACATCTGAATGTTAGTGAGAAGAAAAGATGGATAAAAAAAAGAAGAAAAACAGCGGTTAAAGCTAGCGAGTGAGTCCGGGAGAGGGCTGCTCTCCTCGGGCACATTACTCTGAAGCCCCGGTGACGGTCTGGAAGTGCAGATTAAAAAACAAAAACAAAACAGCGGTAAAAGCTAGCATGTGTCCGGGAGAGGGCTACTCTCCTCGGACATATTACTCTGAAGCCCCGGCGACGGTCTGGAAGTGCGGATTACATTTTTTTTTTTTTTTTTTAAACAGCGGTAAAAGCTAGCGTGTGTGTCCGGGAGAGGGCTACTCACCTCGGACACATTACTATGAAGCCCCGGCGACGGTCTGGAAGTAGGGTGACCATTTATGAGTTGTTGAAAAGGAGGACACCTCAGCCCGTGGGTGGGGGGGTGCGCGCCTCGGACCTACGGCTGACGGGGGGCCGGGGGGGGAGGCGCGCGCGATTGCAACACACCTCGGACCTACAGCCGACGGGGGGGGGGAACCGGACAGTCCGGCCTGAAGCCGGACGAATGGCCACCCTATTTGGAAGTGCAGATTAATAAATAAAATAATGTGAGCGCGGTACAGCGGACCTGAACCGGATGTGATGAGACCTGTTTTGCAGAATGCAGAAGTATGTTGCGCATAACTATTAGATTACTAATTGAATAAATTACGTGGTATCGGATCGGTGCCTGGACTCCAGTAGTCGCCGATACCGATGCCAGCATTTTCGGCAGTATCGGAGCAATTTCCGATACTGGTATCGGAATCGGAACAACTCTAATTTATTTGCTGGTCAAATTATTCAAAACATTTTGTGTTATGCAGTCAGAGAGTGTGCGAATATATATATTTATATTAGTGTTGGGCATAGATTAATTTCTTTAATCTAGATTAATCTAACTGTAATCTTGGAATTAATCTAGATTAATCTAGATTAAAATGGCTCATTTGAATTCTGTCGAAGGCATTCATAATATGCGTGTGCTACCTAAATAATGACTAAAAATAAGTCTGCGCGATTGTTGACGGGGGGGGGGGGGGGGGGGGGTGTCAGTAATGACACCGCGAATACGGACATCTATCATCTTTTTTAAATATATATTTTTTAAGAGGCCCCTGATTGGCCGAGGCCCCGGGCTGAAGCCCAGGTAAGCCCGTGCATTAAGGCACAACTGCCCAGACCTACGACCGACGGGGGGGGCAGCCCATTCTCATCCCAAATCGTAATATACCAACGATTTGTCAGCCCCTAGACATCTGATACTGACACAAAAGGTTCCCTCCCGCGTCTGTGTGAAACGATCTGGGGGTTCTCATAAACCCGATCGCGTTGGTAAGAGACGAGCAGAGTCTACAGCGTCCGCTCGCAGAGCAGAGTCTATAGCATCCGCAGTCTACTGTGAAACAATTCACTCCAAAAAGGGTTAGGGTTATGGTTATGGTTAGGGTTATGGTTAGGGGTTAGGTTATGGTTATGGTTAGGGTTAGCGTAATCTATCACCGTGACCGGGTTATTATTGGAGTGAATGGACGCTGTAGACTCTACTCGTCTCTTACCACCGCGTCGCCGGGCAGAGGACGCAGCCGTGCCGTGGCGCTTACCTTCCTTGGTGGAAATCCGGTATAGACCCAACTCCCAACCCAACTTTGAGAATAGATTAACGGCGATAATATTTTTATCGCGCGATAAGAGTCTTGCGTTATCGCAGTGCGATAACGCCGATAACGGCCCATCACTAATTTATATATATATTATTGACTGTTCTTTTTTAACTGAACAATTTAGATGGAGCAACATGCATAGCAGTCTTTATTTTGCCATGCAACTTTAGTGGTTTAGTTTAGTTTGGATTTATTTCGGACATTTAAATGCATAATATCAAAGATCAAAAGACAACTAATGATTATGCATGCAATATAACATGCAAAATACAAAATCTTTTATAGATAAGTTAAGGTGAAGGCTGAAGCTAAATTGAGCCGACACTTCACGATACAAATATGGCACAAGGATGTTTATATTTACGCAAGAGATCCTAAATACATCCATAAAAGCACCACAAAGAAAGTATTTTGTTTGCCACTGGTGAGACTTGAACCGGTGACCTTCTGATACACTCCAAGGATGAACAATGGCGCACAAAACTCCATACAAAACTAGTCAACAAAAGGTTTTTTATTGTTTTTTGATTCATTCTAATGAATAAAAACAATTGAATAGGTGGAAAATTTAAAAGAAGCCTCAATTTCTCTCTTTCCCTTCCCTTTCCCCTTTTTCCTCTCTTTTTCCTCCCTTTTCTCCTCCCCCCCTAACAGACTATTGTTCCCCAGCTTCACATCTAACTAATTTGTGTTGTTCTTTTAGTTTTCTTAAGTAGAGTTAACGACTCTTTCTCCCCGATAATAGGGAATTTGATGGTACGCCACGCCGCGCGCCATCTTGTGAGACAGAACCCACAGACCAGCGACCTCTAACCATGGCGACGTGACGTAATCTCCACGTTCCCTACCGGGCTAACCATGGCTAACCCTAACCGTAGCTAGCGAGCACATGGTTTAGCATTTAGTTAACTGAACATAAATAACGCGAACCTCCAGAATTTAAACTACATACATACATTACTCGAATTCATCTTTGACTCATTTAGATTTAAACACGTTGGGACATACAACTAGTTAATCACAAATAAACACCAAATCAATGTCGTTAGTTAATTAGAGATTGCTACCTGACTTAAGCCAACTTATTTTAACTTGAACTAGGTCACAATAAATGAACTAATCAAACTAAACTAATGTCACTAAAACACAAAGTTATCATTTCGTTACCAACTATTTAATAAGAAATAAACGCCAAATCAATGTCGTTAGTTAATTAGAGAGATTGTTACCTGACGTAAGCCAACTTATTTTAACTTGAATAACGTCGCAATACGTGAACTAATTAAACTAATGTCACTAAAACACAAAGTTAACGACATTTCGTTACCTGCCCATCTGGTTTTTCGCGGCGGTTCATCCTCGGGTCAGTGAAGGCACTACTCATCCCATAACCCATTGCGAATGATACCTTTCCACCCATAGACATACATATATATATGTCTATGTTTCCACCGACTTCTGACCTAACGATAGTTTTAGCGTGCTTCTTGAATTTAACTGTTGTCGTTATTAGTGTTTATATTGTTAATAATAGTGTCGTAACATATTGTAGTTTATGTTGTGTGTGTATATCTATAGTGTGGTCGTCGACACGATACGGTCCTTCCCGACTGCAATCACCGCTCGTTCCGCCGCGCCGATAGAGTGGTGCAGGAATGAGTCCAAAACCCGAAACCGGAAATTCGTTCGCCTTTTGGCACTGCCGGTTATCTCGTCTCGAAGTCAACGGGTTTTTTTAATGGGTTTTTGATTAGATGCCTGAAATAAGGTCTGAGGTTTTACACAATCAAAGATTGCCACGTTTTGTTCTACGACATAATACGACAGTAAATACCCCACTCGTGAATTTTGAAGCTTTTACGTGTCTTAAAAAAACTTCTGGCGATTGCATTTATGCTTCAAAAATCATAAAAGTAGTGTTCATTGTTGAAGATTATATTGCTTAACAAAACGTGTAAGTATCATAAACTTGTGTTTGGTGAACATTTCCATGGTAACAGCGAGCTCCACCAATCAGAGACGTCGCTTTTTACACTTTAGGATTGTGGGTAGTGTAGTACTTCTCCGTGACATCGCGAATAAAAAGGTTGATCCTACGGACTTGCGTCTACTATACGGTCGTTTCCCGGTCTGATAGGGGAGGTCTACCTTGGGACATAACCCTCTGACATTCAGAGACAGAAATCAACATTTTATTGAAAATGTTGATCCAATGTTTAATTTGTAGTATCTAGATCGATACCCATATACTCTGCAATGTCTTAACATCGATCAATATTCAATATATATGTGCAATGCATAGCCTAACCTTGAAACCACTTGCATGTGCAGTACATATCCTTGATTCACTTTATAGTCCTAGTTGTATATTTATTTTATATTTGATATGCCTCGTTGCACCTATGTGTTTTACCGTATTATTATTTTTCTACCGTATTATTTTACCTTTCCCCGGGATTAATAAAGTAAAAGTACGCGATAGTGATGGCTGATATGCAGCAGTCATTTACTTGCTGTTGGGGGCAGTATTGTGTTAAGTTATATAGCTTTCATAACAGCAACGAGAAGACAGCACAAAGTTATATCAAAGATAGTAGATAGGTAAACATAAGGCCTTCAGAGATATCAAAGATAACGCATTTTTTTCAGAAAAACAGGGTAGTTTTTTTAAATTCTGAAAAACAGGGCAGTTTTTTTTTTTTAATTCTGAAAAACAGGGCAGTTTTGTTTTTTTCTCAAGTGAATACGCTTCCGTATCCGTATGACGCTCACCTCGGCTTCACCGCTAAAGATAACAATAGTCCGAGTCGACCAACGCCTCTACGTCTGTCGTTTGATTGAACGGCGCCTCGCGACGCTCACGTGACAAACGACCGGAAGTGAGCAGGACGTGGGCAGCAGTCTCTCCGCTGAAACACCTCCGCTCGCTCCTCGTCTCTCCTCCGCCGGACCGGGCCAGCATGGCGGCGGGCCGCGGGCCACGGGTCGCCGTCGCCGTGTTGTCCGTCGTGTGCTTCGTCGCGACTCTCGTCGTCAACGGGCTGGCCGCGGCGGGCGGCGGTAGGTGGCCGTTCACTGGATGTAGTTGTAGATGTTTGGCTTGCATGAGGAGCATACGTTGTGTCTGAAGCAGACCCTCACTGAAAGCAGTGAACACAACGTGGTTAAGTTAACCACTTCGAAACGGGGTCGTTTGATTCCCAGCTGAAAGGTTCTGGGTTCGATCCCTAATGTCCGACCTCAGTCCACCTGTAGGCACCCTAGAGCAAGATGCCCCCCATAACCCCTACCTGCTCCTTAATGACCTGTCTCTGTACAGTCTAACCCCTACCTGCTCCTTAATGACCTGTCTCTGTACTGTCTAACCCCTACCTGCTCCTTAATGACCTGTCTCTGTACTGTCTTACCCCTACCTGCTCCTTAATGACCTGTCTCTGTACTGTCTAACCCCTTCTGATCCCTAATGACCCGTCTCTGTACAGTCTAACCCCTACCTGCTCCTTAATGACCCGTCTCTGTACTGTCTAACCCATCCAGGTCCGTTTGGCTCCAGTACCGGTAACGTTTCCTCCCGTTACGAGACGGACATCACCCCCGCTGGCTGGACCTTCTCTATCTGGGGAGTCATCTACACCTGGCTGTCCCTGCTCCTCCTCTACATCTCCTCCTACCTGTTCAGAGGGTAACACACACACACACACACCTAATTTACTATACAACACCACTGAATAAACAGAATGATCTACATAAAGTGGTAAAATTATGATGAAACATCTATATTTATCTGTGTGTGTGTGTGTGTGTGTGTGTGTGTGTGTGTGTGTGTGTGTGTGTGTGTGCGTGTGTGTGTGTATAGTGCGTGGGCCCAGTGTGTGTTACCATATGGCTTCTACGTCTGCTGGATGGTCAACATGCTGATGAACATGACCTGGCTGCTGCTCTGGGACCGAGAGTACGTCTACATGTTTATACCACAGCATTGTTGAATACTTGATCCTGATTGGTCAATAACGTTACCAGGGTGTGCATTATTAACTATAACGGGACACCTCTGTCTTTTAACAGTTCTGAATCAATGCACTACAAATCCAACATTAACAACAACGGTCAAACACAACTATCCACCAGATGTTTCCATGGCAATATGCACTGCAGGAGAATTTATTTATTAAGTAGATAGAAAACCAATAATGTAATCGACGAAAGTAACTATGTATAATATATATATCATTATTGGCCCGTTATTATGTTATATACACTACTACAGGTTTAATATATGTACTATATGTAAGAAATAAACCACTCATTATATTATACATACTATATACTACTACAGTTTTAATATAATAGGTACTATATGTAAGTTATAAACCACTCATATTATATATATATACTATATACTACTACAGGTTGAATATTATATGTAAGGAATAAACCATTCATTATATTATGCATACTATAAACTACTACAGGTTATATGTACTATATAATAAACCATTATACCATTACTCATTATATTGCTATACTGCTCATATCTATATCTTCAGTGGTACTGTGGGACAGACATATATCTATAAATCTTAATATCTATAAAACGTTATATCTATCTATCTTCAGTGGTCCCTACGCTGTTCCCTTTCAAAGTAAAAGCCTCATGTTGCATCATATTGTGTAAGTGATGTGGTTGTGGTTTCCAGGGCGATGGTGGCAGCACTGGTCGTCTTGGTGATGGTAACGCTGTCCAACTACGGAGCCCTGTTCTTCTGTTGCTACGCTAGCGATTATTATGGTCTGTGGCTACAGACTCACCACCCCAAAGACCTGGCCTGCCTCCAAATACTGGTAGGGTTTTAATAGTTAAGCTTTATTTAACCAGGTCAGTCTTTACAACACAAACCTGGCTGCAAGACCTCAGCAGCATACAATCACACAAACATATAGCATAACATATATATAAAATATATATAACATATATACATCTATAGCTGGTCTATATAGTAGTCTATATTTAACTATAGTTTACATAGTAATCTATATATAACTATAGTCTATATAGTAGTCTATATTTAACTATAGTTTACATAGTAGTCTATATATAACTATAGTCTATATAGTAGTCTATATATAACTATAGTCTATATAGTAGTCTATATTTAACTATAGTTTACATAGTAATCTATATATAACTATAGTCTATATAGTAGTCTATATTTAACTATAGTTTACATAGTAGTCTATATATAACTATAGTCTATATAGTAGTCTATATTTAACTATAGTTTACATAGTAGTCTATATATAACTATAGTCTATATAGTAGTCTATATATAACTATAGTCTATATAGTAGTCTATAACTATAGTCTATATGGTAGTCTATATATAACTATAGTCTATATAGCAGTCTATATATAGATAGTCTATATATTTACTTGACCTGCGTATCTAAAAGGTCTGAATGAGGACAGAATGTTGTTCCATAAAGTTCTGCATCTCAGCATCATGGTTTCATCACACATATGAAGTATTGTTGTAACCAATAGGAGGGCAGATGGTAATATGAAGTATAGTTTTAACCAATAGGAGGGCAGATGGTAATATGAAGTATTGTTGTAACCAATAGGAGGGCAGATGGTAATATGAAGTATTGTTGTAACCAATAGGAGGGCAGATGGTAATATGAAGTATAGTTTTAACCAATAGGAAGGCAGATGGTAATATGAAGTATTGTTTTAACCAATAGGAGGGCAGATGGTAATATGAAGTATTGTTGTAACCAATAGGAGGGCAGATGGTAAGATGAAGTATTGTTTTAACCAATAGGAAGGCAGATGGTAATATGAAGTATTGTTTTAACCAATAGGAGGGCAGAGATGGTAAGATGAAGTATTGTTTTAACCAATAGGAGGGCAGATGGTAATATGAAGTATTGTTGTAACCAATAGGAGGGCAGATGGTAAGATATAGTATTGTTTTAACCAATAGGAGGGCTGATGGTAAGATGAAGTATAGTTTTAACCAGTAGGGCAGAATGCAGGTGTTACCGGGTAGAGTTGGGTGAGAAGTGTCCTCTGACAGGTCCAGAACGGCCTCGCTCTCTACTCCACCTGGACGTCTGTGGCCACACTGATCAACCTGGCTGTGGTTCTGAAGCTGTGGGGCGTGGCCCAGAGCACGGCAGGGACGCTCTCGCTCTGTATCCTATTGGTCCAACTCCTGGTCTGGTGAGTTCTGACTGGACGATGCCCACAAAGGCGTCATTCACCCAGAGAAATCTCTCGCTCTCTCTAGAGCTTTATGGCCAACACACATCTACATTACCCAAGCAGTTTAAACATAAAGAACAATAAAGTACCAGGTAGTACAATATGTCATACTATACAGGAGTCAGGACCCACTTGGGGTGGGTCACTGAAATGGTCTATAGCTGGTCTACAGCTGTATAAAAGGTTTAAGATGGGCTGGTCTACAGCGGTATAAACGTGTCCTCTCTCTGCAGGTTCCTCCTGGAGAACGTGGTGTTGGACCGCTGGGTGCGCTCGCTGCAGACCGTATACCCCGTGGTGATCGTGGCGCTGCTGGGGAACGTCAGCCGGCACTACGAGCTGGTGCAGCCCACCACCAACGCCGTGTTTCAGGGTGAGAACCGTCCCGCTATTAATACATATTAATATAATATGTATTAAAATAACAGTATTAATACATATTATATTAATATATCATTATGTGACCTCAACAAGTTACTCTATTGAGGTCACTGAGGTCCTGATCATGACTGTTGTCCTACACACACCCTACGTACGCCATCACTTTACTGGCTGTAAAAGGTCACCTGAGTAACTTACTGACTTTCTATCATCTGAGTAACTTACTGACTTTCTATCATCTGAGTAACTTACTGACTTTCTATCATCTGAGTAACTTTCTCTTTTTTCTGTGTTAGTGGTGTTGCTGGTGCTGTCATGTGTTCTACTGGTTTCCCGGGTTGCCATGGTGATCTACAGAACCAGGAAGCAGCCTCTTCTGGGTTCAGGCCAGCAGCCAATCAGATCGCCTTGTGATGTGAAGAGCAAACTCCTAAACTAAAATGTATATAACTATCGTCTATATAGTCTTTATATAACTGTAGTCTATATAACTGTAGTCTATATAACTATAGTCTATCTAGTAAACTATATAACTAAAGTCTATATAGTAGTCTTTATGTAAATATAGTCTACATAAAGACTACTATATAGACTATAGTTATAGTCCATATAACTAGTTATATGTAGACTATATAACTATAGATATATAGTCTATATACAACTATAGTTATGTAGACTATATAACTGTTATAGTCTACATAATATATGGACTATAACTAGTCTATATAACAATAGCTCTATATAACAATAGTTTATAGTAAACTATAAACACAATATATATATATAATTTGGTTAAAAATAAGTTTTTCCAGTAACGTGTGTGATTGTTACTGACACTATTGCGTAAAGCTTTATAATTCTGTTACAACACTGATACAAATGTGTAAATGTATTCATTTTCACAATTTTTATATTCTCATAACATTTTGATATGATCATAAAAAAGTGTTTTTCATAAAAACAGATATTTACTTCACACCTACACGTAAGTGAAAACAATCACTTATATAATATGTAGATGTATTTTTTAGCACTAAAGAGTGATAACGTGCATTCACACCAAACATGAAGCGAATAGTTCGCCTCGCATTGTTATTCACCGCAGTTGTCTGCTCACGCGAGTAAACACAACCCACGAATATTCACCCTTCTCTCCCGGAAAAGAGGAGGGGCTTACCTCATGTAAATACCAACCTTTCTTTCCGTGGTCAACCATGGCCGAGATAACGAACATTGTTACCATGTACCTGTTGTGGAAGTCCCAGAGAGAACCAATCCCCGTTGTGTCATTCATAACATCAAACTGGCAGCATAATAAATGTGGAATTGTGCCATCTGGTGTTATTGTTTTGTTCTGCAAATGGTTAGTATTCCTACACAGATAGCATTTTACATTTTAATTTAGATAAAGATAATGCAGTGTCTATTCTGTCTCTAGAACCGATTCTTTCTATGTAGAAGCAGTGTATCCTGCACGGTCCAATCCTCCTACAATACTTTATGTGCTATAGCCAGTCCAGATGTTGTGCCTGGAAGTCTGAACACATTTAGCAGCTAACCAAACATTGAAACAGCTGCTAAAAACGTTCATTATTAAAACCCTTCTTTATTAAAACCATTAACCCTTGCCACAACCTCTTATTTCTTTGGCCGCAACTGACTAGTGGGAGTGCCACCATGGAAAACTAAATCCTGGGAAGAATCCTAAAACATTTAATACATATTATGATTTATGTTATTATTATTAGGCATATAAGTTATTTCAATGTCTGTCTCTGACAGTCTTGCCAATTCTCACACTGGACAGCAGGTGTCTTTTTCATAAAAAATAAAAAACTAATCCTGAATTATGATTCGAAAGCATACCGAACAAAGGAATATCCGAATACTCGGCCTCATCCCTACTGTACATATCGTCATCCTTAAGTTTCAAACATTTAAAGCAATGAAGAATGAACCATTGTTGGACGTCATTATCTCCTTTCCTTTTGTAAAGGAGGGTCCAGTGTACCCTGTGCTAAAGCAGATAAGAGGCAGCGTTGAAGCACCTTTCCATAGCACTTAGAGTATTCAACCGGCTCTTATCATGGCTGCCACTTGGATACTTCCGGTTCATTCACTCAGGAACCTTCCTAAGCAAAAAAGACCATACGACCGCAGCCCATGCTACTATACATTGATTGTCACCACTGTAAGGCAGGGGTTTCAAACTCATTTTAGTTCACGGGCCACATACAGCCCAATTTGGGTCGGACCATTGCATAACCTATAAATAACACCATCCAAATGTTTCGATTTATTTTAGTGTCCAGAAGTACAGCGTGAGATGTCGTAAGAAAAATAAGTGCAATTTCAACAATATGTCTCTGTTTTTCTACATTCAATCATTACATGTGCATTACAATTTACAGATCACAGGGGATCTACAAAGGCACAAAACGCAACTTAGTCACATGTATTTTGGAACTAAACAACAATATAGTATTTTACCTCTATGATTTGAACAACTTTCTGCTATTTTCACATTTTGCAAAGTCATCCAGTGGGCTGGATTGGACCCTCTGGCGGGCGATTCTGGCCCCTGGGCTGTACGTTTGACACCCCTGGTGTAAGGTATACAAAATGGTGGCCATACACTGGATAATGTTTATGGTGGTTTTATTCGATCAAACACAACTTTGATGACCAAAACAATGGTAAGACAGGTAAGACATCATTGTTCGTTGTAACTAGAAAAAGTTAAGTTTGTTCTTCATGGTTTTTAGTAAAGCAGATTTTGGTCACAGTGTGATACGGTTTGGACTGTTGGAATCAGCAGACGGGGGAAAAAGATCGCTATTGCTGTGCACGTGCACAGTTATGAAATACATAACTCTTGTTACATGCTCCTTAGTGTGTTTTGGGTTGGAATTGTGTTTCCTTTAGCTAACAATGGTTATGAGAAGAGGTTAAACAGACTTTGCATCTTTAAGGGATCTCGTTAGGAAGAGGAGGCAGCAGCACTATGGGGAACTTGAAGCTCATGGAGACGGGAGACACAATCACCTGAAACACACACAGAGCACACACATCATGTAGAGGAGACACCGTCACCTGAAACATACAGATTAGGGTTAAACGTCTCTCCCTCTCTCTTCCTCCCCTCCCTCCCTCCCTCACCTGGAGTCGGTACTCTACTTTGAGCAGGGAGCAGTTGAGGACGGATGGATAGGCGTCGCGAGGGATACGGATGAGCTGGTGGAGGGTCTGGGTGGTGGAGGGGGGCACAGCCTCCAGCTTCTCATTCACCAGCTGCAAGGTCTTCACATTCCGCTCTGTACGCGCCTTGTGGGGCACGAAGCCACTTACCTGCAGGGGCAAGACCAGCGTTAGACTAGCGTTGAGACCAGCAGTAGACCAGCAGTAGACCAGCGTTAAGACGTTAGACCAGCAGTAGACCAGCGTTAAGACGTTAGACCAGCAGTAGACCAGCGTTAAGACGTTAGACCAGCAGTAGACCAGCGTTAAGACGTTAGACCAGCAGTAGACCAGCGTTAAGACGTTAGACCAGCAGTAGACCAGCGTTAAGACGTTAGACCAGCAGAAGACCAGCGTTAAGACGTTAGACCAGCAGTAGACCAGCGTTAAGACGTTAGACCAGCAGTAGACCAGCGTTAAGACGTTAGACCAGCAGTAGACCAGCGTTAAGACGTTAGACCAGCAGTAGACCAGCGTTAAGATGTTAGACCAGCAGTAGACCAGCGTTAAGGCGTTAGACCAGCAGTAGACCAGCGTTAAGACGTTAGACCAGCAGTAGACCAGCGTTAAGACGTTAGACCAGCAGTAGACCAGCGCTAAGACGTTAGACCAGCAGTAGACCAGCGTTAAGACGTTAGACCAGCAGTAGACCAGCGTTAAGACGTTAGACCAGCAGTAGACCAGCGTTAAGACGTTAGACCAGCAGTAGACCAGCGTTAAGACGTTAGACCAGCAGTAGACCAGCGTTAAGGCGTTAGACCAGCAGTAGACCAGCGTTAAGGCGTTAGACCAGCAGTAGACCAGCGTTAAGACGTTAGACCAGCAGTAGACCAGCGTTAAGACGTTAGACCAGCAGTAGACCAGCGTTAAGACGTTAGACCAGCAGTAGACCAGCGTTAAGACGTTAGACCAGCAGTAGACCAGCGTTAAGACGTTAGACCAGCAGTAGACCAGCGTTAAGACTTTAGACCAGCACTAGATAAGCGTTAAGACGTTAGACCAGCAGTAGACCAGTGTTAAACCAGCGTTAGACCAGTGCTAGACAACACTTTAGATTAGCGTTAAAGACGTTAGACCAGCGTTAAAGTAATGATCTACTAACCTTCCTGTATAGGTTACAGTGCGTCTTCATTGGCTTGGAGGAATCGTTCTGTATCGCCACAGTAACAACAATATCCGTGTCTAGAGGGACGGGATGAGGATTACGATTACATCACCAACAGGATAGATTACATCACCAACTGGATGTTGGGTGATGGAGTAGCGGATAAGGGTATAGGAGATAGGATAAGGGTGTAGGGGTTAAGATAAGGGTGTAGGAGTTAGGATAAGGGTGTAGAGGTTAAAATAAGGGTGTAGGAGTTAGGATAAGGCTGTAGGAGTTAAGATATTGGCGTAGGGTTGGACATTGCGGAGTGCTGGTCACCTTTGAAGAAGCCCATTCGGTCTAGTTTTACATCTACTGCCACTGTTCCTGACTTCCTGAGCCAGATCCTGTCTGTGGTTTGGCTTTGATGCTGAGGACTCTGAAAACCCAGAAACATGGGATTAACAACGTATACAAGACAAATCGGAAATAAAACCACTCAGATTAAAGTCATTCAGATTGAAACCCTTCAGATTAAAATCATCTCAGACTGAAACCCTTCAGAGTAAAAGCCCTCAGATTAAAATCATCTCAGACTGAAACCCTTCAGAGTAAAAGCCCTCAGATTAAAATCTCAGATTATAAACCTTCAGATTAAAACCCCTTGGATTAAAATCATCTCAGAGTATAAACCTTCAGATTAAAATCATCTCAGATTGAAAGCCGTCAGATTAAAAGAAGATTATTGTGTGTTTGTTACCATGAGTTCAGGGACGATGGAGGTGAGGTCGACGGAGGATGAGTAGGAGAGGAAGGATTTGTTCCTGCAGTTCCTCCTCAGTCCAGGGCGCTTCATGCAGGCGCTCAGCGTGTACGTGGTCATCCCTGGCGTGGGGAACGCTATGAAGTCTCCCGGGAGGTCCCTGACAACACGATGTTAACTACGTAACTAATGACAACACAATGTTAACTAAGTAACTAATGACAACACAATGTTAACTAAGTAACTAATGACAACACAATGTTAACTAAGTAACTAATGACAACACAATGTTAACTAAGTAACTAATAACAACACAATGTTAACTACATAACTAATAACACAATGTTAACTACATAACTAATGACAACACAATGTTAACTAAGTAACTAATGACAACACAATGTTAACTAAGTAACTAATAACAACACAATGTTAACTAAGTAACTAATAACAACACAATGTTAACTACATAACTAATAACACAATGTTAACTAAGTAACTAATGACAACACAATGTTAACTAAGTAACTAATAACAACACAATGTTAACTAAGTAACTAATAACACAATGTTAACTACATAACTAATGACAACACAATGTTAACTACATAACTAATGACAACACAATGTTAACTAAGTAACTAATAACAACACAATGTTAACTACATAACTAATAACACAATGTTAACTACATAACTAATGACAACACAATGTTAACTAAGTAACTAATAACAACACAATGTTAACTAAGTAACTAATAACACAATGTTAACTAAGTAACTAATAACAACACAATGTTAACTAAGTAACTAATAACACAATGTTAACTACATAACTAATGACAACACAATGTTAACTAAGTTACTAATAACACAATGTTAACTACATAACTAATGACAACACAATGTTAACTAAGTAACTAATAACAACACAATGTTAACTAAGTAAGTGATAACACAATGTTAACTACATAACTAATAACAGTTGTCGGGCGTGTCTGAATCCCCCGCCCCTCACTGTTTCGTGTACTTCCTCAATGTTAGTTTGTACTTCCTCAAAGTTAGTTTGTACTTAATCAAAGTTAGTTTGTACTTAATCAATGTTAGTTTGTACTTAATCAATGTTAGTTTGTACTTAATCAATGTTAGTTTGTACTTCCTCAAAGTTAGTTTGTACTTAATCAAAGTTAGTTCGTACTTAATCAATGTTAGTTTGTACTTAATCAATGTTAGTTTGTACTTAATCAATGTTAGTTTGTACTTAATCAATGTTAGTTTAATCAATGTTAGTTTGTACTTAATCAATGTTAGTTTGTACTTCCTCAAAGTTAGTTTGTACTTAATCAATGTTAGTTTGTACTTAATCAATGTTAGTTTAATCAATGTTAGTTTGTACTTAATCAATGTTAGTTTGTACTTCCTCAAAGTTAGTTTGTACTTATTCAAAGTTAGTTTGTACTTCCTCAAAGTTAGTTTGTACTTAATCAGTGTTAGTTTGTACTTAATCAATGTTAGTTTGTACTTAATCAATGTTAGTTTGTACTTCCTCAAAGTTAGTTGTACTTAATCAAAGTTAGTTTGTACTTAATCAGTGTTAGTTTGTACTTAATCAATGTTAGTTTGTACTTAATGTTAGTTTGTACTTCCTCAAAGTCTAAAACGCTGTCAATTGGCATCACCGTCGTCATATGAGTGGCCTGGCTCGCCTACGTGAGTATGTAATTGGTCACTGGTTTGGTTACATGTAATTGGTCACTGGTTTGACTATGTAAGTATATGTAATTGGTCACTGGTTTGACTACGTGAGTGTATGTAATTGGTCACAGGTTTGGTTACGTGAGTGTATGTAATTGGTCACTGGTTTGGTTACGTGAGTATATGTAATTGGTCACTGGTTTGACTACGTGAGTGTATGTAATTGGTCACTGGTTTGACTACGTGAGTGTATGTAATTGGTCACTGGTTTGACTACGTGAGTATATGTAATTGGTCACTGGTTTGGTTACGTGAGTATATGTAATTGGTCACTGGTTTGGTTACGTGAGTATATGTAATTGGTCACTGGTTTGACTACGTGAGTATATGTAATTGGTCACTGGTTTGGTTACGTGAGTATATGTAATTGGTCACTGGTTTGACTACGTGAGTGTATGTAATTGGTCACTGGTTTGGTTACGTGAGTATATGTAATTGGTCACTGGTTTGACTACGTGAGTGTATGTAATTGGTCGTCGGCTACGTGAGTGTATATAATTGGTCGCTTGGCTACGTAGCCAGGAGGGAAAATAGACTAGACTAGAAAATAGAAGGAATAGAAGGACACCGATAGACTGAAACTATGTGAGATTACAATGCATTTCATTTTTTGATGCTTAATGCACACCTTCATAACCCTTAATAACATGATTAGATATACATGATGCTTAATGCACACCTTGATAACCCTTAATAACATGATTAGAAGTACATGATGGATTTCTGAATTTACTGAACTAATGTAAGTAAGAGACGGATCTTACTGGTCTGGGAAGTGGAGGGAGAAGGGGAAGGTATGAGGTCCTGCAGACAGAACATGCTTCTCTGAAACACACACACACACACAATACATTTATAATAACATATAACATCCTATGCAACTAGTAAAACCTATATAATGAAATATATATAATAAAAAAATTAAATTAAAAAAAAAAATATATATATATATATATATATTTTAAATTATTATATATATATACGTATATGTATACACATATCGCCTACATGTAGAAGTTATATAATACATATTAATATATAGGGCATATATATATATATATATATGACCTATACAACTTGTAGAAGTTATATAATACATAATACTAATACATACACCGCCCCTATACGACATGTAGAAGCTATAGGGAGCCTCTCTGACCTTTGCCCTTCATGGCGGGCAGCAGCACCTGCTCCTCACAGAAGTACACCTCCTTAGCATGGTGTGTGGTGTTGAACAGCAGCCCCGCCTCGGTCCATCTCACGCTGGTCTTCCCCCGCAGCTGGACCGAGAGAGACCCCACAATGCACTCCTCCTTCAGCTCCACGTCCACTGAGCCCTTCACCTCCTCCCCACGCATGAAGGACCGGTATGACCCCGGGCTCACCCAGAAGCGCGTCACAGACATGACCTCACCACCCAGCGATCACTTCACCACCTAGCAATGACCTCACCACCCAGCGATGAACTCACAGGCTCTGGATCAGAGTGAATAAAACAAAACTATAAAATACAACACACTAACTACAACACACGACAAAATACAACACACTAAAATGTGCAATAAACCAAAAATGATCATAAACAATACAGTAAAAAGTCTGATAAACTCAAAACAATTATAAAACACAATAGACTAAAACATATGATAAACTAGAAACTAAAACCTATAATACACTAGAAGCTAAAACCTATAATAAACTAGAAACTAAAACCTATAATAAACTAGAAACTAAAACCTATAATAAACTAGAAACTAAAACCTATAATAAACTAGAAACTAAAACCTATAATAAACTAGAAACTAAAACCTATAATAAACTAGAAGCTAAAACCTATAATAAACTAGAAACTAAAACCTATAATAAACTAGAAACTAAAACCTATAATAAACTAGAAACTAAAACCTATAATAAACTAGAAATTAAAACCTATAACAAACTCGAAACCAAACATTCAGAAGAACTAAGCAAATAAAACGAACATTGAAATACCGTTAGTTGTAGAGAACAGACCTCTATGTGGTCGGTCGGGAGCAGACCTGTGCTTCAGGGTTGAGTTGAGTGCTTCAGGGTGGAGTTTAGACACCAGCTTTATAAGTAGGAGTGCGTTCCAGACCACACTTTTATAAGTGGTGCTTCATCTTTATAACCATCATCAGTTCCAGGAACTACCTTAGTATGCTGGGAAGCAATAAACTGTCTCCATGACGTCATACAGAACATGATCTCGGCACACTACAAACGTATCTACTTATCTATATGTTCAGCTGAACAAGGTGCGTTTCAAAGTGAACTTCAATAATTACAATTATTGAAGTTCTATCTATGGAGGTACGTTGAAGACAGATACGTTAGGTTTAGGTTGAACCCAGAATAATCTTTAAGTTGATCCCAATTAACATTACTTTGAACCCTGAATTAACTTTACTTTGAACCAAGAGCTCCAGGGAGAAGGAACCGTTCAGAACCTGAGGAACATACAGAACTGTTAATAACTCACCTGTTAATAACACACCTGTTAGAGAACCTGCTGCTTCCACCTCTTAATAACACCTGTTAATAATACACCTGTTAATAACACACCTGTTAATAACACACCTGTTAATAACACACCTGTTATAGAACCTGCTGCTTCCACCTGTTAATAACACCTGTTAATAACACACCTGCTAATAACACACCTGCTAATAACACACCTGTTAGAGAACCTGCTAATAACACACCGGTTAATAACACACCTGTTATAGAACCTGCTGCTTCCACCTGTTAATAACACCTGTTAATAACACACCTGCTAATAACACACCTGCTAATAACACACCTGTTAGAGAACCTGCTAATAACACACCGGTTAATAACACACCTGTTATAGAACCTGCTGCTTCCACCTGTTAATAACACCTGTTAATAATACACCTGTTAATAACACACCTGCTAATAAGACACCTGTTAATAACACACCTGTTATGAATCCACCTGTTATAGAACCTGCTGCTACCACCTGTTAATAGGCCTGCTAGGAGAGGGAGTGAGTGTTTGTGCCTACTGTAAATGTGGTGTGTGTGTTCTTACAGTAAAGGTGTGTGTATGTGTACCTACAGTAAAGGTGTTTCAGAGTGCGTTCCAGGCCCCACTTTTATAAGTGGTCCTTTATCTTTATAACCACCATCAGTTCCAGGTTGACAAGGTGTGCACAGGTACTACCTTAGTTTGCTGGGAAGCAATAAACTGTCTCCATGACGTCATCCAGAACAAGGTGTGTTTCAAAGTGAACTTCAATAATTACAATGTTTTTATCTATGGAGGTACATTGAAGACATGATTAATTACAAGATTGAATACAGAATAATCTTTGATCTAAATAACATTACTTTGAACCCTGAATGAACTTTACTTGGAACCAAGAATAAACTTTACATTGAATACAGATGAACAGATACAGGTTTATTGTTCAAACAAAATACAATAACATGCCATCCTCTTAGAAAAAGAAATATATATGGACTCAATGTTCCCAATGCCGTCACTTCCTTTAACCTTCTCACCACCAGGTCCTGACCCGCGCACATCCTCATAACCTTTAACCTTCTCACCACCAGGTCCTGACCCGCGCACATCCACATAACCCCGTCCCCCTGGTCCGACCACGGGGCTAGCGGTACCACATACACAACTAAAACTAACACTCTACACTCTAAACACACCGGCGGCCACAGTTAGAAACACTGTGACCCAACCCAGTACAGATGAACTCTGTTCTCGGTTCACCAGTCAGTGGGCCGTTCCATGTGAATGATGGAGTTTATACCGTTATACCCCAGCACCCCCCCACACCCAGGGATCCGTACAACAGAACCAGCCAGACCCATTTCAGAGGGACCAGGGATCTGTCCAATGGAACCAGACAGACAGCCTGACGTCTGTCTGTCTGTGTGGTTTTGACTCAGCCTGGCTGAGTGACTGACAAACAGGACTGATGCACAGTAACATACAAGAGATAAGATAAGAAGATATAGAAAACAAAAAAAATGTACACAAGTCTTTCAGGGATCTGATGATCCCGCTCCTCCTCCTCCTCGCTATACACACACAGTTTCCTTTCATAGATGCAGCAACCGTAGTCCTGTGTGTGTGTGTGTGTGTGTGTGTGTGTGTGTGTGTGTGTGTGTGTGTGTGTCTACTTGTGTTCTTTCGTAGGGGCAAAGTACAGTTCCATGGGCTTGTTGACCTTCCAGTACTTCTCACTGACCAGCTCCAGGGAGAAGGACCCGTTCAGAACCTGAGGAAAAAGCAGACCTGTTAATACCTCGCCTGTTAATAACACACCTGTTAATAACACACCTGTTAATAACACACCTGTTATAGAACCTGCTGCTACCACCTGTTAACACACCTGTTAATAATACACCTGTTACTAATACACCTGGTATAGAAACTGCTGCTACCACCTGTTAATAGGCCTGCTAGGAGAGGGAGTGAGTGAGTGTTTATGTGCCTAACGTAAATGTGGTGTGTGTGGGTGTTCTTACAGTAAAGGTGTGTGTGTGTGTGTGTGTGTGTGTGTGTGTGTGTGTGTGTGTGTGTGTGTGTGTGTGTGTGTGTGTGTGTGTGTGTGTGTGTGTGTGTGTGTGTGTGTCTACAGGTGCTGGCAGCGCTGGGTTTATAGATGGTGTAGTGCGTGTACCTACAGTAAAGGTGCTGGCAGCGCTGGGTATATAGATGGTGTACTGCTTCTCGGAGGCAGCCTCTACGTTGACGGGGCTGGCCTCAGCGTTCCTCCTCAGCTGCTCCAGAGCCAGACGCACTGCTAGGTATTTAGACAGGTGGTCCACCGTGGCGTTGCCCGACGTCTTGATGTAGCGAGGGACAAACTCAACACTGGGGAGGGAGACACAACAGAGTTCAAATCAACACTAACAACACACCATAAGACATATTATGAAGTATTCAGGGCTACTTTGCTATTGTTTACATCACAGAATCTCCAGCAGAATTGGTTATTGGTAACGGATGTTTTACTTAAGAGAGACACTGGTTTGATCACTGGTTCTGCTTCCTACTGAACCAGGGAGAGGATATGTAACCCCACACTTGACCAAAGGTGGCGCTGTACTGGTAGACATATTGGAGGGTTTAGTTTCTCCAATGCGGTCCCTGTACCTGTTGTGGGCATCGTCCTTCTCCATCAGAGTGGGGTGTGGCCTAAAGACCAGCTCTATCTCGCTGGCGCCGCCATCAATCACTGAGTCCCCGCCCCCATTCTCTGCGGCGTTCTCCATGTCCAACCCACTGTCATCGCTGGTCTTGGTGCGCTTGATGCTTGGCCCTGCCTCCTGGGGGTGGAGTTTAAATATGTGACTCCTAACATAATTACCAGGCTAACCTAGCTAGCATATATATCACCAACATAACAACCACAAGGCTAACCCTAACCACCAGGCTAACCTATCTAGCATATATACCCAACATAACAAGCCCTGGGCTAAACTAGCTAGCATATATCCCCAACATAATCACCAAGCTAACATAGCTAAGATATATCCCCAAAAAACAACCACTAGGCTTACCTAGCTAGCACATATCTCCAACATAACATCCACCATGCTAACCTAGCTAGCATTATTCCCAACATAACCACCAGGCTAACCGTAACCACTAGGCTAACCTAGCGAGCATTTATATATATATCCCCAACATAACAACCACCATAATAACCTTAACCACCAGGCTAAGCTAGTTAACACTGGGGCGTTGCTACAGTAGGATGAGTCTGGCCTACCTGGTTGCTATGGACTGAGGCGTTGCTACAGTGGGAGGAGTCTCCGTTGTCTTCGGCTCCGCTTCCGTTCTCCACTGTATGCTTCTTACCACGCTGCAGTCTATACACATACACAGCATGGTATCTTAGTTACCTGGTCATAACCTGAAATTGTTTGATGAGTGTCCTGGTCAGGTGTATGTAGATGTTTATTACCTGGTCAGGTGTATGTAGATGTTTATTACCTGGTCAGGTGTATGTAGGTGTGTATTACCTGGTCAGGTGTATGTAGGTGTGTATTACCTGGTCAGGGGTATGTAGATGTTTATTACCTGGTCAGGTGTATGTAGATGTTTATTACCTGGTCAGGTGTATGTATGTGTGTATTACCTGGTCAGGTGTGTATTACCTGGTCAGGTGTATGTATGTGTGTATTACCTGGTCAGGTGTATGTAGGTGTGTATTACCTGGTCAGGTGTATGTATGTGTGTATTACCTGGTCAGGTGTATGTATGTGTGTATTACCTGGTCAGGTGTATGTAGGTGTGTATTACCTGGTCAGGTGTATGTAGGTGTGTATTACCTGGTCAGGTGTATGTAGGTGTGTATTACCTGGTCAGGTGTATGTAGGTGTGCATTACCTGGTCAGGTGTATGTAGGTGTGTATTACCTGGTCAGGTGTATGTAGGTGTGTATTACCTGGTCAGGTGTATGTAGGCGTGCATTACCTGGTCAGGTGTATGTAGGTGTGTATTACCTGGTCAGGTGTGTAGGTGTGTATACCTGACAATGATTAGGTGTATCTAGGGGGTGTGTACACCTGGCCAGGTGTATGGTGTATTACCTGGTCATTGCCTGTATCTTTAGCCCCTCCTCTATACTGTGGGATAAGGCCTGCTGGTTGTTGTGTTTGCTGATTCGGGCCAGAACCCTCTCCTGGTGGGCTTCATATTCATCTCGGCTGGGGTAGATCTTACCTGAGAGGTAACACATGGAACATTTTACTAGCTTATATACCAGCGAGGTAACACATGGACCATTACACTAGCTTATATACCAGCGAGGTAACACATGGACCATTACACTAGCTTATACACCTGAGAGGTTACACAAGCTGCTGGGACTCTGAGGCTGGGAAGGACTTACTGATGAGCGCATCAAAGTTTGGGTCTGGACGCAGAGATCTCTTGGACACCAGCTTCTTACGACAAGTTGGACACTCCTTGTTACTGGAAGAGAGAGAGAACATGTCAACTACAGGATGAGGAACTCACCCACATCTCATAGTGGTGAGGAACTCACCCACATCTCATAGTGGTGAGGAACTCACCCACATCTCATATTGGTGAGGAACTCACCCACATCTCATAGTGGTGAGGAACTCACCCACATCTCATAGTGGTGGTGAACTCACCCACATCTCATAGTGGTGAGGAACTCACCCACATCTCATAGTGGTGGTGAACTCACCCACATCTCATAATGGTGGTGAACTCACCCACATCTCATAGTGGTGGTGAACTCACCCACATCTCATAGTGGTGGTGAACTCACCCACATCTCATAGTGGTGGTGAACTCACCCACTTCTCATAGTGGTGGTGGTGAACTCACCCACATCTCATAGTGGTGGTGAATTCACCCACATCTCATTGTGGTGGTGAATTCACCCACATCTCATAGTGGTGAGGAACTCACCCACATCTCATAGTGGTGAGGAACTCACCCACATCTCATATTGGTGGTGGACTCACCCACATCTCATCGTGGTGGTGAACTCACCCACATCTCATAGTGGTGAGGAACTCACCCACATCTCATAGTGGTGGTGAACTCACCCACATCTCATAGTGGTGAGGAACTCACCCACATCTCATATTGGTGGTGGACTCACCCACATCTCATCATGGTGGTGAACTCACCCACATCTCATAGTGGTGAGGAACTCACCCACATCTCATAGTGGTGGTGAACTCACCCACATCTCATAGTGGTGGTGAACTCACCCACATCTCATCGTGGTGGTGAACTCACCCACATCTCATAGTGGTGGTGAACTCACCCACATCTCATAGTGGTGGTGAACTCACCCACATCTCATAGTGGTGGTGAACTCACCCACATCTCATAGTGGTGGTGAACTCACCCATATCTCATATTGGTGGTGAATTCACCCACATCTCATGGTGATGGTGAACTCACCCACATCTCAGTGATAGTGGTGCATTCACCCACATCTCATAGTTGTGGTGGTGAACTCACCCACATCTCATAGTGGTGGTGGTGAACTCACCCACATCTCATAGTGGTGGTGGTGAACTCACCCAGATCTGAGGTGGTGATAAACTTACCCAGATCTGAGGGTGGTGGTGATTAACTCACCCAGATCTGAGGGTGGTGGATATGAACTCACCCAGATCTGAGGGTGGTGGAAATGAACTCACCCAGATCTGAGGGTGGTGGTAATGAACTCACCCAGATCTGAGGGCGGTGATGATTAACTCACCCAGATCTGAGGGTGGTGGTAATGAACTCACCCAGATCTGACGGTGGTGGTGATGAACTCACCCAGATCTGACGGTGGAGGTGATGAACTCACCCAGATCTGACGGTGGAGGTGATGAACTCACCCAGATCTGACAGTGGTGGTGATGAACTCACCCAGATCTGACGGTGGAGGTGATGAACTCACCCAGATCTGAGGGCAGTGATGATGCAGTCAGCACAGAAGCGGTGCAGACACTCCTTGGTGGTCATGGTGTTCTTCAGCATGTCCAGACAGATGGGACACATGAGCTCACTGTGGAGTGACCGCGGAGACACAGCGATCTCCAGCCCATCTGTTATAGCCTCCTGTAGAGAGGAAACATTACTGTTATGTTATAGTCTCCTGTACATAGAGGAAACATTACTATTATGTTATAGTCTCCTGTAGAGAGGAAACATTACTATTATGTTATAGCCTCCTGTAGATAGAAAACATTACTATTATGTTATAACCTCCTGTAGATAGGAAACATTACTATTATGTTATAGTCTCCTGTAGAGAGGAAACATTACTATTATGTTATAGTCTCCTGTAGAGAGGAAACATTACTATTATGTTATAGTCTCCTGTAGAGAGGAAACATTACTATTATGTTATAGTCTCCTGTAGATAGGAAACATTACTATTATGTTATAGTCTCCTGTAGATAGGAAACATTACTATTATGTTATAGTCTCCTGTAGATAGGAAACATTACTATTATGTTATAGTCTCCTGTACATAGAGGAAACATTATGCTAGAGCCTCATGTAGAGAGGAAACATTACTATTAGTATTATTAGTACTACTACTAGTATTAGTATAGTATAAGAGTAGGGTACCTGGAGGGTTCTCAGGTTATACGTGTATAGTATAATAGAGTACAGTATTAGCATAGTATTAGTATAGTATAGTATTAGAGTAGGGTACCTGGGGGGTTATACGTGTATAGTATAATAGAGTATAGTATTAGCATAGTATTAGTATAGTATAGTATTAGAGTAGGGTACCTGGGGGGTTATACGTGTATAGTATAACAGAGTATTAGCATAGTATTAGTATAGTATTAGAGTAGGGTACCTGGGGGGTTATACGTGTATAGTATAATAGAGTATAGTATTAGCATAGTATTAGTATAGTATAGTATTAGAGTAGGGTACCTGGGGGGTTATACGTGTATAGTATAACAGAGTATTAGCATAGTATTAGTATAGTATAGTATTAGAGTGGGGTACCTGGGGGGTTATACGTGTATAGTATAACAGAGTATTAGCATAGTATTAGTATAGTATAGTATTAGAGTAGGGTACCTGGGGGGTTATACGTGTATAGTATAATAGAGTATAGTATTAGCATAGTATTAGTATAGTATAGTATTAGAGTAGGGTACCTGGGGGAGGTGTATAGTATAATAGGAGTATAGTATTAGCATAGTATTAGTATAGTATAGTATTAGAGTAGGGTACCTGGGGGGTTATACGTGTATAGTATAACAGAGTATTAGCATGTATTAGTATAGTATAGTATTAGAGTGGGGTACCTGGGGGGTTATACGTGTATAGTATAACAGAGTATTAGCATAGTATTAGTATAGTATAGTATTAGAGTAGAGTACCTGGGGGGGTTATACGTGTATAGTATAACAGAGTATAGTATTAGCATAGTATTAGTATAGTATAGTATTAGAGTGGGGTACCTGGGGGGTTATACGTGTATAGTATAACAGAGTATTAGCATAGTATTAGTATTAGAGTGGGGGTACCTGGGGGGTTATACGTGTATAGTATAACAGAGTATTAGCATAGTATTAGTATAGTATAGTATTAGAGTAGAGTACCTGGGGGGTTATACGTGTATAGTATAACAGAGTATAGTATTAGCATAGTATTAGTATAGTATAGTATTAGAGTGGGGTACCTGGGGGGTTATACGTGTATAGTATAACAGAGTATTAGCATAGTATTAGTATTAGAGTGGGGTACCTGGGGGGTTATACGTGTATAGTATAACAGAGTATTAGCATAGTATTAGTATAGTATAGTATTAGAGTAGAGTACCTGGGGGGTTATACGTGTATAGTATAACAGAGTATAGTATTAGCATAGTATTAGTATTAGTGGTGCAACGGGTCACGGATTACCTGTGATCCGTACGGATCAACCCTCACGGGTCGGGACGGACGTGATCCGCGGATCAACTGACAAATAATAGTTGCGCGTTCACATCAAGCCGGTCGCGTATTTGTCCTCCTTTTCTTTAGTAACACACCGCGCACCCCCCCGTCGGCCGGAGTGTTACAACCGCGCGCGCGCGCGCACCCCCCCCCCCCCCCCCCCCCCCCTCCGCGGTGTGTTACTGTTGCGCGCCCCCCCCCCCCCCCCCGTCGGCCGGAGTGTTACAACCGCGCGCGCGCACCCCCCCCCCCCCCCGTCGGCCATAGGTCCGCGGTGTGTTACTATTGCGCGCATCCCCCCCCCCCCCCCCCGTCAACAATCGCGAACCCCCCCCCTCCCCCCCCCCTGTGGCACCAGAATGGCCTACGAACACGGCAACACCTCGAGCATGGCAGCCACGTGAAGCGACATCGTCCTGGCGAGTCGGGAGTTAAAAAAAAAAGACGCGCAGCAACTGCTTCTCCCCGATGCATTTAAGCAGTGCTTTATTATTATATTATTATTATTTTATATTTTACTATGCTTAGGAAGCAGGATTATTATTTTGTTGTTACACATGTTACGCCTGTTATTCACTGTTGAATGTTAAAAATAAAACCAAAAAGCAATTGAAAGCTAAGTCACATTTGTCTTGTTATAATTATTATTATTTTTTTTTAATGACCCGACCCGTGACCCGTGACTCAAAAACCGTGACCCGATCCGACCCGTGAGTGTTGTGATCCGTTGCACCCCTAATTAGTATAGTATAGTATTAGAGTAGGGTACCTGGGGGGTTCTCTGCAACTCATACAGGCTCAGCTCCCAGGTCTTGCTGAGGGGCTGGACCCCGTTGGTCTGAACGGTCTGGGTCATCACAGAAACACTGGAACACACCATAATACACTGCACTGCACATCACCATGACAACAACACACCTGTCTTTTTCGTACTCAAAACATATCTGCTTTGTTTCTACATTAAACATTGATTCTAACATCAGGATCAGTGGTTCTAACATCAGGACCAGTGGTTCTAACATCAGGACCAGTGGTTCTAACATCAGGACCAGTGGTTCTAACATCAGGAACAGTGGTTCTTCTAACATCAGGACCAGTGGTTCTTCTAACATCAGGACTAGTGGTTCTAACATCAGGACCAGTGGTTCTAACATCAGGAACAGTGGTTCTAACATCAGGAACAGTGGTTCTTCTAACATCAGGACCAGTGGTTCTTCTAACATCAGGACCAGTGGTTCTTCTAACATCAGGACCAGTGGTTCTTCTAACATCAGGACCAGTGGTTCTTCTAACATCAGGACCAGTGGTTCTAACATCAGGACCAGTGGTTCTAACATCAGGACCAGTGGTTCTAACATCAAGACCAGTGAACATATAGGATATGTCAACTGCACTGAGAATAGTATAAAACATGTAGCTGTCTTTATAAATGACCAACACTACAGGACCGACACTCATTCTACCTTCCATCCACACAGCGTCACATCACACAATTAAACAGTGGCGTGGTGATTACGTTGAGTTTGGTGAAGCACGAAGGGCCATAATGTTGAAATATAATGTCAGTCTATATATTACATGTAAAATGATGTAATGTAAACCTGTGAGTCGAGGTAAAGATACGCTAATGCTCCACTAATGAACGCTGAGATGCTGCTTGTTCGGGAGAACCGTCGCCCTTATAAAATAATCCCGTACAATATAATAATAATTATCATAACAATCATGATCATAACCATAATCATAATTATCATTTTAATACCGACGATATAACGTAAGGAGCGCAGGAATAAACCGTAAAGGTTGTTGGCTAATGAAGAGAAAACAACAACAACAACAACAAAGGAGCGCTGCTGTTCCGGGGCGAGACTTCAGTCAACATCTCGTACAGCACGAGGTTACATTACATTGAACGTTATCATTAAATAAATATAATGTGTACAATATCACCACAGAAACTTACTAAATATGATATTTAGAAAGAACTTACGGACTGAATACGAGCGTCTCGTGCCAGCGACAACAATATGGCGGGTTTCGACCGCGCAAAGTTACCTGGGAAATGTAGTCTCTGTCTGTATGTCACCTGGGAAATGTAGTCTCTATGCACTGTTAAACGTTAAAGCGCTTATTGTTTCAAACCGAGCTTCCTTTGTTTTAGGAAATAGAAACAATAAAAATAATAGTAATAAATAAGGTAGAGGTAGAGAAGTATAGTCTGACCCTTAAGAAGAGTTGGCCTAGTCTAATAATCTAGTAATAAACATCTATAATTACACTAATCACATTCAAGTTTAATGTTTAGGTCTTGCTATATTGTATTATTTAATACAGTAGTACAATATGCTAGTAAAATAATTCAACAACACAACAGTAGCAACAACGTTATACCATTACCACTACTATAATAATAATAATAATAATAATAATAATAATAATAATAATAATAATAATAGCCTACATACATACATACATACATACATACATACATACATACATACATACATACATACATACCAATTATGAGGAGCAGTTCGGGGAAGAGGAGGAGGAGGAGGAGGAGGAGCAGTTTGGGGAGGAGGAGGAGGAGCAGTTTGGGGAGAAGGAGGAGCAGTTTTGGGAGAAGGAGGAGCAGTTTGGGGAGGAGGAGGAGGAGCAGTTTGGGGAGGTGTTGTCGGCTCCTGAATGAACCATGTTCGGTACCGGAGCCTCCGCGGTACTTCTCCTGCACGTTGTGTTTGTACCGGGAGCCAACACCTGGTCCGCCGGGGTAAGTACCCGCTGCTGTCGGTGTGGGGGAGGTCTCCCCGCGGGGCCAGCTCCCCCAGGCTCTCTGACTGCACAGCACGAGCACATTACACAGCACGACCTTGTTGTCATCAAACAGCCACATCAGGTCTGTCTTAGACCAGGTAACCCACCGGGAGTCTGTCTTTAGACCAGTTAACCCACCGGGAGTCTGTCTTTAGACCAGTTAACCCACCGGGAGTCTGTCTTTAGACCAGTTAACCCACTGGGAGGCTTACTTTAGACCAGTTAACCCACCGGGAGGCTTACTTTAGACCAGTTAACCCACCGGGAGTCTGTCTTTAGACCAGTTAACCCACCGGGAGTCTGTCTTTAGACCAGTTAACCCACCGGGAGGCTTAGTTTAGACCAGTTAACCCACCGGGAGTCAGTTAACCCACCAGGAGTCTGTCTTTAGACCAGTTAACCCACCGGGAGGCTTACTTTAGACCAGTTAACCCACCGGGAGTCTGTCTTTAGACCAGTTAACCCACCGGGAGTCTGTCCTTAGACCAGTTAACCCACCGGGAGTCTGTCCTTAGACCAGTTAACCCACCGGGAGTCTGTCGTTAGACCAGTTAACCCACCGGGAGGCTTACTTTAGACCAGTTAACCCACCGGGAGTCTGTCTTTAGACCAGTTAACCCACCGGGAGGCTTACTTTAGACCCGTTAACCCACCGGGAGTCTGTCTTTAGACCAGTTAACCACCGGGAGTCTGTCTTTAGACCAGTTAACCACCGGGAGGCTTACTTTAGACCAGTTAACCCACCGGGAGGCTGTCTTTAGACCAGTTAACCCACCGGGAGTCTGTCTTTAGACCAGTTAACCCACCGGGAGTCAGTTAACCCACCGGGAGTCTGTCTTTAGACCAGTTAACCACCGGGAGTCTGTCTTTAGACCAGTTAACCACCGGGAGGCTTACTTTAGACCAGTTAACCCACCGGGAGGCTGTCTTTAGACCAGTTAACCCACCGGGAGTCTGTCTTTGGACCAGTTAACCCACCGGGGGTCTGTCGTTAGACCAGTTAACCCACCGGGAGTCTGTCGTTAGACCAGTTAACCCACCGGGAGTCTGTCGTTAGACCAGTTAACCCACCGGGAGTCTGTCTTTAGACCAGTTAACCCACCGGGAGTCTGTCTTTAGACCAGTTAACCCACCGGGGGTCTGTCTTTGGACTGTTAACCCACCGGGAGTCTGTCTTTAGACCAGTTAACCCACCGGGGGTCTGTCTTTGGACTGTTAACCCACCGGGAGTCTGTCGTTAGACCAGTTAACCCACCGGGAGTCTGTCGTTAGACCAGTTAACCCACCGGGGATCTGTCGTTAGACCAGTTAACCCACCGGGAGTCTGTCGTTAGACCAGTTAACCCACCGGGGGTCTGTAGGGTCCCTGTTTCGCGGTTGTGTTTCCTAACGTGGTCGCCTTTAGGGGACTTCTCGGTTTGCCGGTGAAGGACGAGCGGTACACGACCAGAGTTTGGGAAGGAAAACATTGTTGGTTCTTCATGTGGTCGAGTCCCCTCGCCGAGCGAGTCCGCTTTTCTCTTGTTGTCCTCCGCGTTCATATATTCATATGTCGTCTCCCCTTCTCTCTCCTCCTCCTCCTCCATCTCCTCCTCTCCTACTCCTCCTCCTCCTCCTCCTCATCTCCTCATCTCCTCCTTCTCCTCTTCACATCTAAGCAGTCCCCCCCCCTCCCAGCGCGTGCGTGTCATGTATAGTCAAGGTCTGCAGGGACAGGATGAGCTTGGGTTTTGTATACACACACACACACACACACACACACACACACACACACACACACACACACACACACACACACACACACAGACAGACAGACAGACAGACAGACAGACAGACAGACAGACAGACAGACAGACAGACAGACAGACAGACAGACAGACAGAGACAAGCTCAGTGCCTCCCAACCTCTGACTTTAGGTGTGCCACTAAATTGCCATGAAGACCTTTCACGGCCCACCTCATATGCAAACGGTGAAAAGCGGATCTATACACATGCAGTGGCTGAGCAGAGAGCGCCAGCGGCCCTTAATGCACACGCATTACTGCTAGCAGGCCAGTGGGGATGAGTGGAAAGAAGAAGTCAGCCACGCTGCTGATGCTCCCAGTGGGTTTATCCAGCAAACACAAATTAACACCAAACATCAATGGAAAACATCACAATGGAAAACATATGAAGGAATGCACAAAGCCACACTATCTTTGAAACAATAACAGGCCGTAATACTATATTTACTGAAGAATATTTATATTATGTTTATTTTCGGTGATCTATATAATTTTTTCTATTATTGTAAATGTGTCTATTTCAACAATAACGTCCCACCTCCCACCTGCAGTACCCTCGCGTACCACCGGAGGTACGCGGACCACAGGTTGTAAAACACCAGACTGTCATATTGAACTCGTTAGTTACCACTAGTGTGTCTTAATGCAGGGTCTGTTGTTCACACTGTGTGTGTGTGTGTGTGTTTTGTTTGTGTGGCAGGACAGAAGTGATGAGAGTGTAGATCAGCACAGAACCACGCAGGTACCACACACACACACACACACACACACACACACACACACACACACACACACACACACACACACACACACACACACACACACATACATACAGTCCTTCTACTGTAGTAATACACTGACTCTAGATAAGTACCTCCTACTGTAGGTAATACACTGACTCTAGATAAGTACCTTCTACTGTAGTAATACACTGACTCTAGATAAGTACCTCCTACTGTAGGTAATACACTGACTCTAGATAAGTACCTCCTACTGTAGGTAATACACTGACTCTAGATAAGTACCTTCTACTGTAGTAATACACTGACTCTAGATAAGTACCTTCTACTGTAGGTAATACACTGACTCTAGATAAGTACCTTCTACTGTAGTAATACACTGACTCTAGATAAGTACCTCATACTGTAGTAATACACTGACTCTAGATAAGTACCTCCTACTGTAGTAATACACTGACTCTAGATAAGTACCTCATACTGTAGTAATACACTGACTCTAGATAAGTACCTCCTACTGTAGTAATACACTGACTCTAGATAAGTACCTTCTACTGTAGGTAATACACTGACTCTAGATAAGTACCTCCTACTGTAGTAATACACTGACTCTAGATAAGGGACTGTACGATATTTACCGGGGGGGGGGGGCCGGTCGTCAGGGGGGGAGGGCCTAGGATAATTTTTTTAAGCCTTAGGGGAGGGCCCAGGAGAATATTTTTGGCCTGGGGGGAGGGCCGAGGAAAATTATTTTATGGGGGGGCAATCGTCATGACTCATGCCGAGTTCGATGTTTAAATGAAAGATAGGATAGCCTGTAAGGAAGTGAACGTCTCCTTTACCATAACCATAACCCTTTTTGGAGTGAATTGTTTCACAGTAGACTGCGGACGCTGTAGACTCTGCTCTGCGAGCGGACGCTGTAGACTCTGCTCGTCTCATACCACCGCGAACGGGTTTATGAGACCCCAGATCGTTTCACACAGACGCGGGAGGGTACCTTTGGCGTCAGTATCCAGGGCTTAATTTGGGCCGGAACACGCCGGAATATGTTCCGGCACCTCCAACGGTGGATCCGGCACCTTTTTTATTTTTGTATTCCCCCCCCCCCCGCCGTCAGTGGTTACGATCGCGCAACCCCATCAGTCCGCGGTCCCCCCCCCCCCCCCCCCCCTCCCGTTGACAATCACGAACACCCCCCCCCCCCCACCCACCCCCCGGGGCGTGACAAATCGTCGGTAGGCCTATATTACGAGTTAGGATGAGAACGGGTTGTCTGCCGAAACCGTCAAGTCTAAATCATGCGATAGGCGCGCACGATGACATCCTCACAGCATGCACACGGGCTGTGTGTGGACTCGGGTCTGCGGCTGAGTCCGCGGCCGGGTCCGCGGGTCCGGTGCTGGGTCCGCGGCTGGCGGGTCCGGTGCTCCCCCCCCCCCCCCCCCCGTTGACAATCGCGCCGAATGTAGAGCATATTGTAATGCAGCGTTGAATGGATGAATAGCTTACATAAGGGTCCCCAGCACTTTTCAAACCACACTCAAGCTTATGGTTATTGTCCCCACCACTTCTAAAACCAAACTGACGCCACTGACCACATAGACCAAGAATCGCAGGGTGATGGGTGATCATTAGTCGCTCTTAGTAACAGTAGTTTGTGTTTTGTCTTATAATAGCCTATAAGGTACAATGTCATCAGCCAAGTTGTGAAATTATTGGGGGAGTCTCGTAACATTGATAAAAGCATGCTTGTCCCCATTCTCAAGTTCAAGGCACAGCGTGGCATAAACCCCTGCTCTTGCTGCGTGTGTACCCGTGTGTGTGTATGTGTGCTTATGTGGCCGTTTTAACCTTGTAAACGTCATTTTCCGACCAATTTTATTTGATTCACGTAGCGGGGAGGGCCTAGGAGAATTTTTTTGAGCCGGGGGGAGGGCCCCGGAAAAAAAAAAATTACCAGGGGGGAGGGCCAGGCAGAACAATTTTAACCCGATCGTCTGGCGACCGGCCCTCCCCCCCCGCTAAATATCGTACAGTCCCTAAGTACCTCCTACTGTAGTAATACACTGACTCTAGATAAGTATCTTCTACTGTAGTAATACACTGACTCTAGATAAGTACCTCCTACTGTAGTAATACACTGACTCTAGATAAGTACCTCATACTGTAGTAATACACTGACTCTAGATAAGTACCTCCTACTGTAGTAATACACTGACTCTAGATAAGTACCTCCTACTGTAGTAATACACTGACTCTAGATAAGTACCTTCTACTGTAGTAATACACTGACTCTAGATAAGTACCTCATACTGTAGTAATACACTGACTCTAGATATGTACCTTCTACTGTAGTAATACACTGACTCTAGATAAGTACCTCATACAACCCCACTTCAAAAAATCAGAAACTATCCCTTTAAGTGTGTGTGTGTGTGTGTGTGTGTGTGTGTGTGTGTGTGTGTGTGTGTGTGTGTGTGTGTGTGTGTGTGTGTGTGTGTGTGTGTGTGTGTGTGTGTGTGTGTGTGTGTGTGTGTGTGTGCAGGAGGAGGTGTTTGAGTGGTGGGGGGAGTGGTCCAGTTGGTCCTCCTGCTCCAGGAGCTGTGGAGGAGGAGTGAGGAGTCAGGAAAGACACTGTCTGATACAGAGGTACACACACACACACACACACACACACACACACACACACACACACACACACACACACACACACACACACACACAACACAGTGTGACCTTTACCCTCTCAGGAAGTTCCTGTCAGATTAACATCAACCTGCTGTAGTGTTCCTCCTCCTCCCCCTCCTCCTCCTCTTTCTCCCCTCATGTCTCTCTTCTCCTCTCCTCTTCCCCTCCTCCCCTCTTGTCTTCCCTCTTCTCCATGCCTCTCCTCTCCTCTCTTCTCCTCTCTCCCCACTCTTCTCCTTTCCTCTCCTTGCCACAGTCATTAATACCCTGTCCTGATTGGTCAGTTATTCATATTCTGTCCTGATTGGTCAGCCACTAATAACCTGTCCTCATTGGTCGGTTTCAGGTTGACTCCCGCCCAAAATATCAACAGTTCTTACTGCCTGGGCTCGGCCAAAAAATATCAACTCTGTCCTATACAGGTACTGTCTGTTTGTCTGAACATTTGATGAACTGAATGTACTTGCATCACAGTGTGTGTGTGTGTGTGTGTGTGTGTGTGTGTGTGTGTGTGTGTGTGTGTGTGTGTGTGTGTGTGTGTGTGTGTGTGTGTGTGTGTGTGTGTGTGTGTGTGTGTGTGTGTGTGTAGCCATGCCCCAGTCTCAGTGTGAGCTTCAAGCAGCACCAGTGTTCACAGTTCAACTCGAAGGCCTTCGGAAAAACACACTACCAGTGGATCCCTCTGTACCCAGGTAACCACCTGCCAACTATTCAGTTAGTAGTTATTAGTCTGTACCCAGGTAACCACCTGCCAACTATTCAGTTAGTAGTTATTAGTCTGTACCCAGGTAACCACCTGCCAACTATTCAGTTAGTAGTTATTAGTCTGTACCCAGGTAACCACCTGCCAACTATTCAGTTAGTAGTTATTAGTCTGTACCCAGGTAACCACCTGCCAACTATTCAGTTAGTAGTTATTAGTCTGTACCCAGGTAACCACCTGCCAACTATTCAGTTAGTAGTTATTAGTCTGTACCCAGGTAACCACCTGCCAACTATTCAGGTAGTAGTTATTAGTCTGTACCCAGGTAATGAGGTAGTCAGTTACTAGTTACTAGTCTGTACCCAGGTAACCAGGCAACCAGCTTGTCAGTCAGGTAACCAGGCAACTAACTAGTCAGTTACTACTAGTGGATCCCTCTGTACAGCTAAACAGTCAGTCAAGCAGCTAAACAGTCAGGGTTAGGTTAAACAGTCAGTCAGTCTGTTAACTTGTAGTATAACTTGTTGATAATTTCTATAAAATAATAGGCTCAAATGTGTTCAAATGTAGCGCTCTTTCTGTCTCTTTCTCCTGATTGGCTGGTTAGCTGATTACATCAGCATCTCCAACAAGCCATGTGACCTCCAGTGCAGCACGGAGAGCGGTGAGCGACAGCTCCTGGTCCCCGCCCACGATGGGACCTTCTGCCGAGACGCCAAGCTGCACGGAGTCTGTATAGAGGGAGTCTGTCAGGTACAACCATAGATATATATATAACACTAGATGCCTCGTCCGCGTTGCTGGCCAACGGAGTGGAACGTCCGCACATGGCGGCCATCTTACTCCAGGCAGCTCGGTCCCCCATAATGTGTTGTAGTGGTACATGTACTTTTAAATAACCATAACTTGCTCAAATTTCATCCGATTTTCAAACGGTTTGGTTTGTTATAAATGTCAAAGTGCACTGCATAATTGCATAATTAAAAAAATTAAAAAAAAAAAAAAATTAAAAATAGAATAAAGTTCTAAAATAGGTAGATTACACTATTTCCTATTACAAATAGGCTATAAGAAAGGCTGCATGTTGAAATCCCCACCCTGTACTGAGATCTTGCCTGTGGTAAGATGCCTGTGGTCGACCGTCTTGCCTGGAGTAAGATGGCCGACCTGTGAGGACGTTCTAGACTCCGCCGTAACACATCTAGTGTTCTATATATATCTATGGGTACAACGAGTTCACTAACTAACTCGTTACCAGTACTAGTTAACGCTTTAGTTAATTACTGAGTTAGTTAACTCTTCAGCTAGTTGACCCTAGAACTAGTTGTAGTGGTTAACCCTCCAGACTACAGCAAATACAGAAGAAATAGGCTGACCAATGTAGCTAACTATGTAGCTAACAAGTAAACGATTTGGCTAACAAGCTAACTCCTTGGCTGAAGAGCTAACAATCTGACTGACTAACCATCTGGCTCACAAGCCAACGCCATGGCTAACGAGCTAATTCTTGGCTAAAGAGTTAACAGTCCCCCTAACAATATAACCATGTTGCTAACAAGCGAACTCCTTGGCTTAAGAGCTAACCATCTGGCTAACAAGCTAATTCTTGGCTAAAGAGCTACTAATCTGACTAACAAGCTACCTCCTTGGCTAAAGAGCTAACAATCTGGTTAACAAGCTAACTCCATGGCTAAAGATTTAACGCCCCATTAACAAGCTAACCATGTTGCTAACAAGCAAACTATCTGGCTAACAACTAACCATATTGCTAACAAGCTAATTCCCTGGCTAACAAGCTAACTCCCTGGCTAAAGCTAACTAGCTGCTCTCCTCTGCTAGCCGGTAAGCTGTGATGGGCAGCTGTACAGCAGGAAGTCAGGTGACCGCTGTGGTGTCTGCGGAGGGAACGGCACTTCCTGTCAGCGCGTCTCGGGAACTTACAGAAAGGGACTCACACAGTTAGGTAACACACACACACACACACACACACACACCGACAATTAACACTCTCATGAAGCCTACATTTCACGTTATGAGCGCCGCCATTGGTTGAGATTTTTGCGACCAGCAGCGGAAACAATCTGATTTTAGAAAACTCATTAATATTCAAACCTTAATGAAATAAAGCTGTCAAATGGGACCTTTCAGAATCCATAATATGGAGATGAACCACTGAGATCCTAACCGAACAGAGGAAACATGTATAGACAGAGAACAGGGTTTGTGGATAATGCAGTTCTGGAGAGAAGAGATTTCTGGGTAAGCCAGGTGTGCAGACCCTAAGGTGACCTCCAGCTAGACAGACTAGTGGATGCTAACCTAGCTTGTTGTCGTTGTCTGTTATCAGGCTACGTTTTCATCACCAACATCCCAGCCGGGGCGCGAGACATCCAGATCATCGAGAGACGCAAGACCGAGAACATCCTGGGTGAGGCTCGTTACATCCGTGAGGTTAAAGGTCATAGGTCAGGGCTAAATGGTGAGCGTCAGGATGTGTATTTACCTGTACTATCTTATGCTTATCTGATGCTAATGCCAATCAATGCGCGGTGCTATCTGATGCAAAGCTAGCGCTGTGCTACCTCATACTAATGCTAGCGCTGTGCTATATAATGCTAATCATAAAGCTGTGCTATCTGATGCTAATTGTAGCGCTGTGCTATCTGATGCTAATGCTAATCATAGCACGGTACTCTCTGATGCTAATGCTAGTGCTGTGCTATCTGATGCTAATGCTAGCACTGTCGGACGAGGCTGGGAACTTCTTCTTCAATGGGAACAGCGTCATTGACAACCCTCGCAACTTCAGAGTGGCGGGGACCGTGCTGAAGTACCGGCGCCCCGGCACCGCTTTCTCCGACGGCCTGGAGTACATTATCGCCCAGGGACCCACACAGCACGGCCTCAACCTGATGGTATACACACACACACACACACACACACACATAGCATGGACTCAACCTGATGGTATACACACACACACATAGCATGGACTCAACCTGATGGTATACACACACACACACACACACACACACACACACACACACACACACACACACAGCGTGGACTCAACCTGATGGTACACACACACACACACAGCATGGACTCAACCTGATGGTATACACACACACACAGCACGGCCTCAACCTGATGGTATACACACACACACACACACACACACACACACACAGCATGGACTCAACCTGATGGTACACACACACACACACACACACACAGCATGGACTCAACCTGATGGTATACACACACACACAGCATGGCCTCAACCTGATGGTGTACACACACACACACACACACACACACACACACACACACACACATATATATATATATATATATATATATATATATATTACTACAACATCTCTGTATGTTTATAGTACTACAACTTAAATGGGAAACAACCCTACATCACCTACGAGTACACACTGCCCCGTGACATCA